>JASFXZ010000032.1:61635-370285 GCA_032209605.1 Mactromeris polynyma
ATCACATTGAAGGAAATAAGTGCATGTACACCTTATGTTCGATTCCTCGCATGTGGTAGATTTCTGGTAAACAATTCTTTTATGAATTATGTCTTGACATTGAGTAGGAAAAATGAGTTCTTTTCTGTTAAGTAAATAGTATATATTGAAGATTAAATTACACCAGCTTTGATAACTCGGCTCAGTAGAGCTTCTGAGTGTGGGAGATTAGATGTTTGCTCCATAGTCCATAGCAAAGTCATACAAAAAAACATAATCTTAGTACACATGTTTTCCATTGCTCAGCATGAAGATGGAAAACATGACTTCTTTTCTAGCATACTGTTGTGGTGATATTATGTTCCATCACAAATGAGGTGTCGAGAGTGATATGAAATTGAAATATCTCACATTCAATGTCTTAAAATAAATTGTGAAAATAGTCTTTTAAAAATCTGGTATACTTAGTGGCTCTATTAAAGAGGACTGGTATATTGTTTTGCACGTCTGTCGGTAGACCAAAACCTTTTTAATTATTAAAGAAAACTTATACTAAGTACTCACAGTTGAACATATTACATGTTATGATTTGTTATAAAAGCCATATTGTTAAATAATTTTTTGATATCATTAGGTTGCTCAACATTTGGGCTCTGATGGCCTTCACTTGAGTGTGGAAGGGGCAGAGTTGTGCCACAGGGCCATTGTAACCAACATTAGTGTAGAGGAGGAGCCCTTTTCTGTTAGCTCCCCATCCTTCATTGTTGAAGAATGGCCTGTTCTTGGAGACGTCCACACTGACAAGGACTTGGAGTCTAGAGCTGAGAACTACATTTACCACACTCCATATGCTGATATTGCTCGAGCTGAGGTAATTCCATATATTATGTCTGTATTTTGGGATATATCAATTCATTCATGGAAAAAGAAATTTTTAAAGGGTAGTTAATACTGATAATAGTACAGTCCATGAAAACATTGTCAGGAAAACCCACAACCGTATATAACTGAAATACTGCTGAAAAACGTCAGGAAACCTAATAGAACAAGTATATTGTATGATGATTGACATGTTCTTACTCTTTTTCTTTGTTTTAGTTTGTTTCAGGAGATATGGAAACTATGGAGCAAGTTGAAAAATGTAGGAAACCCAGAAATAAGAAGGTAATCATTTATACATTAACTTTGTTTATTGACAGGATTGTATATAAGTTTTCTGCATTTTAAGATAAGAAAAATCTTATTTATTTGTAATACAGTCAGGACTCGATATAACAACACTGTTTGTTACTGAGAAAAATAGTGATAAATCGAAAATGTTGGTATACTGAATTTCAGTAGAAAAATGTAGAATATTGAATGGGAGTATATATTGACATTTCGTGAGCTGAGGGTTCATGTACATATTTCCAAGTATAGTTACAAACTAAAATCATCCTACTGAAAATTTCATTTACATTGCAATTTTGGTTTCCGACTTTTTTGTCGGTATACAAATATTCTGTTAAAACCAATCCAAGTTATGTTGTAAAAGATTGATCCCCATCAAATTGATATTGTTATGTGAATTTGTCAGTATGACAGGTGTCATTGTAATAAGATTTGACTGTACCATAATCTTGTATATGTTATGTGGCATATAGAAAATTATAAATATAAAGCATTCGTTTTGTCTCAGGTTGTGAGTAGGAAGCGCAAACATCACAGAACAGGACAAAGTGAGAAGCGCATATTTAAACAAGGTCGCAAACGATGGCTGAAAAAGAAGGTAATGAATTGAATTTTCTATTTTCTTGGACTTGTTACCTATATTTTATTGTTATAAGTGCCCTGTAGTAAGCCTCTGTCTGTTGGTCCACATTTTTCATTCATGAGATTTCTTTATAACTTTCTAACCATTTAATGTATCATCTTTAAACATAAGGTAACAGAAGTACACTATTTATGACAAGTTATGCTTCAACTTCAAAACTGTTCCTACATGTATACTCCTGTTAATGTCATAATTATGTATAATATTCATAATACAATTTTCAGTTTGCAAGGAAATGTGACATGATGTATAAATTTAAAGAAGTTGTTATTATTGAAGTTAAATTTAGCTCACCTGTCTCATAGTGACAAATGTGTGTTTTGTGATCACTCATTGTCTGTACAAGTGTCAACACTTGATCTGCAGGATAGAAGTGCTGATGACATTTGATTTAAGACTTAAGCATATGACCCCAATTTATTCAAATGACTACCATTCCACTATTGTTTCTAGAGTAACAGCCCCTGCAAAGACCAGACATTAAGTTTTGTCTGCTCAAAAGAAGAATGAGGCTATACTTATAACAAAACCATAAGATCTAAAGGTTCTAGAATAACAGCCCCTATAAGTGCCTGAAATTTGATATTTTGATCTATGGGCCATATTTTTGTTTAATCTTCATGAGTCTTAGAGATGAGCGGCTCTGAGGTCCTCTTGTTTGTTTAATTGTTAGTTTGATTCAAGTTTTGTTACTTTGGAATGTTTAATCCAGTTTGATTCAAGTTTTGTTACTTTGGAATGTTAAATCCATTTTTGAATGTTATATATCCGTTAAATCATGCCGACTGACTCGTCTTACCAGTATAATTAGACTGTATTGTAACAAGTACCACCTTTGCAATAAGCAAGCAAGTTATGATGAGTCTTTCAATAACTACCCTTATTGTGTTGGCCTTTGTTACTGTGATTATCTGTTATAATAAATAAATTTGACAATAAAGTTTGGTTACTTTGATAAGCATACCAGTAAAATGGTTGTATAAAGCCCGCATAAGTAAGAGTAATGAATTTGGTATGTGGTGGCCTGGGTTTGAACCTGGTACATTTGGCAATCATTAGTAATCTTCAAGCTTAAAAGTGTTAAATAAGTTTTTGTCATCAATATTGTAGGAGTGTAAAGCAACCACTAGATTATGTAGTTGTTTGCCTGACCAATGATGTGGCAATAGAGATTCCAGCTTCAATGACATCAGGAGCATGTTCAGTAAGTATAGATTTAAATAATCTTTAGTTGTCAGGAATACAACAAAGAATATTTTACTTCTTGTAGTGCTGTTGATTAAAGTTTTAATGAAATGTATATAGTCCCCAGATTATGATGAATCTTTATTATATAAACAATGAAAGAACATATGTTGATTCACATAGTTAAAGTGAGTTATGTATTTCAAGATTTTTAAATTTATTTTCCTTTAAAACATAATGATTGAAATTGTTTTGTAGAAAAGAAAGGAATCAACCACGCCTTGTGAAACACAGCCTAAATCGAGACGCATTGTTAACCAAAGGACCAGATTGTCAAGAAACCAGGTAATTAGTTGGCTTATGCATAGTTATGTTTATGGTAAGATTATGATTTGTAATAAAATATTCCTGAACCTATCTCAGGGTGAAACAATGCAGTGGTATGTTAGACATTATGTCTTTTATGTGAACATGATAAAAGTACCCTGCTAACTATGAGAAATGTGAAAATTGAATGACCAATCTGTGACTGCATGTGACTACTGTATAAAAAGTATTAATTTAAAACTAGGGACAAAGTAAGTCTAACCTGTTTGCAAATACTAGAAATTATTAATGGTAAGTTTAAGGTCTTAGTTATGCTGTCCTTGAATCAGGTACCTCTGTCCTAGAATTCACATGGCCTTTATTCTTATTAAATTGTAAAACATTAAACAATTTAATAAGAATAAAGTTTTACTCTATAATTATGATGAATTTATGAAATTATCTGTTTTTATGAAAGATATGGTTGCCATGTCCAGAGTGTAAAGTCAGATGTTCGAGGGAGGACTTTCTTCTAGACCATGTGATCCGGCGCCATGTCAACCAAAAGGCTGCACCTGAATCTTCTTCTCAGAAAGCTGCATGTAGACTTTCACAAACTACAGTATGTTTCAACAATTTATTTCTCCAGACAATTGTGCAATTCAGAAAATATTTATTATTTAATGTGTGCTTTAGTCAGGAACAGGCATATTTGTGTTATATAGTTTATACTACATTACTTTAGGTTTTGTGTCAACAATTTCTTACAGCTTATACTTATCATGAGCCACACCTCAATCCTGATGGTGTTCAGTGACATGAGGATATGACTGGGAACCTTTTGATGCTGAGCATATATCAATCTTTTGCTCATCATATTTAAAATCGTTTGTGACAGGATGCTTACACCCTTGTTTATTGCAGTTAAAAAGTGTAAACCCAAAACAAACAAAAACATCAGTAAAGTGTCCAGGTTCTAATTCAAGCAGTTTACAGTATGGGGTATCACTGTTTTATGTAAAATGTTTTAGTTTAGTGACTAAGATTATATCCAGGTTAAGATTGAGGTTATAGTTTGGATTCTTGGTGTTCACTGATAATGATGCTTCTTGTTTCCTACAGACAGACACTACTACAGATGAGGTATACACTAGCAGCAGCAAGGAGAACATTACCTGTCCTTCCACTGATCTATGTATGTATCATCATTTCAAGTAATAACATTCACTGGTCTTCATATCATTTTGTCTTTAACACAGGGTAATACAAGATACAGTGCAGGGCCTTTTTTCCAAAAATTGGGAAGGTGCCTTAGCCTTTCATTTTTTTTAGCGCGATTTTTGGCAAAATTGGGAAAAGGTTGACTGACTTTCAAAATACATCAATTAACAAAAGGCAGTCAGCATTCTATATTTGGTACTGATTTCCAACAATAACAACACTAAAAGTTCATGAATTGTATTTATTTCAAACATGTTTAGTTTATTGGCTTCATCAGGATATATTTAACACCAGTAGCCTGCTGAAAACTAAATTTCCCAAAAAAAAAAAAAATTTGGAAAAAAATGATGTTTTTGCAATTGGGAAGCCACCGAAATTCGACCCCTACTATAGAAGGTAAAAAGGCCCTGCAGTGTAGTAATTGGGATCAGTTAGCCCTTGTTAATATTTGTTCTGATTCATATATGTCTATCTGTTTAAAGACTGTTTTAAAAGAGAGACTGTTTTGTTTCAGTATGTTTAATAGCACAATTAAACATGATAATGCTTGATTTTAAGGTACTGCAGAAGAAGTGAACTTGTCAGGAATAAGACTTCTCTTATCTAATGATGTGGAGACCAATCCAGGCCCGGTAAGTTACATTATTAAACATGATTCAATTTGCTGTAGCAAAAGTAAACATTTGCTTGGCATTGATGGAGATTTTTTTTAAATAAGTTGGCACTTTAGACATTAATAATTTTGATTAAACATTAAGTTGTCTTGTTAATGTTAAATAGTTCTATTATTATTAAACATGGTTTGTTTACTTAACATTTTTATTAATCAGTACTATAGGAAATTTTGTAATTAGTTAGTAACTTTTTCTTTATATTATCAAAGGTATTTGCTTTCACTTGTTTACTTTAAAGACTCGCTTAGATAAAGCATCTCTGATACATACGAGTGTGCTTAACAGCGAAAGCTCTTGTTTATACGTATATATTTACTCAAAACTTATCTGGTATAAGGAAAAAAAATCATTTTTCAAATCTAGTATTTTTATTCTGTAGATCTTTAACTGCAAATGGGAGAATTGTCTGGAGACCTTCTCTACAGCTGGAGAATGTGACGCACATGTTGTTGCACATGCTGCTAGCGATAAATGCTGCAGATGGGAAGATTGTCAGAGATTCAAAATTGAGACCCCAATTCATCAACTTGAGATCCACACCATCCGACATGTTTATGACGTATGTGTTATTAAATGTTCATTGGTTTATATCACTATAATTTAAAAACCAAACAATCATCATATTTCTAAATTAATTTTTGACTTATAGCCTTCTTCTATATCATAAGTTTGTGTTTCTAAGATTGTGAAAAGAAATGAAAAAGCAGAAATTACTTATAAGTCATGAATCTTATTTAACAAAAATCAACCGAAAATCTGTTTTACGGTGCACCAACACAGTATAGGTGCCTAAAAAGAAAAATTAGCTCAGCTCCACATGATATTTACATCAAGAAAAAAATATAACACATGGAATATCAGCAAAATATCAAGCTTCATTGGCAAACATTAACTGTCAATGTTATATAACAACTTAACATGTTTCAGAATGAGGCATTATTCCCATCATTTGAAGAATGGATTGCAGCACAGCCAGGTGGGAAGTTTGACCAGACACAAAATTTACATTGTTGCCCAAAACATTTGGTAAGTGTTGTGAAATTGCCTCAAATGCTTATATTCGTTTTGGCCTAGTGAACGCTTTAATTTCCATCCACTGAAGCCCTTGTGTCTGTTTTCCTTGTTTGATCATCCAAAGTAAGGATGAACATACATTTTCTGCTCAATGATTTGCTGTTAAACAAGTAAGTTACTATAAACAGAGACATTGATACCTATGTTAAAACTCATCGTATTTTAACTTTTCATTGTAGAGATCAAAGCTGCAGATGTTATTGTTTGATGAAGATTTTGAGATTTCAAAGCAATATTACAGTACAATCAATCACGGGGAGTATCTATCATTTCAATTTTATCATTATCCTACTAAGTTTTTACAGGATGAGAATAATTTTTTGTCAAAACGTAGGTTACTAGGAGAAGATTGGTCAAGTTATATAGGTCAGGCTTCCTCAAGTGAACCGACTGCTTCTACTTCAGACTCACAGTCCGATTCGAACCACCAAGCCCAAAGACAATTTTATTCCGTGCCCTCCAAGACCAAGTACGAATTTGTGCAAACCACTAGGCCGGAATTATCTAGTAGGTACTATTCAGGATCACATCTAAAACCAAAGAAAGTTTCAAAAAGAAAACATGAAAATTTGGTGACTGTAGATTTAGATCAAAACAATATGCCATGGTTTCAACTTTTACTATCCAATCTATCCAATTGTAACAGGGCTATTTGTTACCAGCATGAAATACTGGACAAAATTCATGAAAGTGGCATGATTGATCCTAATAATCCAACTTTCTTTAACATTGAACAGGAAGCTGCCAAATTATCATCAACTGAGAAATGCACTGCTGGGACCTTCATTTGCTTTGTTTTTAAATGCATTATTAATGAGGAAGAATTTATCTATATTAGGTATTTAGAGTCTGGTTGTTTCTCTGGTTATATGCACCAAAAGCATATGAAGATTCTTTCTGATAAATATCATTTTAGTGACAATAACTGTTTTGTTCATTGTGTGTACACTGTAGAAGATTTTGAAGATATGAAAAAGGTAGCTGACAACAAAAAGACGAAAAGAACAAGACCAGATAAAATACGTAAAAATGTTGTTAAAAATACTTTGCCATTAAATGTTTATCATTTGCAGAATTTGATTTCATCACCTGTGGAAACATCAAATGTCAATTTGGAGTCTTATCTTGTGAACATTTGGCCATATAAACCAGACACATCAGTTGAAAGTCCTGAGACCCCATACCTTGAAGTCAGTAACCCTTTATGTCTGGTTGATATCAAAAATAGTTTGATAGATTTCAGGATTAATAACCTACAACGACAGACAGTGACCTCCAGCAATATTTTTCAGAAAGAGCTTCTTACTAATAACAGTTCTTTATTTCAGCAATCTATAGTCCTCAATTGTTTATCTAGCAACATTAAAAGGGAGCAGAGTAAACATTTATTCAAACATCCAGGAAGATACAATGCTAATTTCTTGAAGAGTCCTTGTTATACCTCGTCTCTTAGAAATCATATTTTTATTTTATATTTAGCGAAAGACTTAACTCTTCTGCACTCATTCCTCATTAGATATTTTCCAGAACTAGGTGATCAGTTAGCAGCGATTCCAGAAACTTCAGTAACGGCTGAGGAGCCATGTGCCAAAAAGAAGAAAATTGTTGTTGTTAAAAGTGTTTCAGTAAACAAGTCGGTTCTGGAAAAAAGGCTAAAACCAGATGCAACCAACATTTCATCAACCACAGAGACAGACACGATACCATTATTTGATACTTTTTGTTTTCAACTTTTACAGCATGGGAAATTATCTATTCAGTCTATAGATGAATCTGGGGATGTTGTATGTGCCATGAATGATTACAGCGAGACTGATGGTTCATTTCGTGAAACAGATTTTGTTTATACTTATAACATGTCTCAGGATGGTGGAAAATATTTTTTTTGTAGCTGCCGTACATTCTCTACTCTGTTACATATTGATGACTCCCGAAGTAATAATGAATTTGTTGTTTTAGGTTCTGCAGGAGAAAACTGTGTCACATGTATGCACTGTAAATTTTTAAGCCAATATGTGCTTCCTTATGTACATTCTGAAATTTCAGATAGTGAATCTCCTGTCAACAATTTTATTCGCAAGGCTGTTGAAGACAAAGGGAAGGAGATAGTTGAACTTGTTAAAAAAAATAATACACGCAAATTTTCAGTATTTTTTCCAGAAGAAGGACAACCAAGTTTTGTAAATTTGACATTTAGTTCTAGTATAGGGAAATACATTGTGTCATGTACGAATGGTCAATGTCTGTCCAAAAAAGGGCACAAGAGAAATATTGAAACTTGGGAACAAACGTCTGTGTGCAAACATCTGTCTACTCTTCGAAATCATTTAGAACATTGGCAAGATTTGAAAAGCAATGAAACTTTTATTACTAATGAAGATGAGAATAACAATTTGAATGAACTTGAAAATGAGGTTACCTCGGTAGACAGTATAATAGTTTCGTCCGAGTCGGCAACTAATTTTGATGAACAAACTGGTCATTGGCAATACAAATGTAAGAGTTCTCATAAACCAAAAACTAAAGGTAGTGAATCACTAAAATCCAATTTGCTAAAAAGAGATCTTTGGAATGATAACAATTTAAAGAGAGATCAAGATGGTTGCTTAATTGGTCCTAGTTTATTTCCAGATATGCCAGACAACACGTGTGACTGTGGTGCTGGTTGGTTAAAGAGGGATGATGATGATAATTACCATCCAAATGGAAGGACTGTACAGGAAAATTCCAGGGTTTTAAATGTTTATACTTTTGTTGCACCTGTAAAATGCCAGATTCATAGTCGGATTTGCTACAATGATCAAAATCCATGTAAAATTAGCTGGGATGAAGGGAGTTTAGAATCTTTGCATGTTTTAAGTAGGGACACAGCAGCTGGGGATGAAATTGGGTGGGAGTTTGTTTCTATGGTAATGAATTCTGGCTGTACATTTTCTTCATACTGTAAACTTAAAAATGAGTGTTACCAAATTAGAGATTCTAGAGCTAAATTTATGGATGCAACTGTTTTTCTCAATTGGTGGTTTAGTTGGGCAGCTAATATGAAAATTGATTTCAGGGAGGCATGTGATGTGTGTGGGTATGAGCCTAAAAGGTTGTGCTGTGATGGTACAAAAGTAGGGGTAGGCTTCAGGCATGCTAACTTTGTAGAAATTGAGAAGGTTAGTTCTGATGCTCCTGAGCATCCTACATTACATCGTAGAATGGACAGATGTTTTTTAAAAAATGGTGTAGGAAACATTACTGTTTCTCAGATGATTAAAAATAGAAAAATAATGGATTATTTGGCTAGAGAAAAATTACATGAGCTAAAAACAGAAGAAATATTAACTCCTGAAGACCGAAGTCATGCAGTAATATCATTAAAGTTATGTTTGCCTGAAGAATTTTTTCTTTCATTTGATAAATTTGAACCTCTTGATAGACCATCTGATATGCCTGAAGGTGAACAAGCTGCTTATGCTGTGCTTCTTAAAATGTTAGCAACAACTGCCTCAGTAACAAGCCTAGTACCCCCGAAATATTGTCCAGAATTACAACGCCTGCTTGAACCCACCATTGATGTCATTACATTAAACAATGTCATGAAAAATATGCGATATTATGCGCCTGAACTTAGAGATTTTATTTCTGAATCACTGTTAGCAAATCCTTCAGATGATGGCAAATTGGAAGAATATATCTCCTCATTTTTGAGGTATTTAATTGATGAGTCATTAAGTTTGCCTGTTCATGAGGCAGATCCAGCAACACCTCAGCCTGGCTCATATAATCCTGCTAAATACGGTAGAGCATATTATTTTAATAAATTGGGTTTAAAATTAAGGGAAGTAAGAAAATTCACAATCGATTGTAACAAATCTTCTAAGAATAATGATGATCATGATGATGCTGCCCAAGACTTTGAGAAGTGCCAAAAGTTATTTTCCAAGGCTCACATTTCTGCTAGGGGTACAACAAGTTTATTTCTTTGGTTCTGTGCTGATCATGGTCATTGTTATGGATTTCATATGACATATGCTGAGGGTAGAAAAGATCCATCTGCCTCACTTTATTCTTATCTTGAAACTCCACCATCAGAAGTATTTTATGATTATGCCTGTGGTCTTCAAGAGTATAGTTTAAACAGGGAAAATGCATATTACAAGAATGTTCGATTTTTTCATGACATCTTTCACAGTTACTCTCACAAATGCTCACATGCGTTTAGGTCATCCCGCTTACAAGGATTTGAATCTGTTAACTCTGAAATATGTGAACAATTTAACAGTTATTTACAAAACATAAAAAAATCGGCCAGACAAATGACACAAGAACATTTCTGTTTTTATCTTCAGTTCTTTTTGCATCAGTGGAACATCAAGAAAAGAAATGTTTATCAAAAGAAGATTAAAGTTGCATTAGCAGGATTGCATTAGTCCAAGCTTTGTTGATTTTAATCATAATCATAATTTTGTATGTTTTTAGCTTTACTATTTTAGTAATAATTTTATGTGCAAGTTGCTATATCTCAACTGCTCAGGGGTGATGTGTTAATCACTACCGACCTGTCCAAATATATTACCATATACTCGGGGGTGATGTGTAATTCACTACCGACCAGTCTTAATATATAACCATATACTCGGGGGTGATGTGTTAATCACTACCGACCTGTCTTAATATATAACCATATACTCGGGGGTGATGTGTTAATCACTACCGACCAGTCTTAATATATAACCATATACTCGGGGGTGATGTGTTAATCACTACCGACCTGTCTTAATATATAACCATATACTCGGGGGTGATGTGTAAATCACTACCGACCTGTCTTAATATATAACCATATACTCGGGGGTGATGTGTTAATCACTACCGACCTGTCTTAATATATAACCATATACTCGGGGGTGATGTGTTAATCACTACCGACCTGTCTTAATATATAACCATATACTCGGGGTGATGTGTAATTTACTACCTACCTGTCATAATATATAACCATATACTCGGGGGTGATGTGTTAATCACTTCCGACCTGTCTTAATATATAACCATATACTCGGGGGTGATTTGTTAATCACTACCGACCTGTCTTAATATATAACCATATACTCGGGGTGATGTGTAATTTACTACCTACCTGTCATAATATATAACCATATACTCGGGGGTGATGTGTTAATCACTACCGACCTGTCTTAATATATAACCATATACTTGGGGGTGATGTGTAATTCACTACCGACCTGTCTTAATATATAACCATATACTCAGCAATGATGTGTATATCACTAACATATTTATTACCATATATGTCTGGGTAAAACAACTTTAGGTTACAAATATGACCAGCTATTTATTGAAACACCTTCACAGTGTTTGTCTATGTTCAATACTGTGTTTTCCGGGGTGGGGGGGGGGGTTATGTTATGATGCCCAAATTGCAGATACATTGTTACTCTTTGTACGGCATACTATTAATCAAACCTGGTCACAATCTTTGTCTATACAAAACCTTGGTCTATTTGTTAGTTGAATTCAATTACTTAGTACTAGGTTGTCCAGTTTAAAAACTAGGTAATGAGGCTGAATTCTAGAAATGCAGAGAAATCAACAGGTCATATTGGTTTGTTATCTTAAAGAAGTCTGCTCTAACTGTTTGTCTTTTTGAAAGTCTTTATTGCATTCTCAGGAGCCCAAATATATGTAACAAGTAAAAATCATTGAAATACCCATACTAAGATTTGGTATTTGTATACTGCATTATTAAGAAATACCCATCCACATGGAGTTTCCCTTTTAAAAAGCTGAACCAAGCTAATTCCGTCATCTTGGGTAAAAATTAGGTCACTAACCCAAATCAGAGACATTAATTACAGGTTAAACTTCAATCAAATCTCTGGTTTATTACTGAAAAAAATTAGGTAACTGCACCAACGTCGGGTCCCAAGTCCCGAGTGCAAAAGCAGGAGGGACTAATTACTTCTGTACTAATTTTTAGAATTTTGCTTCAGTTTCTGGAGATAATTTAAAAAATATAGCCTACATGCTTTTTAGTGCAATTCAACATTAAAAAATTCAGTTTCATTTAATATTCACACAATTGGTAACACCATGGAAACTTTGGATATCCAAATGGTCTAAGTAAGGACAACTGTTATTTCTTTATTGAATACAGTAAGTCTGGGTTCAAACCCCAGTTTGGATCATAGTTTTCAGTTATCATTTAATTGTGTATATATCTTTAAATATCTAAACTGAATTAATAAACTTACTTATTTATCTAATTTTAAAACAATAATTATATGTATAATGGACATGTTCTCTATTTCAGTGAAGTAATAATCAGGTTATTTCTTGACAAGGTCAATAATGTCGAGATTCTGCTACAAGAATCACATATTGCTTAATGTGTTTTAAGCAAAATATTTGTTTTACCATATGTTAGTGAAAATAAAATTGTTAAACTGCTTGATACTGTTATTTTTTATTGAACATGTCCGCAGTACAGGACAACTTTGTCCCAAATGAACGGGATAGGTGCATGCTGAATCAAATGTCTGTATGATATGACCAACTATAGATTGAATCAAATATTTCCGTAGTATAGGACCACGGACATTATATATAAACTCCATGATAAGACGAACTATGTTCGCAATGAACAGGTACATGTTGGATCAAATATGTCCGAAGTATAGGACAAACTATATCTCGGATCAAATATTACCATAGTGTAGGACCCGGGATCAAATATGTGTGTAGCATAGGACAAACTATATCTCAGATCTTTCCATACTATAGCACCACGGACAAACTTTCGAAATGAACCGGTACAAGTTTGATCAATATGTCCATTGTATAGGACAATCTATGTTCACAATGAGCAGGTACACGTTGGATCAAATATTTCTGAAGGACAATTAAACTACTACATGAAGATTATTGAAGTATGTCAAACATGAACAGGTGTGCACACGTTAAATCAAATAGTCGGTGCACTTAGTTGGCAACAGTAAATAAATACATGTGTACGAGGGATGATCAATAAATAACGAGAAAATGCTTATATCTTTTATTTGATCTTACTCAAATTTAAGCAAAATGTGGTAAAATATATTAGCAACCAATCGCTAATTTTTCAAGATTACAGTGACACAGTGCTCATATCTACGGTAACGCCCAGTATGCTAAGGCGGGGCATTTTGCAGGTTTTCGCCTATTTTCATGCAAAATAAAACGCTTACAACTTTTATATTAGGAATTGTAATTTAATGACAATTAGTAGTTATGGTCACCTAAGACTCGCCTTACTGATAATGATCTCATACACGTGTTGTTGTTTCATATATTACGTCATACTTGTGTAGACCAAACGTTCGAGAAAACGAAAAGTTATGAAGTAAAAAGAAAAAAAAATATTTGTGCGTGAGAATAAGTATACTTTGGTGATCATACTATGACAAAAGATATGCTTTATATAAAGCAGGAGAGTTTTAACAATGTTTGAGAAAACAGTAGTGATCTACCGCGAAATGGCGAAATGCGACGTCGACATCAGATCACCGTACACAGAGTTGTATGGGCTGACCGAAATTCCATAGGGTGACTATTTGATTCACTTTACAGTATACAGAAATATATGAATGGTTAAGGAGAGTATAATGAAAACTTTTGAAGAAAGAACAACAATAGGACTTATTGAGTATTGTCGTCACAATGATAAACGTTATACTCAGATTTACGTAAAAAAAATATATAAATGACTTTGCCCCGCCTACGGCATTCATAGGTCGGCAAAAATGCTCTTAACAATTTATTTTTCAATATATTTGCTCATTGTTTCGTATGATTTCTGATAATACATGCTTTAATCACCATATGAAATATTTCAAGAAAACAATGTATTGTAACAAAGTTATAAGCATTTTCTCGTTATATATTGATACTACTATTACTCGTACATTGCAGATACTAATGTAATTCTGCTACTCGATAACACTTGTAACTGTATCAACATCTACCGATCTCTTATTTGCCAAGTTAGAAACGCATTATGACGTAATCTCTCCATCAGATGGTGAATGTGTACGTATATAATCAAAACTCGTGTGATTCACATCTATTAAAATTAAAATGTCGGGTCTACGTGCGATCATTCGTTCAGGTGATTAGTGCGACGCACATTTTTTATATTCACGGTAATTCTGTGACAAATATCTTCTGCCGTGACTATAATTAAACAAAAAGTTCACTAACTAGAATAGTATATGAACTTTTGTTCAGACAACATAATGCTATAACTTTATCGTATCTGCTGAACCAAAACAAATATGTGGTTTATTCTTTGATAGATAAGTCCTTCTGTATAACAGTCATGATGCGGGAAATTATCTCGTTAAGCCCTTCTACATGGGGATAATGCGTTTATTTAGCCTCGCCACCGGGTGACCCATATGGGCGACAGCCCCCAGAAGTGGTTAGTCATTTTAGTTTTTGGGGGATAGTGCATGATACAGAAGATGCCCCAGTTCCAGACGCATCCCTGGTTCGTTTACGTGCCGATGTAAAGCATCATACACGGGACCTCGATTTTTAAAGTCTCGTCCGAAAGACTGTTAGTGAAATTAGTTATGTTAGGTGGGAAACACTGAAAGCATTTCTAAATTTGTCCGGCTGGATGAGGGATCGAACCCACAACCTTCCGATCAGTAGTCAGTGGCCCATACCACTAGACCACTTGTCCACCTACAACCCCTTTCTACATTCATTCGATTGCTCTTTATATGCCCTATGGTTTTCCCTATGTTACCTGACTCATCCCGTAACACGGGACGGCTCATGCGACCTACGCAAACCGAAGAGAAGTCACTTTGTTCGTTATTTCCACAGGAACAACACGCTTACCAAGGAAATCCCTTATGAAGACCAGGTCTACACTCATTCAATTTCCATAAATAGCCTCAATCATTTACCACAATTTTTGACCAAACGAGTCAACACACAACCATTGAAACATACTAGACGATCTAGCTTGTAGAAGTTAAAATCCCGGTTGTTTTCGTGCGAACACCACCCCGAGTATGACTCGAGAGTTCCCGATCCATTCGTTGTTCGATCGGCTGCATATTAGAGAGAATAGTCGGTAATAACTAAAAGCACTCATGTCGTGAATTTAGTCTGACGTCGTTGACGTCAACCGTGTGCGCAAGGTCGACGTTATTGCCCTTATTCAAAACTGGTATTTTTAGACCCTGTGTATGTTTCAGTTTATAACTGAACTGTCTTTAGGAGAAATTTTCCGCTTTCTACAGGATCAAATGTTGATGTATATTATTCAACCATATCGAGTTTTATGATAATGATCCGGTTTATCCCACGTATTTGTTTATTGTGTCTCATGCAAATTGTTTTTAAACGACGTTCCTTGAACTGCCAACTATGAAGCGGTATGTTGAATAGACATCTCCGTATTTACGTATAAACCGTATCTACCGGGAGAATGTTAAGTGTGGTCTTAAACAAATGTATATTTAAAATTGTCGTAAAAATACAAACTGATCTGTAAGGTGAGTTCTTATTTTTGTGTATTCAATACTAGATGCTTATGGCGAAATAGCTGTAGGGAGGTTGCGAAAAGACCCAGCATATACGTGGAAAATAATAAAAAGGCATGTTGCGAAACAAAACGTGGACGTGTAGACGTACAAGTTGCAATTAAAATTCACTTGCTAAAACAACGTGAGCGTGTATAATCACTTGAAAGTTGAAGCATGATTTCTTCCTTAATATATATGAGTGTTTATAATAACTCACTATGGATATGTTCTATACAGTCATGTATGTACCGTGCGTGTACGTTCCTTATAGTGTGTGTCGTATAAAACTAACTACTACAATTGACTACCGCAGTAGGCATCATTGTTTATATCTCAAATTGTATGGTTAACTCGTTCTCATGTGTATTTCACGAGCGTTGACATTCTCAAAGTTACCATCAATCTTTTTCTTTTGCCCTGTGCAAACTAGCCAGGCCCTAACCTAATGTGGTGATGCTAGCAAGCTATGAACAATGATGTGCATATAATCCACTACTTGTGACAGACTTACAGTATGAATGAGGCTTGGCTCTGTGGGGTGACAAGAAAGCTCCTATGCTATTCGACAGCATGACAAAGCCTTGAACACAATGCTTCCTTTTGATATTGACTTTCTATTTGCATATCTTGGTCGAATGAGGCCATGCTTTTTACCAAAGCTACACACCACCTTATTATGTCACAGGTGCAAACTATTTTTTTCACAACAGCCCTATTTGTGCTGGTGGCAGTCGAAAAAATAGCCTCATACATATAGTCAGTGATGTTATCCATATTAACTCATAACTGGTGTATGTGAAGTAAGTCACATTGATATCGGTTGTTTGTGCAACTTTTCCAGTTTGCTGCGATGGGCGAGTGGTTTAATGCGTCCCTATTTTGCATTGCTAGGCAATGGTGCCGATCAGTATGGGTATGAATCCTGCTATAGCTGCAAACTTTTTGTGTAATTTCATGGTGTTTTAACTATGTCAGTATATTATCATTATTGTACATGTACAGAGATTAGACTCTTATAAAGATGTATGTGCCATTCTAGTGTAGAACTGACTGACAAACGGATTAACACTAGCTTCTCAAATTTACAATAACTGAAGATCCTATCATAAATATAATAATAAATCTAGTTAACATTTCACCAGTTTATTTGTAAAATATAGTTGCATAGTTACTCATAAGATAATCAGATAATTTTCACAAATTCCTATCAGCTCTTCCTGAAAAAAGGCTAAGTTTGGGGGGTGGGCGGAACTGCAAATTAATTGCGAAAATTACACAAACTTTCATGAAAAGGATATAGCAAAATGTAATGGTATCCACAGGTACAGACATACCAAGTATGCTGATCCTCAATGGAAACATGCTCATGTGTTAAAAATTTATTATTCGTAACCATTAGGAGCTTTAAAGCTGACCAAATGACAAAAGTGTATCCTTCTGTAAGGTATCAATAAACCCAGTTTGATAAGTACATATACTAAACAAACAGCTAACCGAACACTTTAAGGTTTTCTATTAATACGTAATATACGATGGATATGTTTAGTCATTTCTCGTATTTAAGCTATTTTCAATAGGTATTTCCTAAAATTTGGACTGAAATAAAAACGATTTGTCAGAACTACGTTGTCAAAATTTTAATTGTTTACTTTATTTCAATTATGGTTTAATTACAATTTAATTAACAAAGATGAAATTTAACAAATTTAACTCAAACGCCATATAGGATGTACAACTTAGAATTGCAAAAACATAGAAAATTAAAAGCCATCGTTTTACGGTAAAATTGAAGTTTAAATAATGTTTAAAATAATCTGTGAATAAGCTAAAAAAGGGAGGTAATTACAAAAGAGTTATCACGCTTAAATTTAATATTTTACTAACTTCTTTCATTTTCAGTGTTTTTATATTTATATCATGACGTATAGTGATGCACACATGAGTAAAAATAAAACAAAACAAATTAAGCACGATATAAAACTGAGCGACAATGTTGCAACCTTACTGGTAAGCAAATCGATCTACCATTTTCGATTTCATAGTAGCAAAGTGTCCTTGTCTTCAATTTTTTTTTTTTTTTTTTTAATCTGACCTATTCATGTGCTATAAAATAGGTGCAACATAATCGTAAATGAGACACGTCCTCGAGCTACTTGTGCAAAAATGTGATTTAACCTAATTCGATTTGGATGAATGATTATCAATAGATTCTCAACTGCATTTGATGCATAATATAATATTTCAGTTTTAAGTGTTTGGATAAAAAAATAAAAAACAAAAATATGTTCAAGATATAACAGTCTGTATACATTGTAGAACAGAAATCCAAAAACGCAATTAACTCATATTTCCCTGTTTTCCCTGACTGAAAGGTGATTTCCCCTGAAATTCGTGCTGCCTACAAAGCTCAAATACAGCTTGCATATGTATGACCTCAAACCTTCCCTAATAGCCATACAGAGACTACCATAAAGCAAATCTCATCATTAACTGAGATCCTTTGTGTTTTTGGGTTGGTCAATTGCTTTTAAAGTAAAATATATGGCAAATAGTGCTTTCTACTAAAGTCAGAAAGAGACACTACCAATAGCCAAGATTTTTTCATTCCAATTTCAAAGTAAAATTCCCCGTTTTTTCCATGCAGGGAATTTATAAAAAGCTACAAACCAACTTATTTTCGCGAATAAAAAATTGGGTGTTACATTTTGCCCATTATGACTACAAATGTTGGTGTATGCAAGTGCAGAAAAATTAAAGAAAATGGTTATAGAACAAATTTGCAGATATTTAAGTTTGCAGATTATTTGCAGAATAATTTGTTGGTTTATAGTACTCCCTTTTCCATGTTTCCTTGATGATCCAATTTATCTAAAGATTTTACAAAAATTATTATTTCAACCAAGATAATCATGAAGATGAAGTGAAATTGTGACACCTATTTTCAGCAATGTATTGACCAGGTTTGTCTTAAATAGATGTCTTTCAAAGCAATTGATGACTACGGACAGATGAACAACAGACAAAGAGTGATAAAAAAAGCTCACATTGTTACTTCATGACCCGGTGAACTAAAAAGCAAATCATTTGTCCAACATTAGATACATGTTCATAATATAATGTCTTGCAAAAGAGGAATATTTTAGACAGCTTCTTCTGATGGCTGTTTCATCAGACCTTGGTTTGATCTATTTTCATTTGGATCTTCACAATAGTGTAACAGTGACATCTAAACCTGAAAATACTAAATAATGTCATTCAGAGAATAAACTAGAATTCATACATAAGGCCCTTACAATACCAACTTGTCACAGAAGCAGATATTTTGCCGTGGAAAAAGAGTATAAACTCTCCAAAAATTTGAGTTACATTCTATTGACTACAAATATTGTGGTCAGCACTGTAATGAAATTTTTAAAGTTCAAATACATATCCTATTTTGACCCAAAGCCAAAAAGTTACCAAAACAGCCATCAATATACAGGTAATTTGGTCAGTGAATCTGTTTTGGTTATCAGTAAGTACGAGCAAGTAAATGTGGGGTTTTCTATTGTTCTTTTTTTTGTTTTGTTGCACCCCACAAGTGACGGAATAAATTGAATCTAAAATTAGCCTACTGTTCCACACCCCACAACTACCTCTGGGTGTGTACGAACGCACAGACAGACAAAAAGACAATTATTTACAGTAAAAAGGAAATCAGTTTTTATTACCATTCAATGGTCCTGGCAAGTCTTGACACTGATCTTTTTTGTCAATTCTCTCCAATACAGCTCCTCCTTGATTGACTGTAAACCATCAGTTTGGACAGCGTTCAGCTTACACTTACAAATCAAATATGTCACACCATTTAAAAGCTGAAAATCACAATTTTCTGAGATTAGGAACAAGAGATTGCAAAAGGCCCTTGGTCGCTCACCTGTTGTAGCTGAACCATTGACCTAGTTCTTGACACCCAGATGACTATTTTGGAACTCTATCTAGATTTTATCTAGACAAGCATTCCGACCCAGGGGCGGATCCAGGATTTGGTGTTAGGGGGGGCGTAAATATTGACAATCCCAACCAAAGCCCCGCCCCCCCCACACACACACACATACACACTTTACATGTTTATATCTTAGCAGAATGCCTCACACACTCGTTCTCTACCTGATTTTTTTTCCAAAAAAGTAACTTAGTTATTGTTTGAGCGAAGCAAGCTTGAAAAATAATTATTCAAGCAGCATAATCCATAAAATCGTTCTTTATTTGATAATAATGACCAATAAAGATAATATGCGAGAGAAGAGAGCTAGAAAAAAATCGCAATGTTTACATATGCATCATTCAGCTAAAACTCATTTTGTACCAAGGAATATTGCAATAATAGTAATATGCGAGCTAGAAACAAATACGTTATCTATAAAGCATTCCACAAACCTTTTTATGTACTAAGGTCTAGTCCATTAAAGGTACAAAGTGAGCGATGCGAGCTAGAAAAAATGTGTGAGTTTTCCTTGCACCACAAACCTTTTTTTGTACTGATATGAAGTTTATTCCAATAAGGTATTATGCGAGCGAAGCGAGCAAGAAATTTTTTTTATCATGTTCTATCACTCAGAATGAAACACAAAAAACCTATGCTCCGGCGATTTTAGGGGGGGCGCGCGCCGGGTGCGCCCCCCCTTGAATCCGCTAGTGCGACCAACTTTTACTAAGATACAGTGAAAAGACCAGCCTATAATGCATACCACCGTTTTGACTATGATTTGACTTAATGACCTAGTTTCTAACCAAAATGACACAATATCAATATTTACCTTAATTTATTAGAGATGATCATTGTGACAAAGTTTCAAAAGATAAGGATGAAATTGTAACCTCTAGGGTTTCAAAGTTTTTCTATGATTTGACTAAATGACCTAGTTTTCAACCTCATATAACCCAATACTAGCACCACCGTACCACTATCTACACTGTACCAGTTGCTCAAATGAACCACTTACTCCACTGTACCATTGGCTCCAATATGCCACAAGGTACACAGTACCACTAAATCCACAGTATCACTAGCTCCACTGTACCAAATACTCCACTGCACCACTGTACCACTTGCTCCATTGTACCACCTGCTCCACTGTACCACTTGCTCCATTGTACCACTGTACCACTTTCTCCACTGTACCATAAGCTCCACTGTATCACTTGCTCCACTGTACCACTTTCTCCACTGTACCACTTGCTCCATTGTACCACTTGCTCCACTGTACCACTAGCTCCACTGTACCATTAGCTCCACTGTACCACTTGCTCCACTGTACCACTTGCTCCACTGTACCACTAGCTCCACTGTACCACTTGCTCCATTGTACCACTTGCTCAACTGTATCACTTGCTCCACTGTACCACTGTACCACTTTCTCCACTGTACCATAAGCTCCACTGTACCACTTGCTCCACTGTTCCACTTGCTCCACTGTATCACTAGCTCCACTGTACCACTTGCTCCACTGTACCACTTGCTCCACTGTACCACTAGCTCCACTGTACCACTTGCTCCATTGTACCACTTGCTCAACTGTATCACTTGCTCCACTGTACCACTGTACCACTTTCTCCACTGTACCATAAGCTCCACTGTATCACTTGCTCCACTGTACCACTTTCTCCACTGTACCACTTGCTCCATTGTACCACTTGCTCCACTGTACCACTAGCTCCACTGTACCATTAGCTCTACTGTATCACTTACTCTACTGTACCACTTGCTCCACTGTACCACTTGCTCCACTGTACCACTTGCTCCACTGTACCACTTGCTCCACTGTACCACTTACTCTACTGTACCACTTGCTCCACTGTTCCACTTGCTCCACTGTACCACTTGCTCCACTGTACCACTTGCTCCACTGTACCACACTGTACCACTTGCTCCACTTTACCACTTGCTCCACTGTACCACTTGCTCCACTGTTCCACTTGCTCCACTGTACCACACTGTACCACTTGCTCCACTTTACCACTTGCTCCACTGTATCACTTGCTCCACTGTACCACTTGCTCCACTGTTCCACTTGCTCCACTGTACCACACTGTACCACTTGCTCCACTTTACCACAACAAGCTCTAATATATGACTGTTAAAATAGTGTTAATCTGACATTTAGCTCAACAAACAAGTCACTTATTTAACTTCAATAATTCTGTAAGTAAAATAAATACAGTAAAAAAACAATCAGATAGTCAAGCAGGTTTCATTACCATCACAAGTCTGACACTGCTGTTTCAACTGTTTCCATTATCCTTGATAGTCCATTATTGACTGTAAAACCATCAACTAGGGAAATATTGCTCCCATTAACAAAACTTGTCTTTCACACTTTTTTAAAACTGAAAAATAATCATGTAGACACATGTCAAAACATTAAGAGACCAAAAGTGAAATTATAAATTATAATACATGGACATGTGTATTATGAAATAGAAAAATAATCTTGAAACTTGCTTCTAGGTGCTACAGTCACTCATCAACCCTAGTAAAGACTATTTTTCCTGTATCTCATATTACACTCAAACTTATTGTGTACTCTTTAAAACTCTTCCAATATGGAGTAGTTATGGATCAGCATTAGGAATACATAAGGTCAATAGTTTGCATCTTGCTAAGACTTACAGTCTCGATTCACATAGTGCCAGCTTATGATCCAAAACTACATAAAATGACTGGAATTTAGATACAGGAGAAACTATTTCAAATAAGTACCTACTTTTTCTTTCCAGCTTACAACAGTGACCACAATTTAAAAACATTTTTGGACACAGACAATATGCAAGTCACTCATAGCTTTCTACATTTTATAGTACCCATACATTACTCAGTGGTATGATGCACTGTTCATAGACCAAAGAGTATTTTAAATTTTGTGATTTGAGTGCGATGATTATAGCCTATTATGTGCTTCTTGTCATTGCATAACAATATTCCATCTTGCATTTGATTTAAGGACACCAAATTTTATACTTTTTATTATTTGTGTGCATAAAACTACTAGAAATTGGTTCCAAAATTATTTTAAATCAAAATCATTATGACAAGATAATTAATAGGTTATAAAATCTATAACTACACAGTACTGCACATCTCTCCATGTAATGACATTATACTGCTTCAGTTCCTCATCAAGGGATCTAGGTTACTACAGCATTTGTGTCCAACACAAATGTTCCTTCACTCATATGTTTCTAAAAGGAATGTGTTTCAATTAGTAATACTTATTTTTCATTCAGTCATATGTTACAGTTAGTCATATGTTAACTTCGGATAATGTATTTTAGTCAGATGAATGATTCTGTCAGTTATATGTTTTAGTCAGGCATATGTTTAAGTCAGTCATGAGTTGCAGTCAGACACACGTTTTTGTCAGTCATATGTTTTAGTCAGGCATATGTTTAAGTCAGTCATGAGTTACAGTCAGACACATGTTTTTGTCAGTCATATGTTTTTGTCAGTCACATGTATCCATCAGTCATGAGTTGCGGTAAGACACATGTTTTTGTCAGTCATATGTTTAAGTCAGTCACATGTATCCATCAGTCATGAGTTGCAGTCAGACACACGTTTTTGTCAGTCATATGTTTTTGTCAGTCACATGTATCCATCAGTCATGAGTTGCAGTCAGACACACGTTTTTGTCAGTCATATGTTTTTGTCAGTCACATGTATCCATCAGTCATGAGTTGCGGTAAGACACATGTTTTTGTCAGTCATATGTTTAAGTCAGTCACATGTATCCATCAGTCATGAGTTGCAGTCAGACACACGTTTTTGTCAGTCATATGTTTTTGTCAGTCACATGTATCCATCAGTCATGAGTTGCAGTCAGACACACGTTTTTGTCAGTCATATGTTTTTGTCAGTCACATGTATCCATCAGTCATGAGTTGCAGTCAGACACACGTTTTTGTCAGTCATATGTTTTTGTCAGTCACATGTATCCATCAGTCATGAGTTGCAGTCAGACACACGTTTTTGTCAGTCATATGTTTTTGTCAGTCACATGTATCCATCAGTCATGAGTTGCGGTAAGACACATGTTTTTGTCAGTCATATGTTTAAGTCAGTCACATGTATCCATCAGTCATGAGTTGCAGTCAGACACACGTTTTTGTCAGTCATATGTTTTTGTCAGTCACATGTATCCATCAGTCATGAGTTGCAGTCAGACACACGTTTTTGTCAGTCATATGTTTTTGTCAGTCACATGTATCCATCAGTCATGAGTTGCAGTCAGACACACGTTTTTGTCAGTCATATGTTTTTGTCAGTCACATGTATCCATCAGTCATGAGTTGCAGTCAGACACACGTTTTTGTCAGTCATATGTTTTTGTCAGTCACATGTATCCATCAGTCATGAGTTGCGGTAAGACACATGTTTTTGTCAGTCATATGTTTAAGTCAGTCACATGTATCCATATGTCATGAGTTTCAGTAAGTCAGATGTTTTATGTTCATGTGTGACAGTGAGTCATATGATGTAAGTTAGTCATTTGTGTCAGTCAGTCACTTGTTTAAGTCACTCATATGTTTCTGTCATTTATATCTTAGTCAGTCATATGTCTCCTTCAGCCATATGATACAGTCAGTCATATGTTTTAGTCAGGTCATGTGTTTCAGTCAGACACATGATTCTGTCAGTCGAGTGTTTCCGTTTTGTATGTGTTTCCCTCAGCAATGGGTATCAGAAATTAATATGATTCATTCAGTCATATGTTTAAGTCAGTCATGTGTTACAGTCAGTCATGTGATTCAATCAGACACACTTTTTTTTAATCTTATGTTACAGTCAGACATGCGTTTCAATTAGGCATGAGGTCAGTCATGTGTCTCAGTCAGTTGAAAGTTTAATTAAGTCATGTGATACAGTCAGTCACCTGAACAGTAATTTTTTCAGTGGGTCCTAAGTTAAAGTCAGTCATGGGTTACAGTCAGTCAGGAGTCTCAGTCAGTCAAAAGTTTAATTAAGTCATATGTTTCAGTCAGCCATGTGTTGCAGTCAGTCAAGAGTCTCAGTCAGTCGAAAGTTTATTTAAGACATGTGTTACAGTCAGTCACATGTTACAGTCAGTCATATGTTTAAGTGGGTCCTAAGTTAAAGTCAGTCATGGGTTACAGTAAGTTATATGTTTCAGTCAGTCATGTGTTTCAATCAGTGATGTGTTACAGTCAGTTAAAGGTTTTAGTCAGTCAAGTGTTACAGTATGTCATATATTTCAGTCAGTCTTGTGTTACGGTCAGTCATGTGTCTTAGTCGGTCCTAAGTTAAAGTCAGTCATGTGTTACAGTTAGTCATGGGTTACAGTCAGTCATGTGTTACGATCAGTCATGTGTCTTAGTCGGTCCTAAGTTAAAGTCAGTCATGGGTTACAGTCAGTCATGTGTCACAGTCAGTCATATGTTTCAGTGAGTCCTAAGTTAAAGTTAGGCAATTGTTGTAAGTCAGTCATGTGTTTCAGTCAGTGTTGTGTTTCAATCAGTCAAAGGTACAGTCAGTCATATGTTTTACTCAGGCAATTGTTGTAAGTCAGTAATTTGTTTCAGTCAGTCTTGTGTTTCAATCAGTCATGTGTTACAGTTGGTGAAAGGTTAAAGTCAATAGTATGTTTAAGTCGGTCATGGGTTTCAGTCAGTCAAGTGTCTCAGTCAGTCTTGTGTTACAGTCAGTAATGTGTTTCATTCGGTAATAAGTTGAAGTCAGTCATGAGTTTCAGTCAGTCATATGTTTTAGTCAGGCTAATGTAAGTAAGTCATGTGTTTCAGGCAGTGATGTGGTACAGTAGGTCATAAGTTTCAGTCAGTCATGTGTTTCAGTCAGTCATATTTTTAGTTGGTCAAAGGTTCAAGTCATGTGTATGTTTAAGTCAGTCAAAGGTTAAAGTCAGTCATCTATTTAAGTCAGATGTATGATTGAGTCAGTCAGGGGTTTCAGTCAGTCACATTTGTAAGTCAGTCATTCATGTGTTTCAGTCAGTCGTGTGTTACAGTCAGTATTTTGTTTCAGTTGGTCAAAGGTTTAAGTCACTCATCTTTTTAAGTCAAGTATACTTTTTGAGTCAGTCACGGGTTTAATTCAGACATATTTGTAAATCAGTCAGTCATGTGTTTCAGCCAGTCAAGTGTTAAAGTCAGTCATGTGTTTCAGTTGGTCATAACTTTAAGTCAGTCATTCGTTTCAGTCAGTCACAGGTTCAGAAAGTCATGTGTTTCAGTTGTTCAAAGGTTTAAGTCAGTCATCTGTTTAAGTCAGGTATATGTTTAGGTCAGTAATAGGTTTCAGTCAGTAATTTTGTCAGTAAGTCAGTCTGTAAAGTGTTTCAGTCAGTCACATGTGTCATTCAGTACTTTGTGTTAAGTCGCTCATTTCATATGTTATGCTAGTAATTTGTACATTTCAGTCAGTCATATGTTTCAGTTTTATTTTCAAGTTTCAGTGAGTGACATGTTTAAGTTAGACATATGTTTCAATCAGTCATGTTGTTTGGTCATTCAATCATACACTTCAGTCATGTTTGTCATTTATCTACACATATGTCTGTTATTGCCAGACATATAGCCTGTAATATTTCCTTCTATCCTATAATAGGGAGTAAGAGAAACTCATAGGCTCAATCTTTATTAAATTATTTACCGTTAATTCTCCTGGTAAAGCTTGAACTGTATTGTTTGTTCTAACATCATTGATTCTCCACAATTGTGCAGGGCTGCGCCGAAACCATCAAGTAAGAATGGTTTGTTTTATTCACAGAACAAACACTGTTCTCTCAAGATTTCGAACCTGAAAAATAATAATTCACTTCACTATACGTTGTAAAATCAAGTATGGTTTTATACAATGAATATCATTACAGTGTGTCGACCAATACATTAGGCCAGAATAGTAAACAACTAGAGTTGCTAGCGTAAATGTGTGATGCTATATCTTGAAAGACTGCCCTGAATTAAAGATACACAGGTAGTGCGGTTGGTATGGGGTTTGCTCCATGGCTGCATATCATATGAAAGACATAGAGAACAATGGTACCAGTCTTCCAGTGTTTCTATTGCTTGCATGATGCTGAGCATCCAGAGTAACAACTGGTTTCTCCTCTCTCATACCATTATTTTGGTGGATACCATCATAAATGAGGTGTCAAGAGCTAATAGCTTAGCTCATAAGTTATTGAATTTTATAATAAAAACTTGTTCTATTGTAGACCAAAATAATACTTGTAAAAGAAATGCTAAATTTACTGTACCTTCTGCATTTTGGATAATATTAACTTACTAGTAATCCAAATGTATTGATGTATGCATTCTCAACTTGTCATCTCAGTTGTCCAACATAGAGTATTTATTGAGTTGGTTGGCACTGCTGACAAGGAAAGCAAGCATCAAACTAACAGCATTACTCTGATGATGATCCCTGGTAAATACATGAATAATTTAAAATATAATTATTACAATTTCCACATGAAACAAGCACATGTAGTTTTAGATTACACAGTAAAAGCGTGAGGATATATAAAGAAGACAAAATGTAATTTTAATTAGGGCAGTTATCTAGAGTAGTTATAATCTAATGCTTCAGTTAGGGACTGTGCATCGGGTAATTTTGGCGAAGAATATGAAATAAGACATGGAAAGATTTGTTTGTTGCATTGGGTTTTACGCTGTTTTTCATCAGTATTTCAGTTCAATAATAATATACGGCAGCTGGTTTTCCTAACCATATTAGCAGTGCTAACTACCCTTCCACAAGCTGACAACCACATGTGGAGGAAAGTCAATATTTTATATAGTGTATGACCTGCTGCAACTGAGATTTAAACCCAGACCTCCCTGTTACAAGGCGAGTGAACTAACCACTCGGCCATGGCCGCAGCCTTCACACATGGACTAGGCAAAGAAGACGTTATAATCAGACAGGGACTGCACCGGGTCTGCATAGTGGCAGCTGTTTATCGAGCGATGATAGTTGCATATTTGAGCAATGGGCAGTGCCTGCTTAAGTTTCAGTGCTAATGCGACCCTGAGGTGTCTAATTTTGGCAAAAAAACGGTATCAGATAGGAACTGCGTCACTGCTCAGAGTCTGCATGGTGGCAGCATCATGCTTTGCCATATGGAGTTTCAGTACTATCCTTAAAAAAATTAACGGTGACCGTGTGGTTATGATTACGGCATAGAAGACAAATTTAGGCAAACCATGCATGGTTATAGCTTTAAATCCGGCGCTAGCAGTCAAATGTTTGAGCTTATTAAGTAAACTGTAGTGTGTGTTTTAATTAAAACAACAATTGATTACTGATGACCAATTAAAGATTAAAAATCATGTAATATACTAGCAATAGAAACTGTGACTGTACTGCGCAATGTATGAAACACCAGGGTCATTCATGCAATAGCTGAACAAGGGTCGAAATATTTTGGGTACGAAACACGAAATGGATCTAGGTCAACCTAACTGAGAGGGACACACTTTTAAGTTCATCAAATGATTACGTGAATTGATGACTGTTTTCACTCTTGTATTTACTTCAAAATACAGTTAAACATTGCTATAAATTGGTAAGAAAGTCCTGCAATTGAAAGCTCAAGGTTTCAAAACTTTAAAAAATGCCTCCACTAAAACTTTCAACAACAGCCTTTCACGAAAAAACCGGCGCGTTTATCAATAAAAATCTTTTAAGATACTTACAGAGCTCTGTATGCTCTGCATCATTAATTTATTTTAGGTTGATTAAGTGAAACAAGTTTTAGCAACTTATATTAATCACTATCAACACCTCATCCCTGATGTTATCCATCGCCATAAGAGATAAGCCAGCTTTCCTTTTTTATGCTGAGCATCAAGCAAGGGAGATACTGGTACCATTTGCATTTAGTGTTCGGTATAAATTGACGCAGACAGGGATCAAACCTGAGACCTACTGATCCAGAAGCGGACGCACAACCGCTAGGCTATCGAGGTGGTACACATATGTAATTAATAATTTCATATTATCCATTTTATTTGACCAAATTTAAGGAGATGCTGACATGTCACATTGGTCGATAGATATTTTAAATGGATGAGTACCATGCCGAAGGTACTGCTTGTAAGAGAAATACTGGCAATTTGGTTCCAGCATATTATTGTACATGTATAATATCAAACGTCACAAGGAATAATACGATGTCTGATTTGTCAACAATGAAAATCTAAAAAGTAGGTCATGAGTTCAAAAGTAGGTCAACTTCATCATCACGCCCAATGTCGATCTATGCATCCTCTAATTTGCCTATCGATATGATCACATTACAAATCAATAAATCAAAATAGGTATTATATTTTAACGATAAAACTTCAAATAAGAAGGCCTGAATAGACAGAATTTCTTTTCAAAATATGCCGCTTTTGAACTTCAAATCGGACGTCGGTTTCAGCGCCCTCAAAGAAAATATAAGCAAAGTTAGGATATGATACTCACTGTTGCACTTTATGCAAACATTTTTAACCATTTTTGGTGTCTCGTACAGACGATAAGCGTTCTAAAACACTGTTAGAAGTCTAGAAATCGCAGCAGATTTCCATCGCTTCAAAATCCAACATGGCGGATATTTTGATAATTTGGCGACTTTGTCAATCTCCGGTGGTCTCCGCTCGGCAGCCTCCGTCGCGCATGCGTATTAGTATAGTATATTCCATATTTGGTCATTGCCCGCTGGGGACCACCAGCCTAGTGATAGGCATACAAAGCATCATATCAATATTACACAATTTTAGCGCAATAAATGGCATCCATGCATGTGGTCTTCTTTGGTTTTATCTTATGTTGTCAATGAAAGTCCATTGATCTACTTTGTTCGGAATGGTCAGCCATTTTGAAAGGCAAATTTCCTTAATGTTTATAGGGAATATAACATAAACGATGATAAAAAAATCTGATATATAAAATATAACTTATTCATTATGCTCATGCTGGCAGATGGCTCAGAAAGTCGAAGATAAGTGGTTGTCACATGTAAATTCTCTTGGTATTTTGTCAATTATCACATATTTGGGAAATACTCTTATAAGTGCTTATCATTTTCCTATTAAAATGACTGATGATTAAGAACAAGGGATGTAAATATTGTAAATGAGGGAGCTATCTATTGATCCCAATAATAAAGCATATACTTGCTGCAATGCACATATTGCTCTTTGTTTTAAGCCGTGTAGAAAACAAATGTACTGACAATTGCCACCGGATCTTTGAACAGGACCGTACACAGTAGATACGCTTAAAATATTGAATAATTCACCACTGCATCGAATTTCTCTAAAATACCAAATGTAACGTGTCGAATGTTTAAGTGCAAGGTTGTCATGTCGTTAAATTGGTTTAAGCCCGCGGTATTTATAATATACAGACAGTTCCAAGGTCATCACGCCGTTGTGTTTAATTGTTGTGCATTCCTGCCTTGTTTCCAAACCCCTAATTTTGTAGTTTGTGTCGTCCTCTTCTCATTTTATTTCGTATCCTAGGGATCTGTGGAGAAGCTCTGTTTAGTGATTGTGTCTTTCGTGTGCTATACTTTCCAACCGTGCTTTATCATATTTCATGTAACATGCTGTTCTGTTCTAACTTGTACTATTATAGTATGTTTGTTTGCCAATACTTATAGTCAATGTTACTAATCAGTCTGTGATGCAACAATTGTTGCAACCCGTTTTGTAATAAAACCCCGTTTTGTAATAAACATATCAAAGTTGACAGAAACGTCTTATTTCACCATGAAATAACTGGAAACCAATCTGCAACTATAAAATGAGTCGGTGAATTAACCGAAATCCAATTTGGATCTGGAGGGACCAGCACTCGTTACATTTCGACATTATTTATGTAGCACAACAATTTATATAGGAGCTTTATAAATGATATTTATTTTCACATTCCGCGTGATTATATAAGCTATGAATGATGGTTTTAACATTAGTACGAGTGTACGATCATTGCTTCCTGTACATCTGTCACTGGTGTAATAAATGTTTTGTTAAGTCGTCATGTTAATGAATATGCATATATAAACCTGTCATAGCTATCAATTATTTAGTTAAGCAATGAATTAAAAGCATTTTCGATTAACAACATGTCGGAAGTTGGACAATGTTCAGTTAATGAATTATGCATACGCTTTTTTTCAGACACACTTATTTCCCCCATCAATTACTTAATTACTTGAAATTAATTAATCACGTTGATCGATTATCCTGGTCTATAATTAGTTTACAACATCTAATGTATGTGCATGCAGTATTTATGTCAACACTTGACAGTGTTCAGAAAAAAGTTGAACAAACACAGGAGCCGGCAACACATTACATAATTAGGTCAAGGCCGAATGTTTAAGTCGTCCGCCTTTGGTGCGGGAGGTCAAAATTTTGAATCGTCCATACCCATATAGCCGGCCAGTGAGCTTCCAGCTAGTTAAATAATAATTACCGTTTATCCACATCGTAGCTACGACATATTGATAAAACAGCCCTATGATTGTATGAGAAACGTGTTGGAAGTGGCACATTTGAGCGCTGCCATGGGATTTACAACCTCTTCTATAAATGACGCCATTTTAAGAAAACGCAACATGTGATGTCACTATTTGCAAGCAGGAAACAATGTTAACTCCATATTGTCACTTCGTTTTCATATTGTCATAAGGGGCAAATATTGGTTTCTGTCAGTACATGGTGATGTAAATGACGTCACTAAAAGAATAGGTAATAAATCGTACCGCGGTTCTTATTTATGCCTTGGTATTGTTATTGTGTTCTTGCGTATGTCTTGACCATGTTTTAGCCCTTCAATCCGTTGCGTTAACATTTGGATCCGTTCACAAAAGTTCTCCGTTGAAAATGACCCGTGAAACTTAAATTTCCAAAGCCTATTATTTCAGTCAGAGAATGTTGATTCGAGCAGGAAAACGGAAACCTACTAGCGTCACCTTCATGTCAGAAAACAGGCTGCTGTATACGGCATAGTTCTTAATTACGACGTGAGATATGCTGCTGTATACGGCATAGTTCTTAATTACGACGTGAGATATGCTGCTGTATACGGCATAGTTCTGAATTACGACGTGAGATATGCTGCTGTATACGGCATAGTTCTTAATTACGACGTGAGATATGCTGCTGTATACGGCATAGTTCTCAATTACGACGTGAGATATGCTGCTGTATACGGCATAGTTCTGAATTACGACGTGAGATATGCTGCTGTATACGGCATAGTTCTGAATTACGACGTGAGATATGCTGCTGTATACGGCATAGTTCTCAATTACGACGTGAGATATGCTGCAAATTGAATAAACATACGGCAAATGCATGCTGATCATAAGAATAAATTACAAATGACATTCATCGAATTATCAATACATAAAGTGTTTTAATTAGATACAAATCTTAATCTGGAGAGAACATAATATGATCTAGAATATGTTTAACATATGTACCTTACATATTATGATGAAATAGAGAGAATAAGTTGCTACATTGAACGCCACACACATAAGACAATGCCTTCCCAAACAGACCTCCGGGAAAACAAAAATCCATAAAACATAATGCACTTGAGGAGTTCACACATAAGGGAACAGGTGCGCAAGGAATGGCCGACCGTAAGGATAACTAGGATAATCAAAGAGGACGAACAGTGAAGGGGGATTAATGGATGGAAAAGTTCACAGGACAAGTCAAGATAGCTGGCAACAATAGGCCGAAACTGGACAGAAAATAAAATGAACATTATATAAAGTGAAAGAATTGCACAGGGGAAAGGGAAATATAACATACATTTAAAACACCAACAGAAATAATAACCTCACAAAATTATGCTTCGTGCTATCTACGGGCGGCATAAATGTCAAAGATAAGTAAAAAATACATTAATAAGTTTAGACATATAATACACATGCCCCCACTGTTTAATGTTTTGGATATTATATTAGAAAACCAAGATGTGAAGGTAGAATGTTGTTCCATTGTGGAAGGCCAAGCTACTATGCCTTTTGATGAGTGCAACATGGAACATACGATATGCCAATTGATAAAATACTAATTGGTTACTTCGACAAGCCGAAACACCTCTTATTTATAAAATATCAGCTGGACACTTCACCATCAAGGAATCTGTAGACAGTTCCCCACCAAAGCCGGGACATTTCGCCACCTAACATTAAAGTGAATAAACATGCATTCTGTATGTCAAAGTTGACTGAACATAAGTATTTAAATCGAAAATTAACATATATGAAATACCATTCATGACAGAAATACCAATGGATGGAGTAGTCTGGGGTTGTCACGCACATCCACATTTGTAAACTAATAATACAATTGTAATAAAAATGGTAGTTGTCTTTCCACAGAACACAAATACTTGGAAGGGTTACTGGTGCGTGAAGCATACATACATACGATATATAAACACACTGAATATTTTGTGCCACAGGAATTAAATTGTTATGTGAATTTTTGATAATATGTGACTTTTCGGGAACATTTCTTCAAACTTTCGTCATAAAATTGTATTTTATCAAGCAATATTTATTACAATTGTGAGTAAAAGTAATCATGTTTACTGTCTTTAGATGACAGTCACTTCACATTTTTCATTGGAATGCAATATCGTAAAACTACAGTCATGGTATTGTCATGCCGAGACGATAAACAAACAATCCGACAATATATATAAACGATTCAAATTCGTGTTTAAACTTTCATATTGCCATATTGGGCAACTATTGCTTTGTACATGATTCCATTTTCCGGAAATGACGTCACTGAAAGAAGAGGGTTGGAAGTCGTACAGCGGTGCTTGTGACATAAATACACGCCCTCCAAACACGCGCTTTTCCGCCAAATTGAGAACAGTGTTAGCAAAGTGAACGAGTTTTCCGATATGCAGCGCGGGAGAAGTTTTGGTTAGTAAAAGGTGAGTGTTGTCGTATATTCTTTCTTTGTATTAAAGCAGTAATCGTTTTTCAAAAATCGGGCAATGTAGTACCATTTTTACATGTTTGTTCTTAATGCGAAACCAAGTCTCAGTTTGTAAATTTATTTCTGGGTGACGCTGGAACTTTTCACATTACAAAATTTGAGCAAAACTCATCTCTCTTGCCGAATTATCCAACAAATTTGAGTGAAAGAAGACCGAATGGACGTGGGTTGAGATATAAACACTGTATCTTTGGCTGTTTTGGTGGAATTTGAGAAAATATTCACCGAATATGACTTTTTCTAAATTTCTGGCACTGACCTGCGAAAGTTGTAAAAGTTCTAGCGTCACCCAGAAATAAATTTACAAACTGAGACTGGGTTTTGCATTAAGAACAAACATGTCAAAATGGTACTACGTTGCCCGATTTTTGAAAAACGATTACTGCTTTAATACAAAGAAAGAATATACGACAACACTCACCTTGTACTAACCAAAACTTCTCCCGCGCTGCATATCGGAAAACTCGTTCACTTCACTTACACTGTTCTCATTTTGGAGGAAAAGTGCGTGTTTGGAGGGCGTGAAATAGCAGGTCTTACCCCACATCATCGATTGCATTTCATGTCAAAAGTTTTACTTAACACGCTAATTAGAGCAAATTTTCCATTTACCACTGATCTGCTCATGCAAGTTATTTCTGATACTCGTTTTCGTTTGTCGATATCGTTTGTAGTTTGATACAACCTTTCTAGATACTGCCGAAACAAAACCATTCCGCAGCTGCATCTCAAAGGATTCTGTCTTAAGTCCACCATTATTTTACCAACTGCCCTTAATTGTCTTGTTACAAAAGGTGAAATGTTTATTATTCTGTTGTGCGACAAATTAACTTCTTCCAATTTACAGGTTTTAGGGTCTTTCGGAAAATCGAATTCAAAGTCGTTTAGTAGATTATACGAGAAATCAATATGACGTAACGATGGAAATTTCCCAGAATGCAAGTTTCTGAAGGATTCTGGGATATGATCAAGTCCATTGTTTGACATATTGTACACCTCCAACATCGGAAACACCGAATATTCTGGTATAAGTTTAAGATAATGCTGTCCATTTTGTCTGCTTCCGCTCTCGTCAATGTATTTCAGGTGATTATACACGCATGAGCTTCCATGGCTTCCGTGTTCACTAGTGCTCCTGGCGTATGCTCCTCTTTGTCTGTCGTCTCTCTCTTCTGGAGTCATCTTAAAGTCGTAATGAATATCTTTTAGTACTAACTTTTCGAGTGTAAGTTGTCCACAGTCTGTATTTCGTTGAACATGGTTGATGTTGTTTCTAAGATTTATCATTTCCATAATTGGTAACTCAACTGATATGTTAGATAGCACCAATGACCTCAGTTCATCTGGAACCGATTGTGTGATGGTCATCTCTGACAGAAGACCAAGAACTGTGCACATCCTCACTTCCAAACATACTATGTTCTTTGCTTTAAATGGCCATGGTAAATACACGAAACCTCCTTCACAAGAAATATGGAATGAAAGCTTGCCTTTCGTTTCTTTTTCTGACCAATTTCGGATCTCCCTGTAATCCAACACCTTTCCTCTAGGCACACCACATTGCATTCGGTTGACATCCTTTCCACTAAAGACTAACTTACACATATCCATGCTGTCCAAGACTGGTTTTGCTTCACTCCAACACGTTCTGCCACAGAAGAAGCCAATAAAAAACGAAACGATAAGTAGTTGTTCTAGAGCAAACATTGTCAATTTTCCTATGTGATGTTTGAATTAAACTCCGTATTCAAAAGTGCACTGGCTTTTACAATCTGTTGTATCGAATTGTCGGCTGAATATTTTTTTCCTGAAACTGCCATGCAGTAATGTCGAAGAATAATTTGAATCCGCACGCGTATCGTGGTTTATATATCGCGGCTTGGGGTGCCGTCTGCTCGACATTTTAATATCTGTCGTCTGCTGAACCAATTGTTAACGATGACAAACACGGAAGTCTGTCTGAACTTATTTCGTACAACGGATGTTTGTGAACACTGATGGATGCTTTATTATTGTTATTGTATTCAACGTTCGTGGAATAATAAGAATAAAATTCAATGAAATGGCTGTTTGATGAAATATGATAAATTAGCTGGATAAAGTATGAACATCAAGCAGACGATCATGTTAAGATAATGACCATGTTGAACTGATTTTGCTTTGAAGTATATAGTGAAACCGATTTTGAAGACCATCTCGAAATTAAGACCGACCTTCCTCAGAACCAATGGTGGTCTGGTTATTGACCTTCCTCATAACTAATGGTGGTCTGGTTATTGACCTTCCTCAGAACTAATGGTGGTCTGGTTATTGACCTTCCTCAGAACTAATGGTGGTCTGGTTATTGACCTTCCTCAGAACTAATGGTGGTCTGGTTATTGACCTTCCTCAGAACTAAGGGTGGTCTGGTTATTGACCTTCCTCAGAACTAATGGTGGTCTGGTTATTGACCTTCCTCAGAACTAATGGTGGTCTGGTTATTGACCTTCCTCAGAACCAATGGTGGTCTGGTTATTGACCTTCCTCAGAACTAATGGTGGTCTGGTTATTGACCATCCTCAGAACTAATGGTGGTCTGGTTATTGACCTTCCTCAAAACCAATGGTGGTCTGGTTATTGACCTTCCTCAGAACCAATGGTGGTCTGGTTATTGACCTTCCTCAGAACCAATGGTGGTCTGGTTATTGACCTTCCTCAGAACCAATGGTGGTCTGGTAATTGACCTTCCTCAGAACTAATGGTGGTCTGGTTATTGACCTTCCTCAGAACTAATGGTGGTCTGGTTATTGACCTTCCTCAGAACTAATGGTGGTCTGGTTATTGACCTTCCTCAGAACTAATGGTGGTCTGGTTATTGACCTTCCTCAGAACCAATGGTGGTCTGGTTATTGACCTTCCTCAGAACTAATGGTGGTCTGGTTATTGACCTTCCTCAGAACCAATGGTGGTCTGGTTATTGACCTTCCTCAGAACCAATGGTGGTCTGGTTATTGACCTTCCTCAGGACCAATGGTGGTCTGGTTATTGACCTTCCTCAGAACCAATGGTGGTCTGGTTATTGACCTTCCTCAGAACCAATGGTGGTCTGGTTATTGACCTTCCTCAGAACCAATGGTGGTCTGGTTATTGACCTTCCTCAGAACCAATGGTGGTCTGGTTATTGACCTTCCTCAGAACCAATGGTGGTCTGGTTATTGACCTTCCTCAGAACCAATGGTGGTCTGGTTATTGACCTTCCTCAGAACCAATGGTGGTCTGGTTATTGACCTTCCTCAGAACCAATGGTGGTCTGGTTATTGACCTTCCTCAGAACTAATGGTGGTCTGGTTATTGACCTTCCTCAGAACTAATGGTGGTCTGGTTATTGACCTTCCTCAGAACTAATGGTGGTCTGGTTATTGACCTTCCTCAGAACTAATGGTGGTCTGGTTATTGACCTTCCTCAGAACCAATGGTGGTCTGGTTATTGACCTTCCTCAGAACTAATGGTGGTCTGGTTATTGACCTTCCTCAGAACCAATGGTGGTCTGGTTATTGACCTTCCTCAGAACCAATGGTGGTCTGGTTATTGACCTTCCTCAGGACCAATGGTGGTCTGGTTATTGACCTTCCTCAGAACCAATGGTGGTCTGGTTATTGACCTTCCTCAGAACCAATGGTGGTCTGGTTATTGACCTTCCTCAGAACCAATGGTGGTCTGGTTATTGACCTTCCTCAGAACCAATGGTGGTCTGGTTATTGACCTTCCTCAGAACCAATGGTGGTCTGGTTATTGACCTTCCTCAGAACTAATGGTGGTCTGGTTATTGACCTTCCTCAGAACCAATGGTGGTCTGGTCATTGACCTTCCTCAGAACTAATGGTGGTCTGGTTATTGACCTTCCTCAGAACCAATGGTGGTCTGGTTATTGACCTTCCTCAGAACTAATGGTGGTCTGGTTATTGACCTTCCTCAGAACCAATGGTGGTCTGGTTATTGACCTTCCTCAGAACCAATGGTGGTCTGGTTATTGACCTTCCTCAGAACTAATGGTGGTCTGATTATTGACGTTCCTCAGAACTAATGGTGGTCTGGTTATTGACCTTCCTCAGAACCAATGGTGGTCTGGTTATTGACCTTCCTCAGAACTAATGGTGGTCTGGTTATTGACCTTCCTCAGAACTAATGGTGGTCTGGTTATTGACCTTCCTCAGAACTAATGGTGGTTTGGTTATTGACCTTCCTCAGAACCAATGGTGGTCTGGTTATTGACCTTCCTCAGAACTAATGGTGGTCTGATTATTGACCTTCCTCAGAACTAATGGTGGTCTGGTTATTGACCTTCCTCAGAACTAATGGTGGTCTGGTTATTGACCTTCTTCAGAACTAATGGTGGTCTGATTATTGACCTTCCTCAGAACCAATGGTGGTCTGGTTATTGACCTTCCTCAGAACCAATGGTGGTCTGGTTATTGACCTTCCTCAGAACCAATGGTGGTCTGGTTATTGACCTTCCTCAGAACTAATGGTGGTCTGATTATTGACCTTCCTCAGAACCAATGGTGGTCTGGTTATTGACCTTCCTCAGAACCAATGGTGGTCTGGTTATTGACCTTCCTCAGAACCAATGGTGGTCTGGTTATTGACCTTCCTCAGAACCAATGGTGGTCTGGTTATTGACCTTCCTCAGAACCAATGGTGGTCTGGTTATTGACCTTCCTCAGAACCAATGGTGGTCTGGTTATTGACCTTCCTCAGAACCAATGGTGGTCTGGTTATTGACCTTCCTCAGAACTAATGGTGGTCTGGTTATTGACCTTCCTCAGAACTAATGGTGGTCTGGTTATTGACCTTCCTCAGAACTAATGGTGGTCTGGTTATTGACCTTCCTCAGAACTAATGGTGGTCTGGTTATTGACCTTCCTCAGAACCAATGGTGGTCTGGTTATTGACCTTCCTCAGAACTAATGGTGGTCTGGTTATTGACCTTCCTCAGAACCAATGGTGGTCTGGTTATTGACCTTCCTCAGAACCAATGGTGGTCTGGTTATTGACCTTCCTCAGGACCAATGGTGGTCTGGTTATTGACCTTCCTCAGAACCAATGGTGGTCTGGTTATTGACCTTCCTCAGAACCAATGGTGGTCTGGTTATTGACCTTCCTCAGAACCAATGGTGGTCTGGTTATTGACCTTCCTCAGAACCAATGGTGGTCTGGTTATTGACCTTCCTCAGAACCAATGGTGGTCTGGTTATTGACCTTCCTCAGAACTAATGGTGGTCTGGTTATTGACCTTCCTCAGAACCAATGGTGGTCTGGTCATTGACCTTCCTCAGAACTAATGGTGGTCTGGTTATTGACCTTCCTCAGAACCAATGGTGGTCTGGTTATTGACCTTCCTCAGAACTAATGGTGGTCTGGTTATTGACCTTCCTCAGAACTAATGGTGGTCTGGTTATTGACCTTCCTCAGAACCAATGGTGGTCTGGTTATTGACCTTCCTCAGAACCAATGGTGGTCTGGTTATTGACCTTCCTCAGAACTAATGGTGGTCTGATTATTGACGTTCCTCAGAACTAATGGTGGTCTGGTTATTGACCTTCCTCAGAACCAATGGTGGTCTGGTTATTGACCTTCCTCAGAACTAATGGTGGTCTGGTTATTGACCTTCCTCAGAACTAATGGTGGTCTGGTTATTGACCTTCCTCAGAACTAATGGTGGTTTGGTTATTGACCTTCCTCAGAACCAATGGTGGTCTGGTTATTGACCTTCCTCAGAACTAATGGTGGTCTGATTATTGACCTTCCTCAGAACTAATGGTGGTCTGGTTATTGACCTTCCTCAGAACTAATGGTGGTCTGGTTATTGACCTTCCTCAGAACTAATGGTGGTCTGATTATTGACCTTCCTCAGAACCAATGGTGGTCTGGTTATTGACCTTCCTCAGAACCAATGGTGGTCTGGTTATTGACCTTCCTCAGAACCAATGGTGGTCTGGTTATTGACCTTCCTCAGAACTAATGGTGGTCTGATTATTGACCTTCCTCAGAACCAATGGTGGTCTGGTTATTGACCTTCCTCAGAACCAATGGTGGTCTGGTTATTGACCTTCCTCAGAACCAATGGTGGTCTGATTATTGAGGTTTCACTGTAATTATGATTTTATGTACACCGTTAAACTTAACTTGAAGACTACTTCGAAATTACAGTATAACCTCAAAAATAAAACCACCTTCGGGACCATAAAACTGGTATTCTTATTGAGGTGGCCTTAATATCGAGGTTGAATAAAGAGCAAAACAGTGATGAACTTGACAATTTTGGTCTCATTATCGAGGTGGTTCCATTATTGAGGCGGTCTTTAAGTGAAGTTTTATTGTATATTAAAAACACACACTATGTAAAGATACCGTATTTTGACGTTTTTTTTTATTTTCTGCCATAATTTCCTCAATAATCAGACCACCTCGACTCTAAGCACCTTTGGAACCGAAAGTGATCTTACTATATTTGATTCCACTGAATATATGTTATAAATTAAAACCCTCCTGGTTCACGGGGGGGGGGTACCTTTGTCAAGCCTCATATTATTTGTTTGTTTTTATAAATTCCTGCACATATGTAAAACAAAAAAAAGTGAACTCCACAAGGTATCAGTTGTCATACTTTTCTACGAACTGAATGCAACATATTCGTGCAGGAAAGACACATCTATGTCATAAACTTGTCCCAATATTTGGCATACCGATACATCGCCATCGGCACACTCCGGCAATTTCCGTCAACTTACTGAAATGACATCGGACGCTTTCGGAACTCATCGACGGTGATTGGGCGCCGCAAATGAAAACAGCTAGAAGAAGAAGAAAGATATGACGGAAGAAGTCATTTGTTCATGAAAATGTGTTCCGACAATTGATTTATAGCGAGTATTATGGCTTTCAAAATGATTTACGATCTATGTTACTACAATGAAGTTATTACTTGCAGTTATCTTGGTGATATTTATTATCGGTGATGTAAGACAATGCGCCAATAGTTTCAACACAAGTATTATTTTTCTAATAAAAAGGGATATAAAACAATTCTATTAACTAATAATTGAACGAAATTCACCAAAATAGTTACTATTCAAATTATTTCAATTTAGGATCTGAGCTGAGAATCCCGCTAGAGGTGCCGCCATGTTTGTTGACAAAGTTGAAGCATTTATCGGTAAAAAAGTAAAATTTCGCGTGGAATTTTTTTTGAACTGGGTACAAGTTATGGTGACGAAGCCACGTGATACACTATTTACCTTTACATCACGACAGGCACATGATACACTATTTACTTTTACGTCACGACAGACACATGATACACTATTTACTTTTACGTCACGACAGCCACGTGATACACTATTTACTTTTACGTCACGACAGACACATGATACACTATTTACTTTTACGTCACGACAGCCACGTGATACACTATTTACTTTTACGTCACGAAAGCCACGTGATACACTATTTACTTTTACGTCACGACAGCCACGTGATACACTATTTACTTTTACGTCACGACAGACACATGATACACTATTTACTTTTACGTCACGACAGCCACGTGATACACTATTTACTTTTACGTCACGACAGCCACGTGATACACTATTTACCTTTACATCACGACAGGCACATGATACACTATTTACTTTTACGTCACGACAGCCACATGCTTCACTATTTACTTTTACGTCACGACAGGCACATGATACACTATTTACTTTTACGTCACGACAGGCACATGATACACTATTTACTTTTACGTCATGACAGGCACATGATACACTATTTACTTTTACGTCATGACAGGCACATGCTTCACTATTTACTTTTACGTCACGACAGGCACATGATACACTATTTACTTTTACGTCACGACAGGCACATGATACACTATTTACTTTTACGTCATGACAGGCACATGATACACTATTTACTTTTACGTCATGACAGACACATGATACACTATTTACTTTTACGTCATGACAGGCACATGATACACTATTTACTTTTACGTCACGACAGCCACATGATACGCTATTTACTTTTACGTCACGACAGGCACGTGATACACTATTTACTTTTACGTCACGACAGGCACATGATACACTATTTACTTTTACGTCACGACAGGCACATGATACACTATTTACTTTTACGTCACGACAGCCACATGATACACTATTTACTTTTACGTCACGACAGCCACATGCTTCACTATTTACTTTTACGTCACGACAGGCACATGCTTCACTATTTACTTTTACGTCACGACAGGCACATGATACACTATTTACTTTTACGTCACGACAGACACATGATACACTATTTACTTTTACGTCACGACAGCCACATGCTTCACTATTTACTTTTACGTCACGACAGCCACATGCTTCACTATTTACTTTTACGTCACGACAGACACATGATACACTATTTACTTTTACGTCACGACAGCCACGTGATACACTATTTACTTTTACGTCACGACAGCCAGGTGATACACTATTTACTTTTACGTCACGACAGACACATGATACACTATTTACTTTTACGTCACGACAGCCACGTGATACACTATTTACTTTTACGTCACGACAGCCACGTGCTACACTATTTACTTTTACGTCACGACAGCCACATGATACACTATTTACTTTTACGTCACGACAGCCACGTGATACACTATTTACTTTTACGTCACGACAGCCACATGATACACTATTTACTTTTACGTCACGACAGCCACGTGATACACTATTTACTTTTACGTCACGACAGCCACATGATACACTATTTACTTTTACGTCACGACAGCCACGTGATACACTATTTACCTTTACATCACGACAGGCACATGATACACTATTTACTTTTACGTCACGACAGGCACATGATACACTATTTACTTTTACGTCACGACAGCCACATGATACACTATTTACTTTTACGTCACGACAGCCACATGATACACTATTTACTTTTGCATCACGACAGGCACATGATACACTATTTACTTTTGCATCACGACAGGCACATGATACACTATTTACTTTTACGTCACGACAGACACATGATACACTATTTACTTTTACGTCACGACAGCCACGTGATACACTATTTACTTTTACGTCACGACAGCCACGTGATACACTATTTACTTTTACGTCACGACAGCCACGTGATACACTATTTACCTTTACATCACGACAGGCACATGATACACTATTTACTTTTACATCACGACAGGCACATGATACACTATTTACTTTTGCGTCACGACAGCCACGTGATACACTATTTACTTTTGCATCACGACAGGCACATGATACACTATTTACTTTTACGTCACGACAGGCACATGATACACTATTTACTTTTGCGTCACGACAGGCACATGCTTCACTATTTACTTTTACGTCACGACAGGCACATGATACACAATTTACTTTTACGTCACGACAGGCACATGATACACTATTTACTTTTACGTCACGACAGGCACATGATACACTATTTACTTTTGCATCACGACAGCCACATGATACGCTATTTACTTTTACGTCACGACAGGCACATGATACACTATTTACTTTTACGTCACGACAGCCACGTGATACACTATTTACTTTTACATCACGACAGACACATGATACACTATTTACTTTTACGTCACGACAGGCACATGATACACTATTTACTTTTACGTCACGACAGCCACATGATACACTATTTACTTTTACGTCATGACAGGCACATGATACACTATTTACTTTTGCGTCACGACAGGCACATGATACACTATTTACTTTTACGTCACGACAGGCACATGATACACTATTTACTTTTACGTCACGACAGGCACATGATACACTATTTACTTTTACGTCACGACAGGCACATGATACACTATTTACTTTTACGTCACGACAGGCACATGATACACTATTTACTTTTACGTCACGACAGGCACATGATACACTATTTACTTTTACGTCACGACAGGCACATGATACACTATTTACTTTTACGTCACGACAGCCACATGATACACTATTTACTTTTACGTCACGACAGGCACATGATACACTATTTACTTTTACGTCACGACAGGCACATGATACACTATTTACTTTTACGTCACGACAGGCACATGATACACTATTTACTTTAACGTCACGATAGGCACATGATACACTATTTACTTTTACGTCACGACAGGCACATGATACACTAATTACTTTTACGTCACGACATGCACATGATACGCTATTTACCTTTACGACACGACAGGCACATGATACACTATTTACTTTTACGTCACGACAGGCACATGATACACTATTTAGTTTTACGTCACGACAGGCACATGATACACTATTTACTTTTACGTCACGACAGGCACATGATACACTATTTACTTTTACGTCACGACAGCCACATGATACACTATTTACTTTTACGTCACGACAGGCACATGATACACTATTTACTTTTACGTCAAGACAGGCACATGATACACTATTTACTTTTACGTCACGACAGGCACATGATACACTATTTACTTTTGCATCACGACAGGCACATGATACACTATTTACTTTTACGTCAAGACAGGCACATGATACACTATTTACTTTTGCATCACGACAGGCACATGATACACTATTTACTTTTACGTCAAGACAGGCACATGATACACTATTTACTTTTACGTCACGACAGCCACATGATACACTATTTACTTTTACGTCACGACAGGCACATGATACACTATTTACTTTTACGTCACGACAGCCACATGATACACTATTTACTTTTACGTCACGACAGCCACATGATACGCTATTTACCTTTACATCACGACAGCCACATGATACACTATTTACTTTTACGTCACGACAGCCACGTGATACACTATTTACTTTTACGTCACGACAGGCACATGATACACTATTTACTTTTACGTCACGACAGCCACATGATACACTATTTACTTTTACGTCACGACAGGCACATGATACGCTATTTACTTTTACGTCACGACAGCCACATGATACACTATTTACTTTTACATCACGACAGGCACATGATACACTATTTACTTTTACGTCACGACAGGCACATGATACACTATTTACTTTTACGTCACGACAGCCACATGATACGCTATCTACTTTTACGTCACGACAGGCACATGATACACTATTTACTTTTACGTCACGACAGCCACATGATACGCTATTTACTTTTACGTCACGATAGGCACATGATACACTATTTACTTTTACGTCACGATAGGCACATGCTTTAGCAGTAAGAAAGATAATTGAATAAATTGCAAAATGGAAGTAAATCGTCAATAGATTAGTGAATTGAGCACGTTTTAGCTAAAGTAAAAGCACTGACCCTCATTAAGGACTTTAAAATTGGCAAGTTATTGAAAATGCTAGCTGACACGGTCTATTGCCATCTGTATACGACTGTAGTTACGTACGAAATAGAAGCAGTACGTTCAGTTTACTTGGCTATCAAAGATAAAAGCTTATTACCGATAATTGGGTCTAAAAGAAGATACATTTTCTTACATTATGTCGCCATGTATAACATAAATGTAATCAAGCAATAACCGATCCCACTTTCACCCAAGGATGGATTCGAACCAATGACATTCGGCTCACGAGTCAGATGTACTACCCCTCAACCACAATGCCTCTCATCTGAAGGATCTCGGTGTGCGCGGGCGGGCGGGCAGGATTTGGGCGGGCGGACGTTCGGGCGGATGAGCACCTGGGTCGAACCATCAGCCTGCCGCAAGTCGGTTGGACTGCAACATGATGTATTGGAAACTCATATTATCAAAACTGTTAATGCGTCACTTTATGATTGGCGATTGGACGTACGACTTGTTAGCGATAGTCTTTCGACCATCAGCAATCGCCCGTACGACCGTCGGCAACCGGTAGGCGACTGATCGGTTACTTGTCGGCGATTATTAGACTACAATCATTGACTTGTTGGTGATGATCGTAAGGTGGTCTTCAACCTGCTCATGATCATTTTAGATAAAGTTCTCATTTTCAACAAGCTGTTTAAGGAGAAAACAAAGTACAAGGGTAGCGGTCTCTTCATTCCACCGAGATAGCTCCAAGTACAAGGGTAGCGGTCTCTTCATTCCACCGAGATAGCTCCAAGTACAAGGGTAGCGGTCTCTTCATTCCACCGAGATAGCTCCAAGTACAAGGGTAGCGGTCTCTTCATTCCACCGAGATAGCTCCAAGTACAAGGGTAGCGGTCTCTTCATTCCACCGAGATAGCTCCAAGTACAAGGGTAGCGGTCTCTTCATTCCACCGAGATAGCTCCAAGTACAAGGGTAGCGGTCTCTTCAATCTCACTGCCTACTGAGCCAGGCAGCACAAAGTTATTGCATCGAGATAGCTCCAAGTACAAGGGTAGCGGTCTCTCATTCCACCGATATAGCTCCAAGTACAAGGGTATCGGTCTCTTCATTCCACCGAGATAGCTCCAAGTACAAGGGTAGCGGTCTCTTCATTCCACCGAGATAGCTCCAAGTACAAGGGTAGCGGTCTCTTCATTCCACCGAGATAGCTCCAAGTACAAGGGTAGCGGTCTCTTCATTCCACCGACATAGCTCCAAGTACAAGGGTATCGGTCTCTTCATTCCACCGAGACAGCTCCAAGTACAAGGGTAGCGGTATCTTCAATCTCACTGCCTACTGAGCCAGGCAGCACAAAGTTATTGCACCGAGATCAAATGTAGCTCCAAGTACAAGGGTAGCGGTCTCTTCATTCCACCAAGATAGCTCCAAGTACAAGGGTAGCGGTCTCGTCATTCCACCGAGATAGCTCCAAGTACAAGGGTAGCGGTCTCTTCATTCCACCGAGATAGCTCCAAGTACAAGGGTAGCGGTCTCTTCATTCCACCGATATAGCTCCAAGTACAAGGGTAGCGGTCTCTTCATTCCACCGAGATAGCTCCAAGTACAAGGGTAGCGGTCTCTTCATTCCACCGAGATAGCTCCAAGTACAAGGGTAGCGGTCTCTTCATTCCACCGAGATAGCTCCAAGTACAAGGGTAGCGGTCTCTTCATTCCACCGAGATAGCTCCAAGTACAAGGGTAGCGGTATCTTCAATCTCACTGCCTACTGAGCCAGGCAGCACAAAGTTATTGCACCGAGATATCTCCAAGTACAAGGGTAGCGGTCTCTTCAATCTCTCTGCCTACTGAGCCAGGCAGCACAAAGTTATTCCACCGAGATATCTCCAAGTACAAGGGTAGCGGTATCTTCAATCTCACTGCCTACTCAGCCAGACAGCACACATTTAGACAAGGACCTCCTGTCTCTGCCTTTTTTTTGAATTTGGTATGGTCGGATTATTTTGCCTGTCGAGCGGAAGAATTATAGCTGATTGATGTATACATGTATTTAAAATTGATGCAGTGACGAAAGAATATCGGTTGTACAATGGTCGGCGATCAGTCACGGCTCTGTCGCTGATTGGTTGTACAATGGTCTGCGATCAGTCACGGCTCTGTCGCTGATTGGTTGGCGCTGATTGTCGATGGACGGGGACAAGTAAGAGACACATCGCCAATCGGTAGGCGTTCAGGCACTAACTAAACACAGCAACCTGTCCAACTGGTCGCCTACCGAATAAAGATCAAGGAAAACATTTTCGCGACCACTTTGCTCAGCATAAGGTCTCACTTGCAGCATCGAAAACATCTAGGCGACTAAATTGGTCTAAAACCAGTTGCCGATTAATGACAACCTGTTAAGGTCTTTCAGCAACCATTTAAAGACGTCTTGAAACCTCTAGTCGGCGGAGGTCGTTGGTTGGGCGTAGACTGTGGCTGAGACTTCATTCACGCACTAAACGCTCGCTAAATATGTTCATTTTACGCTATATAACGACAAAACTGAAAGGAAAAAAATCGCAGAAACTTATCCTCGCGAAACAAGCCGATAATTATATTCGCGAAATATTGGCCACGTGAAAATATCTGTTTTACAGTAAATGTTCCATAAACAAAAGCCATTTACAAGGCAGAACCGTTTAATAAACATCAAATTGTGCACGAATCAATGTTTAAGTCGAAATAACAGTCACGTGTACATTAAATATAGAAATTTATTATGACAATGAAAATACCTAAAATTCCTCTGACGTCTTTACAGCGTTGTTCATGCTTTATTTCCTTATAAAAGTATAAACGTTCATGTAACCTAGTGCATTTGTACTAATCATAATTATGACGTGATATATCGCACCTTGACATTAATTAAGTACATAAATAACATATTCAATTAAATCTGGGCAATGAAAATGAAGAGATTGTCTTCGCTAGCTGACTTTCCGCTAGTAAACACCGTCGATCGGTTTGGTGTTGCGGAACCCCATTCTTTTAATGAGAGATTTACATCTTCGTGTGACATAAATACATGCAATCAACGTATTCTTTTTTGCATACTTGGCAAGGAATGTCATTCGTGCAGACGAAAATATTTTTATTTCACTGAATTTGAAATAATTAGCTACATAAAACAAGACATTTAAAACTCCTGACTTTCTTCTAAGAATCTGCCAATACAAAACTCTAGACATAAACCTTTCTGACATTAAACGTTTATGAAAAATGTTTTTGATGTAATTCTAATAATTATGCCTTTACATATTCGCTATCAAAATGATAAGTAAGAAGATCAGTTCTCCAATCTGTCAAAATCCCTTCTTTCAGACTAAACCCATCCACTTTCGGTTAGAACATATTACCATGACAATATCGAACTGTCAGAACTCTTTTTGTAACATGAAGTGTAACTTAATTGGTTTGTAACTACCATAACGATCTGAGAAGTGATAAAATGTAGATCTAAGTAATGCTGCTTCAACAAAATAATATGTGTTTGTTTTATGTTCCATTCCCCCATTGGTGACCCTGTCTGACAATCGATGCCGCTTATTTGGTGACCCTGTCTGACAATCCATGCCGCTTATTTGGTGACCCTTTCTGACAATCCTTGCCGCTTATTTGGTGACCCTGTCTGACAATCCATGCCGCTTATTTGGTGACCCTGTCTGACAATCCTTGCCGCTTATTTGGTGACCCTTTCTGACAATCCATGCCGCTTATTTGGTGACCCTGTCTGACAATCCATGCCGCTTATTTGGTGACCCTGTCTGACAATCCTTGCCGCTTATTTGGTGACCCTGTCTGACAATCCATGCCGCTTATTTGGTGACCCTGTCTGACAATCCATGCCGCTTATTTGGTGACCCTTTCTGACAATCCTTGCCGCTTATTTGGTGACCCTGTCTGACAATCCATGCCGCTTATTTGGTGACCCTGTCTGACAATCCATGCCGCTTATTTTGTGACCCTGTCTGACAATCCATGCCGCTTATTTGGTGACCCTGTCTGACAATCCATGCCGCTTATTTGGTGACCCTTTCTGACAATCCTTGCCGCTTATTTGGTGACCCTGTCTGACAATCCATGCCGCTTATTTGGTGACCCTGTCTGACAATCCATGCCGCTTATTTGGTGACCCTGTCTGACAATCCATGCCGCTTATTTGGTGACCCTGTCTGACAATCCATGCCGCTTATTTGGTGACCCTGTCTGACAATCCATGCCGCTTATTTGGTGACCCTGTCTGACAATCCATGCCGCTTATTTGGTGACCCTTTCTGACAATCCTTGCCGCTTATTTGGTGACCCTGTCTGACAATCCATGCCGCTTATTTGGTGACCCTGTCTGACAATCCATGCCGCTTATTTGGTGACCCTGTCTGACAATCCATGCCGCTTATTTGGTGACCCTGTCTGACAATCCATGCCGCTTATTTGGTGACCCTAAAGTTTCTAAAAAGCTCTTTGATACATAGTCCATTGATTCTAATTGCTCTAAGCTATAACATTTATTATTAAAATGATTATTGAGTCGATGTAATCCCGTCAAAAGCATGGACTGGATTAAAATGTTAAATGTGAGTTCGAATGTATATACGTCCTGATAAAAGGGAATTCGTTTTAAAAGCATTTTCACAGCAGACAAAGGGGAGGTAGATCTTGGCTTTGGATAAAATCCATCACTGTGATGCCTGTTATCAAACTCCTAGCAGCAGTTACCTACCCTACCCTACCCTGGCAGGTGAGCTCTGCACTGTGATGCCTGTTATCAAACTCCTAGCAGCAGTTACCTACCCTACCCTACCCTGGCAGGTGAGGTCTGCACTGTGATGCCTGTTATCAAACTCCTAGCAGCAGTTACCTACCCTACCCTACGCTGGCAGGTGAGCAGCAGTTACCTACCCTACCCTGGCGGGTGAGCAGCAGTAAGCTACCCTATCCTACCCTGGCAGGTGAGCAGCAGTTACCTATACTACCCTACCCTTGCAGGTGAGCAGCAGTTACCTACCCTACCCTACCCTGGCAGGTGAGCAGCAGTTACCTATACTACCCTACCCTTGCAGGTGAGCAGCAGTTACCTACCCTACCCTACCCTGGCAGGTGAGCAGCAGTTACCTACCCTACCGTACCCTGCGCGTGTCATTATTTTGCACCAAGTCATTTAGGACGGTCCCCTTTGAATAAACAATATGACAGGTCCAACTGTTAATTTCCGTTAATTGACACCACTAGAGTACTGAACAATAACCGAACCATATTCAGAAACGATACTCCACTCACACTCACTGAGAAAATCCGGTTTTAATTATCTAACGGTCGGTGCTTTTGAGTGTGACTCGGCCCTGACTAGAAATTGGTATTCACACAGGTTAGGGTAGCTGGAGTACACTCGAATGAGTGAGGATTTCTCGAGTGAATGATTTGGCCTTTTCGGCAATCATTTTAGTCGGTATATGTACATGTATCTGTTAATTGTTTCCTAAAGTGAAAACGGGTTTGTTAATCATTCGAAACAAGCAAATTCGTTGAATTGATATTCCCGCCGAATTAGCCAAATTAAAGGAAATACAAATCAATTGGTTATGAAATATGCCTCGAAAAGAATAAATATTGTGAAAGCCGTAAATTTGAGGACATAGAATAATAAAAGTTTCATCAGCACGAGTTTGTCATGCCCCCCTCGAAGAAATGGGTATTTATTGCAATGGCATTTGATATGCACCATTCCTCAGACTGATGGATGGACAGACAACCCGAAATCATAATAATGTGACCAACTATTACGAGATTTGTAAGAAGCAAAGGGCTTTAACTCTCCCATACTCGAGTGCATTTGATATGCATCATTCCCATAAGGTATTTACCATTATTATATTCAAAGTTCAATGAAATCTGACCAACCAGTGCAAAGATGTGGTTCCAGACAGATATTTTCCATATATTACATGGTCATTTGAAAATAACAAAGAGTCATAACTCTGGCATACATTAGTTGATTGTAACAGCGTTTGATATGCATCATTCCCATACTCATCTATATATTCATAGAAAGTTTCAATGAAATCTGTCCAACCAGTACCAAGATATGGCTCCAGAAAATAGGTAATTGACGGTAACGAAGGACCATAACTCTGTCATTCATAGGTGGATTGTGACCACTTTTGAAAGGCATCATTACCATACCCTTATACGCTCCGGATCGAAAAAAGTGTGACAGCCGGAAGGGCTGAAAGACGAAAGAACGGAAAGAAAAGGACAACGCCAAAACAATATACCTCTCCCAAAGCCTTCGTTTCGGCGGGTATAATAATATAATGCAATCATGTATTCATGCTACAAATTTATGATACATTATGCTGTAGTTTACATTTGTATTTGAAATTAACTTGACTATTTCAAGTGTTTTGATGATTATTTGTTATTCTTATTACAATAAAATTGACTTATCACTCTAGTTTTACATGTTTGAATAGATTACAATTTAGTCGCTAAAAAGTAACTACATTTTTATACAATCACTAACTCAATTTAATATATTATGGTTAGTTTCAATTTTTGTTAGTACACGAATTGTGTGTTATAATATTATATGTGTTAATAAAATGCCATCAACATTCTAAATGCAAAAAATGATTGTCTAAAAGTCAATGTAGTTTAAATCCGTTTGAGCGGAATATTCATTATTCATTGAAAATGTAGAACAAAAATATCATCAAAATTATCGTTTCATTTCTTCGGTACACCCATTTTTGGACGGTACCTGAGCCTGGACGGTACCGCTTATGTACCGTCTATAGTAGTGTGGCAATTTGAGAGGCATACAACAATTGGTTCCCGTTTTCAAAACACAAAAAGACTGAAAGCCGGTAATATGTCAAATACGTCCACATCGGCATAATTACTACGCAAACAAAATAGTTCCAAAGTTCACCGAACGAAATAATATTATGAACGTTTCAATAAAATGAAATGATGAAAAGGTGACCTGCTAAAGTGGTTTGTGAACTAATTAGCTGTTTCTGTGGAGTTCAGATGGGGTTTAAAGCAATGTATTAATACACACGAGTTTGATTACAGTTTTGGATTTATCGTAGATATGGTCTCGTTGTGCACGACTACGAAAATTATCGGTGTCATCTTTCTACGTACAATTGGAAAATAACCCACTATACAACAAGATAACTCATAACCTATGGCAAGCTAGTGATATCATAACTTTATGCCTGGGCAAACCGATTTTACTCTAAATTCGTGCTGATTTAATTTAATATGTCATTTTATAATTAAATATTCACAAACGTTACATAAAGGGTCTGATATCTATGTATTTCATTTATTTACAATCGTGACAAACATTTCACTTGTTTTACAATTTTAAGGTTCTACCATTATTACTGACAATTTTCTTTTATTTCGGTTTGAAAATCTAGCATTTCTAGAACAAGTCGGATTGAAGATCTCTTGGAAAAAATGTTTACTATTTTTCAATAAATGTTTATCTTTTTCGCATTTCTGTCTTATTTTTTAGTTTTATTTCATATTCCAGGCAAACCATCTTACCTATTTACACATACTTTGATATTATAAAACTGTTTAGTTACAAAACGGAAACTTGTATGCAACGAGTTGCCAGCTTGGCTACAAAGACGAGTGGTACCGTCCCACAGCACTTTTGTGCTTTGATTCAACAAAGGACTTGTTGGATAACGCACGATACAGCAATTATTTCAATCATTAGACCATGAAAACTACATCTACATCGACCGTTAGCTACTTCAGTGAGTCGAGTGTGAGTGAGGTTTGTGAATACCAAATATTCACTTGACCGACACTAACTCGACCATCACTCCAGCTACACTCGAGCGTCACTTGGGTGAGTGTGAGTGGAGTTCGAGTGGAGTGTAGGTCTCTAAATATGGGCCATAGTGTTTGTTGTGTTAAAGAAAGTGCATGAATTGTTCAACATTATCCGTGTGGTATTCGGTCAATTTGTTTTACTGGTCTTACTGACATTGTTGTCAAGTGAACGAAAATGCTTCAAAATTTGTAAAAACATTTTTTACATTGTAGCATTTTTAGTATGCCAAGAATACCCAATAATTTACGCGAACGTGCGATTGGCATGCTTGATGCTGGCATGTCGACAGAAGACGTTGCAAGGCATGTTGGGAGTTCTAGTCGAGCGATACGAAATATTCGCGCACGATTTAGAACGACAGGACACACCGACGACTTGCCATGTCGTGGACGTCCGCCTGTTACAATGCGTGGTCAAGACCGCTATATCATGAACACGCATTTGCAATCGATTCCAAACTGTCACTGCTACTGCTGCTAACACCTGGGCTTCATAATAACCGAATCAGTGAGCAAACTGTTCGTCATCGTCTGCGGGATAACGGTTTACACGGACGACGTCATTACGTCGGAAGCGTTTTAACACAACGTCATCGTGTAGATTGTCTTAATTGTGCACATGTACATACTCGTTGGACACGACGTCGCTGGAATACCGTTATTTTTTCGGATGAGTCCAGATTTTGTTTACATCGTGGTAATGGCAGGGTGCGCATCTACCGTAGGAGAAATGAACGCTATGCTGAATGTTGTGTTCTTGAACGAGATCGTTTCGGGGGTGGGGGTTCTGTCATGGTTTGGGCAGCCATTGCCTATGGTTATCGTTCACCACTAGTCGTCATTAATGGCAATTTAAATGCTCAACGTTACCGCGATAATATTCTCGCTCATCACGTCATTCCTCTGTTCCAAAACAACGGCAACATCTCGATTTTTCAGCATGATAATGCCACATCTCAAACAGCTAGATACACTGTAAATAAGACCGAGCACGTCTGGGATATTCTGGATAGACGAGTGAGGCGTCGTCCTAATCCACCTGCTAACGTCAACGAACTTCGTCAAGCGCTCATTCAGGAATGGAACAATATTCCACAGACAGAAATCAACACCTTAGCCAATTCTATGCGCCGGCGATGCACTGCAGTGGTCAACTCAAGAGGTGGTCATACCCGTTATTAAGTGTTATTTTTGTTTTGAACCCCTACCTCACTTGGTTAAAATTTTCCCCATTTTCTGTTAACATTTGCCATCATTTTGGCACCAAACGAAGCATCACGGAACAATCTTTAAACGCATATATAACAATGATTCCCCCGATTTGTTTTCATCCAGCTTTAGGGTGGAGCATCGGGTTATTAATCGGACGGCTATCGCCCAGGTATCGTCCGAGCGCCGCAAGGATGCCGGAAAATTTAAATGAATCATACGATGTCCGGACGGCAATCTGGTGGGCATCGGCCGGGCGCCGGCCGCACTCCGCGAGGTGACTGTTGCGCGCCGACTGGAAAATGGTATATAAATAATATATAAATCCCACAGTCTTTCATTCGCAGACAGGATTTTACCAGTGATCGATTAATGTACCGGCAGCAGAGAATAGCGAGGCTGAGTGAGAGTCTCTGGCCGTGAAACGACTTTCCTTCTCGGCATCTTGACTGGAAATGAGAAGCTGAAGATGCAGGGCGGGACCTACCTACCCACGTGATCTGCAAAGAACTGGTCGGAGTCCTTCGGTCTCCGGGCGGACCCCTGACGGGCACCGTCCGGCGTCCGTCAGTCATCGGACGGAGGCCGTCCGGCGATCGGACGGTCGCCGGCCGATTTAAATGTCGCTAGCCACACCTTGATTTTTCTCGGCGCATGTACAATGGCCCCGATGTCGGGCGATCACCGGGCGATCTCCGTGCGATGATCGTCCGATCTTGATCCGATCTCAGCACGATTCCTTCCCGGGCCCGACGTCAGGTAAAATTTTAAGTGAGACTTAAAATTAGTCCGGCCGCCGCCCGACGCTCCAAAATGTCCCGATGTCCGTGCGATCATCGGCAGGCCGCCGGCCCGATGAGCGAAAAAATACGTCAGCCGATCATCGGACGGCGGCCAGATTGGATTTGTGACCGAGGTATTAGCGGAAGTTTCTTGTTTTGTTTAGTATATATTAAATAACATTTGTTTTGCGTGTACACATGGCGTAGCGTAACAAATCATTCACTCTTTCTTCGTATCTCCCTTCTTATCATGTTCGTTGCTTCTATTGACTTCAGTCAAATGTTGCGCAGCAGAATGACTGCATATGCGATGTCACTATCTTGCTGTTGATCAAAACATCGTTTAGATTCAGTATGAGATAAATCGGATCGAGTATCTCGGCTGGCTTAATTTCAGAGCAGTTGTGTTGTCCGCGGGGAAGTATACATATTTTATGAAGTAGTTTCTGTAGATTTTCTGTGTACGTGTAGATTGTAGTGAACTTTAGAAAGTCCTTCTGTTTGTATTTCTTTTTATTCGCTAACTTAAACAATGTCTGGAAATCCAGTCATATAAAGTTATAAATATTAATCTAAAGTTATGGTTCTCCAATATGAATATCAAGCTGGTGCTCCAGTGAATATTAAATTAAAATAACCTTAATGCAATTTCTGGTACTCCAGTTAAATGTAAAGTAAAGGTACTCCTTTGAATGAATTCTTATTTCTGTCTAGCATATAAAGTTACATGTATTTATACACACCTAAAACAAAGATAATTAGGAAGCCTAATAATTAAGGGCTTTGGTGATAAATATACATTTCAGATATAACAATAGATGTGTGATGACAATTAATCAGAGGAAATAGGTTATCAAAGATTTTAGAAAATGAGGTGTTAATAACAGAACAATAGCTTCGCAGTCAATGTTGGCAGACAGCAACAGATGTCAAACTATACAAAATAACTAAAATTTATGGTAAGAGAAAAGTCTAAATTTTCACTGCATAATACATATATGCTTTGATCCATGATGTAACTTATATTTTTGAATACATATCTTAAATCGAACCCAGAGCTAGCACTGACATCAACATTCGAAACGGGTCCGCGGCGAATACATATCTGGAGTCGAATAACGAGCAAGCTAGTACATCGTTATACGAGTTTTCTAACTACATGTATTTGAATACAGACCTAGTAGTGAATCCAGAGCTAGCACTGACTTTAATGTTTCTTAACATGTCATGAAGTCTGTGTTTTGACTTTGTTTTACGAAATGTAATTGGATGTTGTCTCGTCACCCGTAATCCTGGCAAGTCAATGCTACGGGTATTATCATTTTTCTTGACAAGTACGCACCACAAATTTTGAACATTTTTCTGCTTGACGGAAACTGTCAATGTGTCCCGAATGATAAGTATCTTGCTTAATTGAAATTAAGATGTTTTCCAAATGCATCGTATTTTGCTAGACGAAATTACAGATATGTTCCGAAATCTTCATAAAACGCTTGACGGAAATGAATGATGCGTTCCGAATGCAACGTAACAATACTGTACGTGTATCTCAAATTACAGCTTTATCTCGACATCTAATTATATTGCTGTACGGAAATTGCAAATATCTCCCGAATGTTACAAATATTGCTTGACGGCAATTGCCGATGTGTTCTGAATACTACTATAACATCAGCATCAGTTGCATGTCACGTGGTGACTGAAACCTATAAAGTCTTTGATCAGAATCAATTGTTCCCGGTTCTTTAAAGTTGTGAATGTGTTCAAACATACTTCCGACATAATTCGCACTGTCAACGCCAATGGAATATAACATGCCTGTAGATTCTGACAATGACACATTGATTAAGTCCCGGATACCGCATGTTTGCTTCTAATGTTTGTTTACAAAATTCATACACGGCTTTTGAATGGCAACACTGAGAACAAACAACGAAACGATGCATCTACACGAATCAGGCGATATGAAAGAAATACATAACATGTTATTATTATAATTTATCATGATCAATATTAACAACAACAGAATGGTATTTGAAGTTTAAAAAATCACTGTTTTTCGACATGTTGATTGGTACTGATTGTTTTAGAAAATATACAACAATGCGTGTGAGTTGGGAGGTGCCCGATGTAAATCATCGAACACGGGACCTCGGTTTTGTCTCTATCCGAAAGACGGTTAGTACTGTTAGTGGTGGAGCAGGGGATCGAATCTGCGCCCCCTGGATTACTAGTCCAGCGCGTACCCACTGGACCACGGCTCCGCTACTTTACTATTTATATATAGCGACCGAGGTTATAAAGTTATAAGGTTACGAGGTTATAAGTTCGAATCTCACATTGGGAGAGTTTGAACTGTTATAACCCCTTACTTAAAGGTGCGAGTACTGGCTTGTAACTCAGGAAGCAGTCATCGAGGAGTAGGGGACCTGATTCCAGATCCGAAGGTTTTTAGTTCGAGACCGACTGAGCGGGCTTTGATCACGAGTTTCTCAACCCCTAATTTAGGCAAAATACTTGTTAGTAACCCAGGAAGCAACCACCAAGAGTGATTAGTTTAAGCTATAAGAACTAGTGTCACAATCGATATAAAGTAAATATGTTTAAACTAAATGGACACATTTCTCAAGCTTACATTACGAAGAATCTAATTCACAAATGAGGTTAAGCAGTTATTTTGGAAGACTACCAGTATTTGCGCTCTCAGTGCGTGTACCGATAACCCGTTTGTTTACACTAAGTCTTATATCAACTTGTCATTTGTTTAGGTAGAATTGAGGTTAAACGATATTTGATTTCGGAAAGGAAAAGTGAATTCAATACATGACATTATTGACATTGTGAAAACATTTTACATGGATACAATACAGTAAACAGGAATCTTTTAGTTAATTGTACATTAATTGCTGCACCTCATTGTGGAATATCTTTCTTCGCTATCGTTTGATCTTGAAGGTATGTTACATAATACAATAAATATATTTAACCTGAGAATATACAGTTCGTTTCAGAACGATTTTATGCCAACTGTATTGCATTTTAAATTTGTGTATTGACTATATCTACTGAGTAATTGTATTTTTATTTTTTTTTGTTAACTAAGAAACTGTATGATACTTTACTAGGGGGGATTGCAAGAACTTGTTCCCCAACCATATTTATTCTGTCTGTATAACTGTAAAAGTTGTAATAACATAAAGAGTAAAGAAAATATGATTAAACTAAAGTAATTAGTAGCAATGATATATAATAGTTTTTTTGTCATTTGAATCGTGACTGTGGTAGAGGGATAGAGTGTCTGATTCTTTGTCCGCAAGTCATGAGTTTGAATCCCGCATTGAGCGAGGTTGAACCCGGAACTTTATAATCACTAAATTAGGTGCGAATACTGGTAACCCAGAAAGAAGTCATTGGTTATGATTTATACTCAGTACATTTATAAATGCCAATTTTTGTACCTGTGATATGTCTTTTAAATATCATTTTAGTATGTTTTAAAATTAATTTTGATATGAAAATACATGTTTATTGAAAGAAAAGTTAGTGTTCATCATTGTGTAAAATGACACAATGTAATGTTAAGTTGTTATCTTGTATCCCTACGTAAGTTCATGACATTGAGAAATCTTACATTTTGCGGTTTTAAACGTTTTGAGTATATATAAGTTGTAAGATTGTTTCACCGTCTTCTTTTTGTGAGTAGCAACACGTGTTCAGCGTTTGTGAGTAGCAACAAGTATTCAGCGTTTGTGAGTAGCAACAAGTATTCAGCGTTTGTGAGTAGCAACACGTGTTCAGCGTTTGTGAGTAGCAACAAGTATTCAGCGTTTGTGAGTAGCAACACGTGTTCAGCGTTTGTGAGTAGCAACAAGTATTCAGCGTTTGTGAGTAGCAACAAGTATTCAGCGTTTGTGAGTAGCAACAAGTATTCAGCGTTTGTGAGTAGCAACAAGTATTCAGCGTTTGTGAGTAGCAACAAGTATTCAGCGTTTGTGAGTAGCAACAAGTATTCAGCGTTTGTGAGTAGCAACAAGTATTCAGCGTTTGTGAGTAGCAACAAGTATTCAGCGTTTGTGAGTAGCAACACGTGTTCAGCGTTTGTGAGTAGCAACAAGTATTCAGCGTTTGTGAGTAGCAACAAGTATTCAGTATTCAGCGTTTACAAAAGCTTTCATTTTATTGATTTCTGTGTAATAGTGTTTATTTCCATGTCGTGAATGAAATTTAAAACTTTTCGCTGCATAGAAATAATTTGATTGTTTTAATGATAAAATATTGAACTGTCCAACACGACAACGTTGTGATGAATGCAGCCCCTATGATCAAATAAGGGGACGTTTAGACATGTCACAAGTCGTATCTTATCTTACTCGATTAAAAATCGTACCCTAAAACGAAAATAATCGGTTGTCAATGTGATGATGATATAAACGAATATTTGGTATAGATTTTAAAACATTTGTGAATTGAATTTAAATCGTTCCTTTAAGACTCCTTAATCTTCGCACTTAGAATCATCATGCCAACCATATTCCTGTAAATATTGTCATTAAACTTTACCTTACATTACATATGTTGATCTTCGACTTACATATGTTACGGTAGTTTATTATATGCTATAAGACCATCTATAAAAAGTGTTTGTTTGGCATGACCCTGCCCAGCACAATTTAGTTACGGAGGTAGGTAATTAATTAAGTTTCTATTTTGTTACATTTAATGGTCATTCATGTTTCAGCTATTAATACTCATTCCAAAACAAATTTCTGTTCTGAGACAACGCATTTTTTAAAAGTTTTTAGTTGGTAGGATTATGCCAAACAATGTTTAAGTATGGCCCAAGCGTTAAATTCTTATCGTTTACAAATGTTCAAAGAGATTTCAGTATTTTGTTATATGAATGAATGATTGACAAATTTCGGACCGAAAAGTTTAATATATCCTCCACAAATCATCGATATGTCAGTCAAAAGTATACAAAATTGTCAAGACAAGAACTTGAAGTCAAATTTCATACAGTGAAAATGTTATTTTAGATATCAAATTTTTCTGACAGGCTTTTTAGCCGACGCTATTACGATACTTCCGTTTGCAAGTGTGAAGAAAAGGCTTCACGATTGTATACACAAATGATAACAAATTGTGGTTAGTACTATACCTGCCAATTATGCATTGTTTAAAAATCGAAATAACGTTATAGTCAGTGTTCAAATTGACACATGTTAAAAGTATTACATTGAAATTTATGACGGTTGTAAATTCATCGAGGACAAGTTGTAATATGATATTAAACTCCTCAAAAGGTCCAATCAAGCACATTAAATTTGGGGGTAAGATTTACTGTTCAATGTGTATGGTCACTCAGGGTCAGACAAAGTAAATACGTTCAAATAAAAAAATACAAACCTTCGATACCGCATACAAACACAGACATGTACATTCATCAGTATGTGAACAAATCTGTAAAATACTGTTACACCTCACTTACGGACCACCTCTAAATCACGACCACCTCATATATAACTGTATTTCTATGAAGCAGGGTATTTCTTTCTTAGTGTAGCTCGCCATTCACACCACCTCATAACGCAGGCCGACTTTCTATAAAATCAAAGGTGGTCTTTTTATCGAGGTTTTACTGTACAATGTATATATATAAGATGTCGATTCATTACATAGATCGTTTACGTGTTGCATAGAATAGATGAGCTCATAATAAACAAGATTGGCAGTTGTATTGAAGGCATTTAAATTATATGACCTATTGAAAACGATAAATCGATCAGAGAAGTGCTTAAACAATTTAAACATATAAAATATCAATTAAATATTCATAAATAACTAATAATATTAAACCGTCTTCCATATTTAGCCAATAGTAAATTAACATTCATAATAAATAAACAGATGATCGTATGTCACCTCATAAGTACATACAATAAACAGATGATCGTATGACACCTCATAAGTACATACAATAAACAGATGATCGTATGTCACCTTATAAGTACATACAATAAACAGATGATCGTATGTCACCTCATAAGTACATACAGTAAACAGATGATCGTATGTCACATTATAAGTACATACAGTAAACAGATGATCGTATGTCACATTATAAAAACATACAATAAACAGATGATCGTATGTCACCTCATAAGTACATACAGTAAACAGATGATCGTATGTCACATTATAAGTACATACAATAAACAGATGATCGTATGTCACCTCATAAGTACATACAGTAAACAGATGATCGTATGTCACATTATAAGTACATACAATAAACAGATGATCGTATGTCACCTCATAAGTACATACAATAAACAGATGATCGTATGTCACCTCATAAGTACATACAATAAACAGATGATCGTATGTCACCTCATACGCACATACAGTAAACAGATGATCGTATGTCACCTCATAAGTACATACAGTAAACAGATGATCGTATGTCACCTCATAAGTACATACAGTAAATAGATGATCGTATGTCACCTCATAAGTACATACAATAAACAGATGATCGTATGTCACCTCATAAGCACATACAATAAACAGATGATCGTATGTCACATTATAAGTACATACAGTAAACAGATGATCGTATGTCACCTCATAAGTACATACAGTAAACAGATGATCGTTTGTCACCTCATAAGTACATACAGTAAACAGATGATCGTATGTCACCTCATAAGTACATACAATAAACAGATGATCGTATGTCACATTATAAGTACATACAATAAACAGATGATCGTATGTCACATTATAAGTACATACAGTAAACAGATGATCGTATGTCACATTATAAGTACATACAGTAAACAGATGATCGTATGTCACATTATAAGTACATACAATAAACAGATGATCGTATGTCACATTATAAGTACATACAATAAACAGATGATCGTATGTCACATTATAAGTACATACAGTAAACAGATGATCGTATGTCACATTATAAGTACATACAGTAAACAGATGATCGTATGTCACATTATAAGTACATACAGTAAACAGATGATCGTATGTCACCTTATAAGCACATACAGTAAACAGATGATCGTATGTCACATTATAAGTACATACAGTAAACAGATGATCGTATGTCACCTTATAAGCACATACAGTAAACAGATGATCGTATGTCACCTCATAAGTACATACAATAAACAGATGATCGTATGTCACATTATAAGCACATACAGTAAACAGATGATCGTATGTCACCTCATAAGCACATACAGTAAACAGATGATCGTATGTCACCTCATAAGTACATACAGTAAAGCCTCAATAACAAGATAACTTAATATTGAGAATGAATAAAGAGCAAAAAGAGAAAATGGACTTGAAAATCGTGTTTTCTTATTTTGAGGAAGACTTATTATTGAGAGGTTTTACTGTACATGTAAATGGTTTACATTCATAATGCTGGTATAGATAGCATTGGTTCCAGCTTTAATGATCTTATTCATACAAAGTGTATACTACAGTAAAACCTCGATAAAAGACCACCTTTGATTCTGTAGAAAGTCGGCCTGCGTTATGAGGTGGTGTGAATGGCGAGATACACTAAGAAAGAAATACCCTGCTTCATAGAAATACAGTTATATATGAGGTGGTCGTGATTTAGAGGTGGTCCTTAAGTGAGGTGTAACAGTATTTTACAGATTTGTTCACATACTGATGTATGTACATGTCTGTGTTTGTATGCGGTATCGAAGGTTTGTATTTTTTTATTTCAACGTGTTAACTTTCTCTGACCCGGAGTGACCATACACATTGAACAGTAAATCTTACTTAAATGGACTTGAAAATAGTGTTCTTAATTGTGAGGTGGTCTTATTATTGAGGTGGTATTTAATAGAGGTTTTACTGTATATACATTTCGACTACAGCACAACCTCTCTAGTGCAGTATCCTGGAAGATGCAAATATTGGCTGTTGTTAAGAGGTTGTCGCTTTGGAAAGTTAAATTGAAAGTAAATTTGACTGTACAGACAAATGATACTATTGTTGACGAGAAATTGTAGCTAAAGAGAAGTCCGCTCTGAAATCTTGGACTGTACGTTTAAAAGGATTCAAATCTTGCTTAAATGCTAACTATGCAGTAATGCTATGTCACGTGGTATAAAATTGTTGCACTACAAATATGCATAATAAGTTATTACCGCGTTGAGATATTATCGATACAATCATTATTTGTAGTTTATGCAGTTGTTTTCCATGAGAATCGCGTATTAACATTTTAATTGGTACAGTAAAACCTCACTTAAGACCACCTCATTTTTAAGACGACCTCAATAATAAGACCACCTCAATAATAAAACCACCTCACGTGCGTGTGCGTGTGTGAATTCTTATTTGTTTGTGTGTGTTTATATTGTTAATAGAAGGCCATTTTGTAAAAAAGATGTACAATTTATTGTTAACCTTAAATATGTAACCTTCTGAAAATCAAGAATTTATTATTATTAATAATAAGACCACCTCAATAATAAGACCACCACGAAATTAAGGACACAATTTTCAAGTCCTTTTTCACTGTTTTGCTCTTTTGACCTCAATATTAAGACCACCTCAATATTACGACCAGTTTATAAGGATCCCAAGGATGATCTTATAATTAAGGTTTTACATGTCCGACCACCCCAGAGCGGCAATCTCTTGAGCATTCACCTCATGTCAACAAAATTATCAATTATCCCGTAATAAACACAATGAACTACTAATGTAACCTATCTATAGCAACAGCCTCTCAACAACAACCGTTTTTTATCTCCTCGGGAGTTGCTTTGGAGAGATTGCACTGTGTTTGTTTTCATCGAATGCAACTGTAGGTGATGAAAATATAATGTTCTCTACCATTGGTTTGCTGCGAACTCATCCTGTAAAGAATTAGTGGGTTTTATGGATGTTCCTTCGGGAGTCAATGCTCCGGGCATAGTCTGAATAGTAACCAAAAAAAAACAACAACAAAAAAACAAATAGTCACCAAGTCTTTTCAGACCGTTCATATACGAGGATAAGATACAAACTTTACAATTACACATCCACGAATATTACAAGTATACATAACGTCTTATATTGTGTTGTTTAACTTTGAAGCCAGTTACTTTAAGCACGCACAGTTATCTCAACTGCCAGTCTCTCGAAAACCATGTAAAGCGTATGCTCCCCGTGACAATTTGACTGAATATACTACATCCAAAGTTTTCATTTTGCCTTCCACCTCTAATTCCTTTGAGGGAAGTTGTCAGCTGCTCGCGGATGAATACATTGGTACTTGTTGGTAACCCAGGAATACTGGCTCGATCAATACCTGAACTTGGCGCGAGGACTGTTTGTCCTTTTTGGTTCTCCTAGTTATCCCTTATGATCAGCTAGGCCATTCCTTGCGCCCCTGTTCTCTTACGTATGTACCCTTGAGCCTCCTCAAATGCCTTATGTGCATGGATTGTTGTTTTCCCGGAGGTCTGTGTCTTATATAGATGGCATTCCATGTAGCAACTTATTCTCTGTCTTTGGTTTAAGGAAGCAGTCGTCGAGAGTATAAATTGTTTCGATGTAAACAATGACATTACGATATAACAGTGGGATGTAAACAATGACATTACGGTATAACATGTGGGATGTAAACAATGACATTACGGTATAAGAGTGGAATATAAACAATGACATTACGGTATAACATTGGATGTAAACAATGACATTACGGTATAACAGTGCAAGATGTTAACAATGACATTACGGTATAACAGTGCAAGATGTAAACAATGACATTACGGTATAACAGTGCAAGATGTAAACAATGACATTACGGTATAACAGTGCAAGATGTAAACAATGACATTACGGTATAACAGTGCAAGATGTAAACAATGACATTACGGTATAACAGTGCAAGATGTAAACAATGACATTACGGTATAACAGTGCAAGATGTAAACAATGACATTACGGTATAACAGTGCAAGATGTAAACAATGACATTACGGTATAACAGTGCAAGATGTAAACAATGACATTACGGTATAACAGTGCAAGACGTAAACAATGACATTACGGTATAACAGTGGGATGTAAACAATGACATTACGGTATAACAGTGCAAGATGTAAACAATGACATTACGGTATAACAGTGCAAGATGTAAACAATGACATTACGGTATAACAGTGGGATGTAAACAATGACATTACGGTATAACAGTGGGATGTAATTAATGACATTACGGTATAACAGTGGGATGTAAACAATGACATTACGGTATAACAGTGGGATGTAAACAATGACATTACGGCATAACAGTGCAAGATGTAAACGATGACATTACGGTATAACAGTGCAAGATGTAAATAATGACATTACGGTATATCAGTGCAAGATGTAAACAATGACATTACGGTATAACAGTGCAAGATGTAAACAATGACATTACGGTATAACAGTGGGATGTAAACAATAACATTACGGTATAACAGTGCAAGATGTAAACAATGACATTACGGTATAACAGTGGGATGTAAACAATAACATTACGGTATAACAGTGGGATGTAAACAATAACATTACGGTATAACAGTGCAAGATGTAAACAATGACATTACCGTATAACAGTGGAAAAAATATTGAACTGTCGTCTCACGATCCAAGATTAAACTTTGATATTAATATATTTAGCCTTGAACTTCTTAAATACACCGACCGGGTATAAGAGATTCAAATTTTATTTTAAATAAGTTTTCTGATGTCGTAACACCTACTATTATCTTTTAAATGGATTACTATCAATCTGTATTTATGTCACACAGCAGTGTGGACGTCTATGACCAGGTCACCGTCTTCTCAAAACGAGAATTTTCTTAAGTAAAACATTTCCTTTCTTATATAATTAAGATTATGCAACAGACTTGTGAAAGTAGACAAGTATGCGAAGACATCTACTCAACAGTAACGGTTTGTAAATTTGTAACTGAAGTTTCTTTCTTAATTCAGAACATAATTTAAATTTTAAGATAAAAAGGGTTGTTAAGGACCACAGTGGAAGTAAGAGGTTGTTAATTTCTTTCCTTTCTATGCCATCTTTTGCGTATATATGGACGACATTGCTTCATTACGTACATGTATGTGTACTATAAATACATGCTATGCGGCTAAGATTAGAACTGTTTGTTTGTATATTCGACTTGTAGTACATTCGATTCGATGATATACCGATGCCTCTTCAATCGATTACATACAATTCGTTTCAAGTACATTCAATACTTTACGAGTGGTTCACATAATATATTTGAATACACCAAAGTATCACTTTCGATATTTTCACCGTCTTTGACAAGACTTTTCTATTCAGTTTTTTTTTCTAGATTCATTTCGAATTTATTAACGTGATCAGCAGAGTTATAGTTTTAGTTTTTTGGTTATTTTATTACTTCAAGCATCATTCTGAATTTGAATAATCAATCTTCATAGATATGTAATTTTTACGTAGGTGTAACATCTCTAAATGTTGTGATCAAACTCAGCTGGGTATCTTTTGAAACTCTGTGACCGTTACTATATATACGGTTGGATACCTAACATTAAGATCGCGATTTACTTTGTATACAATTTCGTATTCGGATAATTTACACTGTATAATTTGTTGATGATTTACACTCAACATATCTTTACAGTTGCTAAGTCGCTTTAAGTAGTTTATTTACCCACAGATAATGTTTTGATCAATGATTTGATTTTATTCAGACCCCAGTACATTGTGAAGTATTCAGTTTTTACAAATGTAGGGTATTTAAAGTAAACATTTCAATTGATTGATGATTAAAGGGGGATACTACCATGTACTGAACAGACTATAAAAGATAAATATAACATCAAATGCTTTTTTAGAAATCATTTTACTTTAATGTGATTGTATTGATATATAAAAGGTTATTAGTCAAGTTAATGTGTTGTGTAACCGCACATATTACTGGTGAATTTAATTTCAAAACTAAGACCACAGAATCGTGTTCAAAAAGTTCTTGAATTGAAAACTTCGAATGAATTACAGTCCGCTACATGTTTACGTTGTATGGGAATGGTACTCACATCCGCTACATGATTACGTTGTATGGGAATGGTACTCACATCCGCTACATGATTACGTTGTATGGGAATGGTACTCACATCCGCTACATGATTACGTTGTATGGGAATGGTACTCACATCCGCTACATGATTACGTTGTATGGGAATGGTACTCACATCCGCTACATGATTACGTTGTATGGGAATGGTACTCACATCCGCTAAATGATTACGTTGTATGGGAATGGTATTCACATCCGCTACATGATTACGTTGTATGGGAATGGTACTCACATCCGCTACATGTTTACGTTGTATGGGAATGGTACTCACATCCGCTACATGATTACGTTGTATGGGAATGGTACTCACATCCGCTACATGATTACGTTGTATGGGAATGGTACTCACATCCGCTACATGATTACGTTGTATGGGAATGGTACTCACATCCGCTACATGATTACGTTGTATGGGAATGGTACTCACATCCTCTACATGATTAAGTTGTAAGGGAATGGTATTCACATCCGCTACATGTTTACGTTGTATGGGAATGGTACTCACATCCGCTACATGTTTACGTTGTATGGGAATGGTACTCACATCCTCTACATGATTAAGTTGTATGGGAATGGTATTCACATCCGCTACATGTTTACGTTGTATGGGAATGGTACTCACATCCGCTACATGATTACGTTGTATGGGAATGGTACTCACATCCGCTACATGATTACGTTGTATGGGAATGGTACTCACATCCGCTACATGATTACGTTGTATGGGAATGGTACTCACATCCGCTACATGTTTACGTTGTATGGGAATGGTACTCACATCCGCTACATGATTACGTTGTATGGGAATGGTACTCACATCCGCTACATGTTTACGTTGTATGGGAATGGTATTCACATCCGCTACATGATTACGTTGTATGGGAATGGTATTCACATCCGCTACATGATTACGTTGTATGGGAATGGTACTCACATCCGCTACATGATTACGTTGTATGGGAATGGTACTCACATCCGCTACATGATTACGTTGTATGGGAATGGTACTCACATCCGCTACATGATTAAGTTGTATGGGAATGGTATTCACATCCGCTACATGATTACGTTGTATGGGAATGGTACTCACATCCGCTACATGATTAAGTTGTATGGGAATGGTACTCACATCCGCTACATGATTAAGTTGTATGGGAATGGTACTCACATCCTCTACATGATTACGTTGTATGGGAATGGTACTCACATCCGCTACATGATTAAGTTGTATGGGAATGGTACTCACATCCGCTACATGTTTACGTTGTATGGGAATGGTACTCACATCCGCTACATGTTTACGTTGTATGGGAATGGTACTCACATCCGCTACATGATTACGTTGTATGGGAATGGTACTCACATCCGCTACATGAATACGTTGTATGGGAATGGTACTCACTTCCGCTACATGAATACGTTGTATGGGAATGGTACTCACATCCGCTACATGAATACGTTGTATGGGAATGGTACTCACATCCTCTACATGATTACGTTGTATGGGAATGGTACTCACATCCGCTACATGATTACGTTGTATGGGAATGGTACTCACATCCGCTACATGATTACGTTGTATGGGAATGGTAATGCATTAATAAGACGATTTTTAAATAGCCAACACTTTCTTTTCTGCTTGACTTGTACACGTAGACATGTTTGATTTAGATGACATATTGTATAATAATAATAATAATTCTTTATATAAAGATGGACGCGCGATAAGCATATAAGGCTTATATCACTCGAGGCGATCTATCAGACTACATAAACAACACAATCATACAAGTAGTGTATATATACAATGTATAAACAACACAATCATACAAGTAGTGTATATATACAATGTATAAACATTACAATCATACAAGTAGTGTATATATACAATGTATAAACAACACAATCATACAAGTAGTGTATATATACAATGTATAAACAACACAATCATACAAGTAGTGTATATATACAATGTATAAACAACACAATCATACAAGTAGTGTATATATACAATGTATAAACAACACAATCATACAAGTAGTGTATATATACAATGTATAAACATTACAATCATACAAGTAGTGTATATATACAATGTATAAACAACACAATCATACAAGTAGTGTATATATACAATGTATAAACATTACAATCATACAAGTAGTGTATATATATATAATATATAAACATTTCAATCATACAAGTAGTGTATATATACAATGTATAAACAACACAATCATACAAGTAGTGTATATAAACAATGTATAAACATTACAATCATACAAGTAGTGTATATATACAATGTATAAACAACACAATCATACAAGTAGTGTATATATACAATGTATAAACAACACAATCATACAAGTAGTGTATATATACAATGTATAAACAACACAATCATACAAGTAGTGTTGTATACAATGTATAAACAACACAATCATACAAGTAGTGTATATATACAATGTATAAACAACACAATCATACAAGTAGTGTATATATACAATGTATAAACATTACAATCATACAAGTAGTGTATATATACAATGTATAAACATTACAATCATACAAGTAGTGTATATATACAATGTATAAACATTACAATCATACAAGTAGTGTATAAATACAATGTATAAACAACACAATCATACAAGTAATGTATATATACAATGTATAAACAACACAATCATACAAGAAGTGTATATAAACAATGTATAAACAACACAATCATACAAGTAGTGTATATATACAATGTATAAACAACACAATCATACTAGTAGTGTATATGTACAATGTATAAACAATACAATCATACAATTAATGTATATTATACAATGTATAAACAACACAATCATACAAGTAGTGTATATATACAATGTATAAACAACACAATCATACAAGTAATGTATATATACAATGTATAAACAACACAATCATACAAGTAGTGTATATATACAATGTATAAACAACACAATCATACAAGTAGTGTATATATACAATGTATAAACATTACAATCATACAAGTAGTGTATAAATACAATGTATAAACAACAAAATCATACAAGTAATGTATATATACAATGTATAAACAACACAATCATACAAGTAGTGTATATAAACAATGTATAAACAACACAATCATACAAGTAGTGTATATATACAATGTATAAACAACACAATCATACTAGTAGTGTATATGTACAATGTATAAACAATACAATCATACAATTAATGTATATATACAATGTATAAACAACACAATCATACTAGTAATGTATATATACAATGTATAAACAACACAATCATACAAGTAGTGTATATATACAATGTATAAACAACACAATCATACAAGTAATGTATATATACAATGTATAAACAACACAATCATACAAGTAGTGTATATATACAATGTATAAACATTACAATCATACAAGTAGTGTTGTATACAATGTATAAACAACACAATCATACAAGTAGTGTATATATACAATGTATAAACAACACAATCATACTAGTAGTGTATATGTACAATGTATAAACAATACAATCATACAATTAATGTATATATACAATGTATAAACAACACAATCATACTAGTAATGTATATATACAATGTATAAACAACACAATCATACAAGTAGTGTATATATACAATGTATAAACAACACAATCATACAAGTAATGTATATATACAATGTATAAACAACACAATCATACAAGTAGTGTATATATACAATGTATAAACAACACAATCATACAAGTAGTGTATATATACAATGTATAAACAACACAATCATACAAGTAGTGTATATATACAATGTATAAACAACACAATCATACAAGTAGTGTATATATACAATGTATAAACAACACAATCATACAAGTAATGTATATATACAATGTATAAACAACACAATCATACAAGTAGTGTATATATACAATGTATAAACAACACAATCATACAAGTAGTGTATATATACAATGTATAAACAACACAATCATACAAGTAGTGTATATATACAATGTATAAACAACACAATCATACAAGTAGTGTATATATACAATGTATAAACAACACAATCATACAAGTAGTGTATATATACAATGTATAAACAACACAATCATACAAGTAGTGTATATATACAATGTATAAACAACACAATCATACAAGTAATGTATATATACAATGTATAAACAACACAATCATACAAGTAGTGTATATATACAATGTATAAACAACACAATCATACTAGTAGTGTATATGTACAATGTATAAACAATACAATCATACAATTAATGTATATTATACAATGTATAAACAACACAATCATACAAGTAGTGTATATATACAATGTATAAACAACACAATCATACAAGTAATGTATATATACAATGTATAAACAACACAATCATACAAGTAGTGTATATATACAATGTATAAACATTACAATCATACAAGTAGTGTTGTATACAATGTATAAACAACACAATCATACAAGTAGTGTATATATACAATGTATAAACAACACAATCATACAAGTAGTGTATATATACAATGTATAAACAACACAATCATACAAGTAGTGTATATATACAATGTATAAACAACACAATCATACAAGTAATGTATATATACAATGTATAAACAACACAATCATACAAGTAATGTATATTATACAATGTATAAACAACACAATCATACAAGTTGTGTATATATACAATGTATTAACAACACAATCATACAAGTAATGTATATATACAATGTATAAACAACACAATCATACAAGTAGTGTATATATACAACTATAAACACTTGGATATAAGGAACATATTTAAACCCCTCAGTGCACAATTTGCATTCAATTCATGATGGCTATAGCGAACAACTGATATAACGAACAGTCTTGCAACAAGGACCAAACGGTGTCCCTTTGTTAATACGAATTACTGTATAAGTATTCGTACCCGCTTTTGATCATGTGACGCGAAAAGGATCATTTATATGGACATTAAACATACACACTGTTGATCACATGTTTTATCTTAAACTAATACATAGTTCCCACATCTGCAATATTTACTTCCCTTGTTCTTAACAGTCGGCCATGTTGATAGGCAAAGCCGATAAGCCCTTATAGGAATAATTTTCAAATATGTGATAGTTGAGACAATACGAAGAGAATTTCTATGTGACATGCAACCACATTTTCTTCAACTTTCTGAGCCAAATATATTCCCCATAAACTTTAAGGAATTTGCCTATCAAAATGGCCGACAATTCAGAACAAGGGAGGTAAATAATGTAGATGTTAGAATCGGAACAATCACATTCTCAAGGGTTTTACATGACAAAACGCAGACGACATTCAACATCATGATTTAATCATGCTGACAGATGTTTTGAACTTGTTTGAAATGAACTAAAGTGCTCCAATGATAACATGTTAATTACATCATAGTTATAAATAGATTTTGGATGAGTCAATAGAAAACTTTAGGGGGTTGGGGCAAGGTTGCTTTAAAATGAATTTATATCAATAAAACAAATTTAAACCAAAGTTTTATTTCCCTTTCAGTAGACACACAAAACATGTATTGCAATGTTTAGCTATGTCTGTTCACGAGCTGTCCCGTTGTTCCATGTTTACTAGTCATACGAAACACGTGTAAATTGCTGTTTTGTCTGTTTACATTAAATGGACGCGTCCCACTGTTTGCGCGGGAATTATATGTTATTGTTTGGTAAACATTGCAACATAATGTGCGAAATGGTTTTGTGTTAGAATAGTCTTATGTATAAGATACATACGTCGTTAAATCTACATAGCGTTCTTTTCTCCTAAAATCGAAAAAGAAGTTGTCGTCTGAGGTATTGTTGTCACGTTTGAAATGCGTCAGTATGAAATTGAAACAAGTAGAGCAAACTCTGTTTTACATGTAATAATATTATCGTAAAATAAATTACTTTGAAGTAAAATATCGTCTGATATAAAATGAAACCTGCAACTTGCTTGCTTCGATTTGTCTTCAAATATTAATATTTGCACTGTGTATACATAATGAAAACACAAATTGAGTAGTCTGCTTTGTTGAATTTCTGACCACTTTCAAAAGTTTGAAACATTTCATAAACTTGATTATTATTTCTTGCTTCATAAAAAGCGAAGAAATTAATTCAAAAAAATATTTCATTTTTCACAAAATAAAATCACATTTCTGGCAACTAATTGTGTAACATAACATGGGGCCTAGAATCAGCTGATATTTATTTTTACTTTAAAATATTGACAATGTGTTTTATGTAAATAATCTGACAAACTTCTAACTCAGAATCAATAGCACTTGAAATATACTGGAAGCATGCAAACAAAACATTGATTGATTTCTATCTTATCTGTAACACATTCCTAAATACATCTAAATAAATTGGTAAGTTTATTGGCCGTATAAAATATTGTTGTAAAGAATGAGAGTGATACTCTTCATGTTCATACTGTTGCTATTCATGTATACGTTTGTGTGATGGCGCTTTAAGTTACATAAACAGCCACATTCATAGAGTGGCTCACCCCGCGGACACTTTGAACGTTTCCGGACATCGACATTCCGTAAGCCAGTTTGATAACTTCCTTACATACAACTTCTACATACCGGTGAGATTCGGAGCAGCAGCGGTGAGGGGCAAACTATTTGAATTCAGTGACCTTAACCATTCTATCCTTGGTGATACAATATAATCATAGGACCGAAGGTTCTGTGAGACGCTTTCAAGAAAGACTACACGTTTTCCATTTTATTGTATTAGAAATTAATACGCGACTATTCGGCTAAACTCATTCGCAAAAAATGACATGAGTAATCCAAAAAGTCGATTATATCAACACTCCCGCCATGTCACATTCGATATATCAACACTCCCGCCATGTCACATTCGATATATCAATTACATGTACTATTTTCTTGAGACATTGAATATGGTGGTACTTCATTTAGACCAACTGGTTGTCGATGATAGCATGGAGACGCTAAAGCGCCACGCAACTATGATGATGATCCCGTTGATCTTGTTTCTGTTCTTCTAAATATTGTTTATTATTGATGGCGCCTGATGTTTTCATTCATAATCATGACAGTTTTATAAGCCATAGTCTAGATAAAGCACAACTTTCCTTCATCTGAAACATAACATTGATGTATAAGGTGAAGGGTATTTTGTCCACCTTGTAAAATTCATGAAGGGGATTTTGTCCACCTTGTACAAAATGAGCGAAGGGAATTTTGTCCGGAGGGTTTTTTGTCCTACAATCAAAACAAATAAGACAACTACTAACAATGAAAAAAAGTGAAAACCCTATATACACAAATATTGGGGAAAAAACTTTTGAGGCATATCAATTGGAAATCATAGCAACAAATGAAATCCTTTTTACAATTTTTGTAAAAATATCGAAACAATCGATCACTTCCTGTTTAGATGTCCATATATAACTCCAGTCTGGGATGTTATAAATGGAATATTTAGCAAGCTTGGAATTTGTAAATATGTAAATTTTCTAGAAAATATTGTTATTGGATAAAAAATTGAGATAAAGTATTATGGAGATATCAATATAATATTAAGTCAAGTTGGTTACAGTATCTATAAGTGTTATATGATAAGTAAGAGAAAAAGAAAACGTGTAAACGTTGTCAAAACAATATACAACGACTTTTTAGTATTACAACATTATTACAAAAAATTAAAAAGAGAAGCATTCAATCCTTACTAAGTTTACCACTTGTCTGAAAGAAGCGTTTATACATAATTGATATACATACATTTATATATCTATAATGTGGAAGGTCCTCTTGTGTTTTCTATTCTATTTCGTTGATTATTTCGCGAATAGAAAACCTTTTATTGTCCACTTTTCTATTTTTTTCCAACTACCTTCTCAGTTTTTCCATAGACGACAATATAATACATCTTGTTAATCTATTACTTTCGCTTCGTACTAGATAAACATATTCGATGTTATTACTTGAAACATCTCACCCCCCTTTTTATATGCTTAATGGTACGAAAGATCATATTTCCAAAAACTGTTAAAATCATTATATGTTGTTGAAAAGACAAAATATTCTGTATTGTACATTAGATTTAATTGAAATAAACGATAAGGAGGTTTCATATATACATAAATACAGTGCAACCTTATTAATAAGACCACCATTGAAACCCTTGAAAACTGGTTGTCGTATTGAGGTGGTCTAAATGTTGAGGCTGAATAAAGAGCAAAACAGTGAAAATGGACTTGAAAATAGTGTTCTAAATATTAAGGTGGTCTCATAATATTGAGGTGGTCTCATAAGTCTCATAATATTGAGGTGGTCTCATAAGTCTCATAATATTGAGGTGGTCTCATAATATTGAGGTGGTATCATAATATTGAGGTGGTATCATAATATTGAGGTGGTATCATAATATTGAGGTGGTCTCATAATATTGAAGTGGTCTCATAAGTCTCATAATCTAGAGGTGGTCTCATAAGTCTCATAATATTGAGGTGGTCTCATAATATTGAGGTGGTATCATAATATTGAGGTGGTATCATGATATTGAGGTGGTCTCATAATATTGAGGTGGTATCATAATATTGAGGTGGTATCATAAGTCTCATAATATTGAGGTGGTATCATAATATTGAGGTGGTATCATAATATTGAGGTGGTCTCATAATATTGAGGTGGTCTCATAATATTGAGGTGGTATCATAATATTGAGGTGGTATCATAATATTGAGGTGGTCTCATAATATTGAGGTGGTCTCATAATATTGAGGTGGTCTCATAATATTGAGGTGGTCTCATAATATTGAGGTGGTATCATAAGTCTCATAATATTGAGGTGGTATCATAATATTGAGGTGGTATCATAATATTGAGGTGGTATCATAATATTGAGGTGGTATCTTAATATTGAGGTGGTATCATAATATTGAGGTGGTCTCATAAGTCTCTTAATATTGAGGTGGTATCATAATATTGAGGTGGTCTCATAATATTGAGGTGGTATCATAATATTGAGGTGGTCTCATAATATTGAGGTGGTATCATAATATTGAGGTGGTATCATAATATTGAGGTGGTCTCATAATATTGAGGTGGTCTCATAAGTCTCATAATATTGAGGTGGTATCATAATTTTGAGGTGGTATCATAATATTGAGGTGGTCTCATAATATTGAGGTGGTCTCATCAGTCTCATAATATTGAGGTGGAATCATAATATTGAGGTGGTATCATAATATTGAGGTGGTCTCATAATATTGAGGTGGTTGCATAATATTGAGGTGGTCTCATAAGTCTCATAATCTAGAGGTGGTCTCATAAGTCTCATAATATTGAGGTGGTATCATAATTTTGAGGTGGTATCATAATATTGAGGTGGTCTCATAATATTGAGGTGGTCTCATAAGTCTCATAATACTGAGGTGGAATCATAATATTGAGGTGGTATCATAATATTGAGGTGGTCTCATAATATTGAGGTGGTCGCATAATATTGAGGTGGTAGCATAATATTGAGGTGGTATCATAATATTGAGATGGTATCATAATATTGAGGTGGTCTCATAATATTGAGGTGGTATCATAATTTTGAGGTGGTATCATAATATTGAGGTGGTCTCATAATATTGAGGTGGTCTCATAAGTCTCATAATATTGAGGTGGAATCATAATATTGAGGTGGTATCATAATATTGAGGTGGTCTCATAATATTGAGGTGGTCTCATAATATTGAGGTGGTATCATAATATTGAGGTGTTATCATAATATTGAGGTGGTCTCATAATATTGAGGTGGTATCATAATATTGAGGTGGTCTCATAATATTGAGGTGGTATCATAATATTGAGGTGGTAGCATAATATTGAGGTGGTCTCATAAGTCTCATAATATTGAGGTGGTCTCATAATATTGAGGTGGTAGCATAATATTGAGGTGGTCTCATAATATTGAGGTGGTATCATAATATTGAGGTGGTCTCATAATATTGAGGTGGTCGCATAATATTGAGGTGGTCTCATAATATTGAGGTGGTCGCATAATATTGAGGTGGTCTCATAATATTGAGGTGGTATCATAATATTGAGGTGGTATCATAATATTGAGGTGGTCTCATAATATTGAGGTGGTCTCATAATATTGAGGTGGTCTCATAATATTGAGGTGGTATCATAATATTGAGGTGGTCGCATAATATTGAGGTGGTATCATAATATTGAGGTGGTCTCATAATATTGAGGTGGTCTCATAATATTGAGGTGGTCTCATAATATTGAGGTGGTATCATAATATTGAGGTGGTCGCATAATATTGAGGTGGTATCATAATATTGAGGTGGTATCATAATATTGAGGTGGTCGCATAATATTGAGGTGGTCGCATAATATTGAGGTGGTATCATAATATTGAGGTGGTATCATAATATTGAGGTGGTATCATAATATTGAGGTGGTCTCATAATATTGAGGTGGTCTCATAATAGTGAGGTGGTATCATAATATTGAGGTGGTCTCATAATATTGAGGTGGTCTCATAATATTGAGGTGGTCTCATAATATTGAGGTGGTCTCATAATATTGAGGTGGTCTCATAAGTCTCATAATATTGAGGTGGTCTCATAATATAGAGGTGGTCTCATAATATTGAGGTGGTCTCATAAGTCTCATAATATTGAGGTGGTATCATAATATTGAGGTGGTCTCATAATATTGAGGTGGTATCATAATATTGAGGTGGTCTCATAATATTGAGGTGGTATCATAATATTGAGGTGGTCGCATAATATTGAGGTGGTCGCATAATATTGAGGTGGTCGCATAATATTAAGGTGGTCTCATAATATTGAGGTGGTATCATAATATTGAGGTGGTATCATAATATTGAGGTGGTCTCATATTATTGAGGTGGTATCATAATATTGAGGTGGTCTCATAATATTGAGGTGGTATCATAATATTGAGGTGGTCGCATAATATTGAGGTGGTCGCATAATATTGAGGTGGTCGCATAATATTGAGGTGGTATCATAATATTGAGGTGGTCGCATAATAGTGAGGTGGTCGCATAAGAGTGAGGTGGTATCATAATATTGAGGTGGTATCATAATATTGAGGTTGTATCATAATATTGAGGTGGTATCATAATATTGAGGTGGTCGCATAATATTGAGGTGGTCGCATAATATTGAGGTGGTCGCATAATATTGAGGTGGTCGCATAATATTGAGGTGGTATCATAATATTGAGGTGGTATCATAATATTGAGGTGGTATCATAATATTGAGGTGGTATCATAATATTGAGGTGGTATCATAATATTGAGGTGGTCGCATAATATTGAGGTGGTCGCATAATATTGAGGTGGTATCATAATATTGAGGTGGTCGCATAATATTGAGGTGGTCGCATAATATTGAGGTGGTCGCATAATATTGAGGTGGTATCATAATATTGAGGTGGTCGCATAATATTGAGGTGGTCGCATAATATTGAGGTGGTATGTCATCAAACTTTAGAGCAATGCTATAAAAATCTTTCAAACCCAGGTGAACTACAATAGATTGGTTTGACGTTATTTTATCTAAACTGTAAATGACGTTCCGCTATGTCCACTGAAAAGTGGTTTTTCAATCAATCTATTCACCAAAGAGACACAGTTTGAATGAATCTTTTCAGGTAGTGTCACATCATCATTCTAAAAGTTAATAAAGCAACATATAATCTCGATTTTAACGTTTAATTTTGTATTTATTGATGTTCAGAGATAAATATTCAATGAGAGCAGGGATGACATAAAGGTATGCAACCAAAGTGTGTATCTAGTGAAATATTCATTTATTTTAATTTTGGATTATCATTAAAAGATGTATCTAACTCATCTGAACCTAAAATATTTAATGGGCTTTGTCCAATATGGTTGTTATATAGTCTAAAACATCAATAATAAGAACCATTGACATGTATAACTGTTTAAAACAATCTTGTTTAATCATATAACTAACAGACAAAACTAATAAAAACATCCGCTAATTAAAAAACTGGAAGATTTTTAATTTTATGATAAAAGCGCCTTTTTCGACAAATATAGAGAAATACATTATAAATGAATTCTGTGATAATGTATATTTATTGAAGTTTTAGCTAGACAAAGTATATTTTTATAGATATGATTATAAATAGATTTATCGAGTGTAGTTTTCACTGATACCAAAACAAGGTTCGGCACCTTTAAATGGTTCGATATTTTGTCAAAAATCAATCGTTTTTTACAATAACTATTAACGATAATCAAAATATCGGATTTATTTACATTTTCCATTTCTTACAAATCACCACAGCGACGATAAAGGTCCGTTCTCCGGTCATTCTTTTCTTAGAGTTGTATGTTTATGTGTTTAACACGTTTCTAAACACAAGAAACAGTAACTTAGTGATTTATAGCGCATCTTGACACAAATCAGCGTTATTCTCAATTCTTGTTCGGTTGAAAATTGAAAAGGAATACTATTTAGCAAAATGAACAGATACGGAAATGAAGACTTTAACGACGGTAGATATTCGACACCCGCAAGGTAAACATGAAACTCATTACTGTTTTCCCAATCACTAATCGTATTTTTCCGCTAGTTTCATTATTGCTGATTTATATTGATTGTCGACTTTGGATATCTAAATTTTGCATTGGCAGATCTTTTGTGTTAAACCTTCGCGCCTAAATGCATATGTGTCATAATTATGAGATATTTAATAGGCCTTGCGTCCTAAAGACAATCTATAGTGTACACATGCTCAGAACAAATGTGTGTACGTGCATTTTACACGGTTTTTAATTAATTTTCACAGTTTCGTCTTTATCGAACAATACATCTGGCGTTTGAAACATCTAATAATTATGCACTGTTGTGACATATTGAGACTGTGACCCAAAATAGAGGGTATTCATTTTATCTCATGCGAAACATTCTGCGATAATTTAGTGGACCAGTCAAGGGCAATAAATCAATCAATTTCGGATTATTTCTGTTATTACGGAGCTAATTGATTTGTCCTTAGACAGATATACACAACACTTGTGATTTTCTGTTATAGTAAAGACGACTTAAAACTTAAAAAAACATTTAAGTGGATTCCATAACACTTTATATTCTTAAAATAAGAAGTTACATACATTTTAATGCTAATATGACACAATAAACCGATTCAAGCCTCATATCAACGACTTCTCGTATGTTTTGTTGTAGATCATATCTTGAGAATGATTACATTTCAACGAAGCTTAAACTATACTAATCACGTCGACATTGAGACCAACTCGACATTCAGACCACCTCATTAAGTAGACCACCTCGACATTCAGACCACCTCGTTAAGTAGACCAACTCGACATTCAGACCACCTCATTAAGTAGACCAACTCGACATTCAGACCACCTCATTAAGTAGACCACCTCGACATTCAGACCACCTCATTAAGTAGACCAACTCGACATTCAGACCACCTCATTAAGTAGACCACATTTAACTCGACAATCATACCACATCACAACTAAGACTGACTTTCTTCGAAAGCAATGGTGGTCTTATTGTTGAGGTTTAACTGTAACCTGAAAGCAATGGTGGTCTTATTGTTGAGGTTTAACTGTAATCTGTAAGCAATGGTGGTCTTATTGTTGAGGTTTAACTGTAACCTGAAAGCAATGGTGGTCTTATTGTTGAGGTTTAACTGTAATCTGAAAGCAATGGTGGTCTTATTGTTGAGGTTTAACTGTAACCTGAAAGCAATGGTGGTCTTATTGTTGAGGTTTAACTGTAACCTGAAAGCAATGGTGGTCTTATTGTTGAGGTTTAACTGTAACCTGAAAGCAATGGTGGTCTTATTGTTGAGGTTTAACTGTAACCTGAAAGCAATGGTGGTCTTATTGTTGAGGTTTAACTGTAACCTGAAAGCAATGGTGGTCTTATTGTGGAGGTTTAACTGTAACCTGAAAGCAATGGTGGTCTTATTGTTGAGGTTTAACTGTAACCTGAAAGCAATGATGGTCTTATTGTTGAGGTTTAAGTGTAATCTGAAAATCTGTTGAAGGTTTTCACATTATAGACGTTCAATATATATATTATTGTTAAGTAGTTCATAGCTGAACAAGAAATATCTTGAAAAAAGATGGTCGGCACAATTTGAAGGTTAAGATTTGTTTTGCAACATACAAAATGCCAAGATGTTACGATTGCCGTCACTCCAGATCCAAAATGGATTTCGGTAAATACATCGAAATTCAGTGGATTTCGATAAGGTACCGTACCCTTTATCGAAAGGTTAACCAATCCGCGTCAAGGTTACACACGTTGTTTGGTTGAAGAGAAATTGCCCTGGTGGTTGACGTAAGATTTGATTGGTTTACGCAATACTGATATGCAAATAGCAAAACCATGTTAGTATGACTGTCCGAAAGATAAGACAATATTTGCAATGTCACGTGACTCATTTTATAATATAATGCCTTCAACTAAAATAAATTGGACGTTAATTTGAATATAAATTATTCTTGTTGTGATAATTTCTTGACATATATACTGTATAGTTAGATCCACCGTGACGTCATGTAATCGCACGATAAGATGGCATCATGATGGGAGTAACTGGACTCCGTACATTTTCCAAATATGTTGATTTAGAATCTACTCTTGCAAAACGGTTTCGTTAAGTTTTGAAAACAACTTGAAAAAGATGTTTTGTGAGCTTTAAAGCATCAAGGTGTGGTTTACGACTATATGAATAGGGAAATCCATTAACTGTACTTAAATATGATATTTCTGAATCTGAAATTCAAAGTAAATCGATTACATATTATCCGCGTATTAGGCTAAGCTGCAGGTAGAAATCACCGACGAAATGTTTGTAAAAGTAAATGAACAACAAGGGCGTCGAAAATAAACATGTATGATTAATTTTCGGGACACCAATACACAACAATACACGAGACTCTTTCTGTGTATACCAGTTAGGTATGGCGTACAATACGCGAGACTCTTTCTGTGTATACCAGTTAGGTATGGCGTACAATACCCGAGATTCTTTCTGTATATACCAGTTAGGAATGGCGTACAATACACGAGACTCTTTCTGTATATACCAGTTAGGTATGGCGTACAATACACGAGATTCTTTCTGTATATACCAGTTAGACATGGCGTACAATACGCGAGACTCTTTCTGTGTATACCAGTTAGGCATGGCGTACAATACACGAGATTCTTTCTGTATATACCAGTTAGGTATGGCATACAATACACGAGATTCTTTCTGTATATACCAGTTAGGCATGGCGTACAATACACGAGACTCTTTCTGTATATACCAGTTAGGTATGGCGTACAATACGCGAGACTCTTTCTGTATATACCAGTTAGGCATGGCGTACAATACACGAGACTCTTTCTGTATATACCAGTTAGGAATGGCGTACACAACACGAGATTCTTTCTGTATATACCAGTTAGGAATGACGTACAATACACGAGACTCTTTCTGTATATACCAGTTAGGCATGGCGTACAATACACGAGACTCTTTCTGTATATACCAGTTAGGCATGGCGTACAATACACGAGACTCTTTCTGTATATACCAGTTAGGCATGGCGTACACAACACGAGATTCTTTCTGTATATACCAGTTAGGAATGGCGTACACAACACGAGATTCTTTCTGTATATACCAGTTAGGAATGGCGTACACAACACGAGACTCTTTCTGTATATACCAGTTAGGAATGGCGTACACAACACGAGATTCTTTCTGTATATACCAGTTAGGCATGGCGTACAATACACGAGACTCTTTCTGTATATACCAGTTAGGCATGGCGTACACAACACGAGATTCTTTCTGTATATACCAGTTAGGAATGGCGTACACAACACGAGATTCTTTCTGTATATACCAGTTAGGAATGGCGTACACAACACGAGACTCTTTCTGTATATACCAGTTAGGCATGGCGTACAATGCACGAGACTCTTTCTGTATATACCAGTTAGACATGGCGTACAATACACGAGACTCTTTCTGTATATAACAGTTAGGCATGGCGTACAATACGCGAGACTCTTTCTGTATATACCAGTTACACATGGCGTACAATACACGAGACTCTTTCTGTATATACCAGTTAGGCATGGCGTACAATACGCGAGACTCTTTCTGTATATACCAGTTAGACATGGCGTACAATACCCGAGACTCTTTCTGTATATACCAGTTAGACATGGCGTACAATACCCGAGACTCTTTCTGTATATACCAGTTAGGTATGGCGTACAATACGCGAGACTCTTTCTGTATATACCAGTTAGGTATGGCGTACACAACACGAGATTCTTTCTGTATATACCAGTTAGGCATGGCGTACAATACACGAGACTCTTTCTGTATATACCAGTTAGGAATGGCGTACAATACACGAGACTCTTTCTGTATATACCAGTTAGGAATGGCGTACACAACACGAGATTCTTTCTGTATATACCAGTTAGGCATGGCGTACAATACACGAGACTCTTTCTGTATATACCAGTTAGGAATGGCGTACAATACACGAGACTCTTTCTGTATATACCAGTTAGGAATGGCGTACACAACACGAGATTCTTTCTGTATATACCAGTTAGGCATGGCGTACAATACACGAGACTCTTTCTGTATATACCAGTTAGGAATGGCGTACAATACACGAGACTCTTTCTGTATATACCAGTTAGGCATGGCGTACAATACACGAGTCTCTTTCTGTATATACCAGTTAGGAATGGCGTACACAACACGAGATTCTTTCTGTATATACCAGTTAGGCATGGCGTACAATACACGAGACTCTTTCTGTATATACCAGTTAGGCATGGCGTACAATACACGAGACTCTTTCTGTATATACCAGTTAGGTATGGCGTACAATACACGAGACTCTTTCTGTATATACCAGTTAGGTATGGCGTACATTACACGAGATTCTTTCTGTATATACCAGTTAGGAATGGCGTACAATACACGAGATTCTTTCTGTATATGCCAGTTAGGAATGGCGTACAATACACGAGATTCTTTCTGTATATACCAGTTAGGAATGGCGTACAATACACGAGATTCTTTCTGTATATACCAGTTAGGTAAGACGTACAATACGCGAGATTCTTTCTGTATATACCAGTTAGGTAAGACGTACAATACGCGAGATTCTTTCTGTATATACCAGTTAGGTATGGCGTACACTACACGAGATTCTTTCTGTATATACCAGTTAGGTAAGACGTACAATACACGAGATTCTTTCTGTATATACCAGTTAGGTATGGCGTACAATACACGAGATTCTTTCTGTATATACCAGTTAGGTAAGACGTACAATACACGAGATTCTTTCTGTATATACCAGTTAGGAATGGCGTACAATACACGAGATTCTTTCTGTATATACCAGTTAGGAATGGCGTACAACACACGAGATTCTTTCTGTATATGCCAGTTAGGAATGGCGTACAATACACGAGATTCTTTCTGTATATACCAGTTAGGAATGGCGTACAATACACGAGATTCTTTCTGTATATACCAGTTAGGTAAGACGTACAATACACGAGACTCTTTCTGTATATACCAGTTAGGTATGGCGTACACTACACGAGATTCTTTCTGTATATACCAGTTAGGCATGGCGTACAATACGCGAGACTCTTTCTGTATATACCAGTTAGGTAAGACATACAATACGCGAGATTCTTTCTGTATATACCAATTAGGCATGGCGTACAATACACGAGACTCTTTCTGTATATACCAGTTAGGTATGGCGTACACTACACGAGATTCTTTCTGTATATACCAGTTAGGTATGGCGTACAATACGCGAGACTCTTTCTGTATATACCAGTTAGGTAGGACGTACAATACGCGAGATTCTTTCTGTATATACCAGTTAGGTAAGACGTACAATACGCGAGATTCTTTCTGTATATACCAGTTAGGTAAGACGTACAATACACGAGATTCTTTCTGTAAATACCAGTTAGGCATGGCGTACAATACACGAGACTCTTTCTGTATATACCAGTTAGGCATGGCGTACAATACACGAGATTCTTTCTGTATATACCAGTTAGGAATGGCGTACAATACACGAGACTCTTTCTGTATATACCAGTTAGGCATGGCGTACAATACACGAGTCTCTTTCTGTATATACCAGTTAGGAATGGCGTACACAACACGAGATTCTTTCTGTATATACCAGTTAGGCATGGCGTACAATACACGAGACTCTTTCTGTATATACCAGTTAGGCATGGCGTACAATACACGAGACTCTTTCTGAATATACCAGTTAGGTATGGCGTACAATACACGAGACTCTTTCTGTATATACCAGTTAGGTATGGCGTACACTACACGAGATTCTTTCTGTATATACCAGTTAGGCATGGCGTACAATACGCGAGACTCTTTCTGTATATACCAGTTAGGTAAGACATACAATACGCGAGATTCTTTCTGTATATACCAATTAGGCATGGCGTACAATACACGAGACTCTTTCTGTATATACCAGTTAGGTATGGCGTACACTACACGAGATTCTTTCTGTATATACCAGTTAGGTATGGCGTACAATACGCGAGACTCTTTCTGTATATACCAGTTAGGTAGGACGTACAATACGCGAGATTCTTTCTGTATATACCAGTTAGGTAAGACGTACAATACGCGAGATTCTTTCTGTATATACCAGTTAGGTAAGACGTACAATACACGAGATTCTTTCTGTATATACCAGTTAGGTATTGCGTACAATACGCGAGACTCTTTCTGTATATACCAGTTAGGTAAGACGTACAATACACGAGATTCTTTCTGTATATACCAGTAAGGAATGGCGTACAATGCACGAGACTCTTTCTGTATATACCAGTTATGTAAGACGTACAATACACGAGACTCTTTCTGTGTATACCAGTTAGGAATGGCGTACAATACACGAGATTCTTTCTGTATATACCAGTTAGGTAAGACGTACAATAAACGAGACTCTTTCTGTGTATGCCAGTTAGGTATGGCGTACAATACACGAGATTCATTCTGTATATACCAGTTAGGTATGGCATACAATACGCGAGACTCTTTCTGTTTATACCAGTTAGGTATGGCGTACAATACGCGAGACTCTTTCTGTATATACCAGTTAGGTATGGCATACAATACGCGAGACTCTTTCTGTATATACCAGTTAGGTATGGCGTACAATACGCGAGACTCTTTCTGTTTATACCAGTTAGGAATGGCGTACAATACACGAGACTCTTTCTGTATATACGAGTTAGGCATGGCGTACACTACAGGAGACTCTTTCTGTATATGCCAGTTAGGAATGGCGTACAATACGCGAGACTCTTTCTGTATATACCAGTTAGGCATGGCGTACACTACAGGAGACTCTTTCTGTATATACCAGTTAGGAATGGCGTACAATACGCGAGATTCTTTCTGTATATACGAGTTAGGAATGGCGTACAACACACGAGATTCTTTCTGTATATACCAGTTAGGCATGGCGTACACTACAGGAGACTCTTTCTGTATATACCAGTTAGGAATGGCGTACAATGCACGAGACTCTTTCTGTTTATACGAGTTAGGCATGGCGTACACTACAGGAGACTCTTTCTGTATATGCCAGTTAGGCATGGCGTACACTACAGGAGACTCTTTCTGTATATACCAGTTAGGAATGGCGTACACTACAGGAGACTCTTTCTGTATATACCAATTAGGAATGGCGTACAATGCACGAGACTCTTTCTGTATATACCAGTTAGGCATGGCGTACACTACAGGAGACTCTTTCTGTATATACCAGTTAGGAATGGCGTACACTACACGAGATTCATTCTGTATATACCAGTTAGGAATGGCGTACAATACACGAGATTCTTTCTGTATATACCAGTTAGGCATGGCGTACACTACACGAGATTCATTCTGTATATACCAGTTAGGAATGGCGTACAATACACGAGATTCTTTCTGTATATACCAGTTAGGCATGGCGTACACTACAGGAGACTCTTTCTGTATATACCAGTTAGGAATGGCGTACAATACACGAGATTCTTTCTGTATATACCAGTTAGGCATGGCGTACAATACACGAGATTCTTTCTGTATATACCAGTTAGGTGTGGCGTACACTACAGGAGACTCTTTCTGTATATACCAGTTAGGTGTGGCGTACAATACGCGAGACTCTTTCTGTATATACCAGTTAGGAATGGCGTACAATACACGAGATTCTTTCTGTATATACCAGTTAGGTGTGGCGTACAATACGCGAGACTCTTTCTGTATATACCAGTTAGGAATGGCGTACAATACACGAGATTCTTTCTGTATATACCAGTTAGGCATGGCGTACACTACAGGAGACTCTTTCTGTATATACCAGTTAGGAATGGCGTACAATACACGAGATTCTTTCTGTATATACCAGTTAGGTAAGACGTACAATACGCGAGATTCTTTCTGTATATACCAGTTAGGAATGGCGTACATTACGCGAGACTCTTTCTGTATATACCAGTTAGGAATGGCGTACACTACAGGAGACTCTTTCTGTATATACCAGTTAGGCATGGCGTACAATGCACGAGACTCTTTCTGTATATACCAGTTAGGTAAGACGTACAATGCACGAGACTCTTTCTGAATATACCAGTTAGGCATGGCGTACACTACAGGAGACTCTTTCTGTATATACCAGTTAGGCATGGCGTACACTACAGGAGACTCTTTCTGTATATACCAGTTAGGCATGGCGTACAATACAGGAGACTCTTTCTGTATATACCAGTTAGGCATGGCGTACAATGCACGAGACTCTTTCTGTATATACCAGTTAGGTGTGGCGTACAATACACGAGACTCTTTCTGTATATATCAGTTAGGAATGGCGTACAATACACGAGATTCTTTCTGTGTATACCAGTTAGGTATGGCGTACAATACGCGAGATTCTTTCTGTATATACCAGTTAGGAATGGCGTACACTACAGGAGATTCTTTCTGTATATACCAGTTAGGAATGACGTACAATGCACGAGACTCTTTCTGTGTATACCAGTTAGGAATGGCGTACAATACACGAGACTCTTTCTTTGTATACCATTTAGGTATGGCGTACAATACACGAGACTCTTTCTGTGTATACCAGTTAGGTATGGCGTACAATACACGAGACTCTTTCTGTATATACCAGTTAGGAATGGCGTACACTACGCGAGACTCTTTCTGTATATACCAGTTAGGCATGGCGTACAATACACGAGACTCTTTCTGTATATACCAGTTAGGCATGGCGTATAATACGCCAGACTCTTTCTGTATATACCAGTTAGGCATGGCGTACAATACACGAGACTCTTTCTGTATATACCAGTTAGGCATGGCGTACAATACGCCAGACTCTTTCTGTATATACCAGTTAGGAATGGCGTACAATACGCGAGACTCTTTCTGTATATACCAGTTAGGAATGGCGTACACTACAGGAGATTATTTCTGTATATACCAGTTAGGAATGGCGTACACTACAGGAGATTATTTCTGTATATACCAGTTAGGTATGGCGTACAATACACGAGACTCTTTCTGTGTATACCAGTTAGGTATGGCGTACAATACCCGAGACTCTTTCTGTATATACCAGTTAGGCATGGCGTACAATACACGAGATTCTTTCTGTATATACCAGTTAGGCATGGCGTACATTACGCGAGACTCTTTCTGTATATACCAGTTAGGCATGGCGTACACTACACGAGACTCTTTCTGTATATACAAGTTAGGAATAGCGTACAATACACGAGATTCTTTCTGTATATACCAGTTAGGCATGGCGTCCAATACGCGAGACTCTTTCTGTATATACCAGTTAGGAATGGCGTACAATACACGAGATTATTTCTGTATATACCAGTTAGGCATGGCGTACAATACACGAGATTCTTTCTGTATATATCAGTTAGGAATGGCGTACAATACACGAGATTCTTTCTGTGTATACCAGTTAGGTATGGCGTACAATACGCGAGATTCTTTCTGTATATACCAGTTAGGAATGGCGTACACTACAGGAGATTATTTCTGTATATACCAGTTAGGAATGACGTACAATGCACGAGACTCTTTCTGTGTATACCAGTTAGGTATGGCATACACTACAGGAGACTCTTTCTGTATATACCAGTTAGGAATGGCGTACACTACACGAGACTCTTTCTGTGTATACCAGTTAGGAATGGCGTACACTACAGGAGACTCTTTCTGTATATACCAGTTAGGAATGGCGTACACTACACGAGACTCTTTCTGTATATACCAGTTAGGAATGGCGTACAATACACGAGACTCTTTCTGTATATACCAGTTAGGAATGGCGTACACTACAGGAGACTCTTTCTGTATATACCAGTTAGGTATTGCGTACACTACACGAGACTCTTTCTGTGTATACCAGTTATGTATGGCGTACACTACAGGAGACTATTTCTGTATATACGAGTTAGGTATGGCGTACAATACGCGAGACTCTTTCTGTGTATACCAGTTAGGTATTGCGTACACCACACGAGACTCTTTCTGTATTTACAAGTTAGGTATGGCGTAAAATACACGAGACTCTTTCTGTGTATACCAGTTAGGTATGACGTACAATACACGAGACTCTTTCTGTATATACGAGTTAGGCATGGCGTACAATACGCCAGATTCTTTCTGTATATACCAGTTAGGCATGGCGTACAATACACGAGACTCTTTCTGTATATACCAGTTAGGAATGGCGTACAATACACGAGACTCTTTCTGTATATACCAGTTAGGTATGGCGTACAATACACGAGATTCTTTCTGTATATACCAGTTAGGTGTGGCGTACAATACGCGAGACTCTTTCTGTATATACCAGTTAGGAATGGCGTACAATACACGAGACTCTTTCTGTATATACCAGTTAGGTATGGCGTACACTACACGAGATTCATTCTGTATATACCAGTTAGGAATGGCGTACAATACACGAGATTCTTTCTGTATATACCAGTTAGGTGTGGCGTACAATACGCGAGACTCTTTCTGTATATACCAGTTAGCAATGGCGTACAATACACGAGATTCTTTCTGTATATACCAGTTAGGAATGGCGTACAATACACGAGACTCTTTCTGTATATACCAGTTAGGTATGGCGTACACTACACGAGATTCATTCTGTATATACCAGTTAGGAATGGCGTACAATACACGAGATTCTTTCTGTATATACCAGTTAGGTGTGGCGTACAATACGCGAGACTCTTTCTGTATATACCAGTTAGCAATGGCGTACAATACACGAGACTCTTTCTGTATATACCAGTAAGGCATGGCGTACAATACACGAGACTCTTTCTGTATATACCAGTTAAGTCTGGCGTACAATACACGAGACTCTTTCTGTATATACCAGTTAGGTGTGGCTTACAATACGCGAGACTCTTTCTGTATATACCAGTTAGCAATGGCGTACAATACACGAGACTCTTTCTGTATATACCAGTAAGGCATGGCGTACAATACACGAGACTCTTTCTGTATATACCAGTTAAGTCTGGCGTACAATACACGAGAAAACCTGGAGGGACGAGTCAAAACAGAGCCGGACCAAATTTGGGAGGGTGGTTCGAGGGACCGCTAACAAGCAATGTATAAAGAATAGCAGAGTGTAAATCAAACGTTCACCATTGATCCTAAAATTATATGTCCAAACATTTCACCATTGAAAATTGAAGTCATCAATCTTTATTATTTCGGTATATGTTTCATTAAATGCATGCTATGTTATAAAACTTCTCTGATTCCAAGTATTCTTAATTGATTCTCAGAAAGATCGCATAATATTATTCTTCTCTCTTAGGTTGTTTCTACCAATATCATAGCTAGTATATTAAATTTTAAGTGTCAAACTGAAATGATAAAACAACACACCGCGGACAGATTCAGTAAATGTCGACCTCCGCAACATGCGATATGCGATATTTCTACTCCGAAGAATTTCGGTTACAAACGTAAAATTGAAATAATGGGCCCAAAAGGGCCACCATGGTGGGGCTACCGGTATCATACTCGTTTAAGTATCTGGGATTTACTATTTAAACGTAAGTGGGCTCTGCCCCCCCACGCATGATGTAATGTCAAGGAAACTCTGTCTGTAATACTCAATTATTCATCTAAGTCTTCAATGTACACATTTTTACATAATTCAATATACGTCGATGTATTTCATTTATCAATTCTGTACCAACTATTGGCATATACAGTATTCAAGTATAACAGCAAATATGCATTGTTTCTTTAAACTCCGTTCGTGACAATAGATCGTTAAAATACTTGAGCCTTTATTGAATTCTTGCAGCGGAAATTGATAACTGATTCTATTTCCAGCAAATTGGCATCTCAGTGTTTAATTTTGTAAATGTATTTTCGGCTCAGGAAATTCATTACTTGATTATTTTTTTCTTTTGGTGTTTAATAAAATCCATCGACTTATTGATGTGACATACATGTATATACGTAGATAAAATAAACGATGGTCAATTACAAATGAATAACGATCGTACACGACAAGAATTCACATAGGTAACAATTCCGAATTCCATTGCAAATACCAGAAATTATCGACCTGTCTCATCTCCTGTCGACTTTCTCCAATTTCCATCTCATATTTATCTAGGTAGTCAAGCGCTTTAACGACTAATATGATCGGGCGGGTCCTGGTCGAAATATCTTCGCCCAGTTCATCAAAACAACAAAATACACGTTCACTTAAACATATATTTCCGTATATTTCGTTAATACATGTATTTCATTCGTGTATATTTTAGTTTCCGACGAACTAAAGAATCTGAAGAACTTGATCAAAGGTTTCAGGAACATCAACAAGAGAGAGGAAGACAAGAATCAGTAAACGAACCACCAAATCATCACCCAACGGACAACCACCCGGAACAAGACGATATGTCAAACGTAAGTTGTGTGTCAAATTCATTTCAAACACTACCTTAATTTCTATAGCTTTTCATTGTTCTCGGTGGTTTATTGTTTGTGGCATGAGTCAATTGATATGTACGGTACTTGATAATTTGAAGAGAGCGTTAAGTGATTGAATACTAGGAATTCAGTGCTCAGTATGTGCGTAGAGTCGTTCTACTCAGAATGGGCGAGAAGTGCTCAGTATGTGGGTGGCGTCGTTCTACTCAGAATGGCCGAGGAGTGCTCAGTATGTGCGTAGAGTCGTTCTACTCAGAATGTACAAGGAGTGCTCAGTATGTGCGTGGCGTCGTTCTACTCAGAATGGGCGAGAAGTGCTCAGTATGTGGGTGGCGTCGTTCTACTCAGAATGGCCGAAGAGTGCTCAGTATGTGCGTGGCGTTGTTCTACTCAGAATGTACAAGGAGTACTCAGTATGTGCGTAGAGTCGTTCTACTCAGAATGGCCGAGGAGTGCTCATTATGTGCGTAGAGTCGTTCTACTCAGAATGGGCGAGCAGTGCTCAGTATATGGGTGGCGTCGTTCTACTCAGAATGGCCGAGGAGTGCTCAGTATGTGCGTGGCGTCGTTCTACTCAGAATGTACAAGGAGTGCTCAGTATGTGCGTGGCGTCGTTCTACTCAGAATGTACTAGGAGTGCGCAGTATGTGCGTGGCGTCGTTCTACTCAGAATGTACAAGGAGAGCTCAGTATGTGTGTGGCGTCGTTCTACTCAGAATGGGCGAGAAGTGCTCAGTATGTGCGTGGCGTCGTTCTACTCAGAATGGCCGAGGAGTGCTCGGTTTGTGTCTGGCGTCGTTCTAGTCAGAATGGCCGATGAGTGCTCGGTTTGTGTGTGGCGTCGTTCTACTCAGAATGTACAAAGATTGCTCGGTATGTGTGTGGCGTCGTTCTACTCAGAATGTACACAGATTGCTTAGTATGTGTGTGGCGTCGTTCTACTCAGAATGTACACAGATTGCTCAGTATGTGTGTGACGTCGTTATACTCAGAATGTACAAATATTGCTCGGTATGTGTGTGGCGTCGTTTTACTCAGAATGTACAAAGAGTGCTCAGTATGTGTGTGGCGTCGTTCTACTCAGAATTTACACAGATTGCTCAGTATGTGTGTGGCGTCGTTCTACTCAGAATGTACAAAGATTGCTCAGTATGTGTGTGACGTCGTTATACTCAGAATGTACAAAGATTTCTCAGTATGTGTGTGGCGTCGTTATACTCAGAATGTACAAAGATTGCTCAGTATGTGTGTAATGTCGTTCAGCTTGGCCTTATATTTGCGCTTAGTTCGTTTCAAAATACAACGGTACGAATATACAAATTTCGGAACTAATACATTTGTATGTGCTGAAGGACATTCGTTGCTCACTTGAATATTGGTTTGCATGTATGTAATCCTTCGCGATAATGGAATTACTGTAACCATGTACCAGTACAATTTTTGTTTTGTTAGATCATTAAAATCTTTATTGAACAAAATGCCAACCAGGTTAATCTGCTATGCAATGGTTTTAAAGACACTTGACGGAAATCATTTATATCTACTTTGTTTTATAAATGTCAATATTTTCTTTGTAGAGTAAGAACTTTTCCCCCATATCAAACACATTATCAAAATATGTCGTTTATTTCATAGTTGAGAATGAATAAACTGTCCTTGATATTTGTAGTAACATTGACACGAATATGGTTAATCAAACAAGTCAATATGTTGATATATTGACACCAAATATAGTAACGAGACGTGGCGCAATAGAGACTAAATATTTTGACAATGATTGTGGTCGACTTTGAAGAACTTTGAAACTCTGTTGCCCTTTTATGTAAATATCACTTCGAATGTATGCCCTACATACTATTGTCAAGGTACTGGATTGTCTTGCCAGACAATATCAGACAATGCACCTATGGCACGAATCATTTCAACACCGTTTTCTTATACATATACAAAAAATGAATTATCTAGATACTGGCCTGCTTCTGTTGCTCACTTATTGTAACAGCCTGTAACCCTTGTTTGACTAACCTTAAATAGATCTATGACATGGTGAAACTCGTTGTGGCTTAACTCATCAAGATCTTTCGATACCTGTATGTTTATAGAAGCCTGGTCGTGCTGATGTAGCTTCGTGAGCTATATGTCTGTTAATTTCATTTACAACTCCTTCAACATCGCCAGAATCAATATTGAAGGGACACACTTTATTCATACCTTGAAATGATTCAAGTTCCTGCAAATACAGAGACGTTAATTGATTTCGCATCGAGTTAGGGTTAAGATCAGTGTTATAACATTTTCGCGGTGAGGAATTTGGCCACAACCGGCCGTGGAAAAAGTCACCGTACGACAACAACATCACAAATCTACAAAGGTAGGCGGGCATATTGTTCGACGTGTAGAGTGCCCAACCCCTGAGCATAGGGCGAGGTTGAACCGCTAACTTAACACTCACTGACTAAGGCGTAGTCCAAGAAGCAGTGAAAGAGAGTGATGAGTTGTATTAACTTAATGTTTCTCAATCGATTAAAAATAAATAAGTTTGAATGAAAACTACACGATATTTTACTTTCTTTGCAGCCATATTTGGACCGAGGTTATACTATGCCTTATCAAATATCTCAGAATAAATACAGAGAGGTATACATGTGGGTAGATGGGACATTGTGTGTCTTTGGGTACCTTGTGGTCGATGGTTTATATCATTGTCATATTGTATTTAATTGAAGCTACATTTTGTTAAGTTGTCCTGTCATTATTCAATTAATTCATATTTCTGTTAATATCATGTTATTTTAGCATCCATTTTAAGGACATAAAGGCTGCATCTTTTAATGATTTTTAGAACAAAGGACCTCAGGCCATCCTCAAATATGTTTGTTTGTGGTACACCTACTTACAATTTTTGGTATGGGTCGACTGTTAAATTCTTTTAGATGTTGTTGAGTTTGTGGTGTAAATGAGAGCGACACACAAAGTCGAGGCCAATTTCTGTGTATCATTCGGGATACCGCAAACTTATACAATTTCTGTGTATCATTCGGGATACCGCAAACTTATACAATTTCTGTGTATCATTCGGGATACCGCAAACTTATACAATTTCTGTGTATCATTCGGGATACCGCAAACTTATACAATTTCTGTGTATCATTCGGGATACCGCAAACTTATACAATTGCTGTGTATCATTCGGGATACCGCAAACTTATACAATTTCTGTGTATCATTCGGGATACAACAAACTTATACAATTTCTGTGTATCATTCGGGATACCGCAAACTTATACAATTTCTGTGTATCATTCGGGATACCGCAAACTTATACAATTTCTGTGTATCATTCGGGATACCGCAAACTTATACAATTGCTGTGTATCATTCGGGATACCGCAAACTTATACAATTGCTGTGTATCATTCGGGATACCGCAAACTTATACAATTGCTGTGTATCATTCGGGATACCGCAAACTTATACAATTGCTGTGTATCATTCGGGATACCGCAAACTTATACAATTGCTGTGTATCATTCGGGATACCGCAAACTTATACAATTGCTGTGTATCATTCGGGATACCGCAAACTTATACAATTTCTGTGTATCATTCGGGATACCGCAAACTTATACAATTTCTGTGTATCATTCGGGATACCGCAAACTTATATCTTTAAGGATGGTCTACGAGTTTTTGTATGTAAATATGTACACTTTATATATAGACATTCATGTAATTTTACTTGTATTACTAACATTTGATGAGATTATTGTTCTTCTATCCCGTCTCTGCCAAGAGTGTTTTAAGTAGTAAGTTGTGAGAATTTTCGTAAACAAAGGTACCCAGAGATTGAGGGGGGTTGTGTTAGATGTTATGTACACATAATTGGTGAAGGAATTTATCGTATAATGCTGGGTATGTAATTACTTACGTATTGTTAATTGTATGTACGGTGTAGGTGGTGATCAGTCCAAAGTTCGATATCTGGTCCATACCTACACTGCTATACAAGTAAGCTCGTTCAGTACATTTAACTATCAATTTTGGCTACTTTCTGTTCATGTTTGTGAAAGTTTTATGTGACTTTGTGTAGAATAAACACACTGGTACAAAGTGCTAACCCGCCAGTATAAGTTTAAAACATGTACGATTCAAATGACTTGACATAACGAACAAGTCATAAATAAGAGACATTCGTTGGTAGTTGCCTTCTTACAGAGGTACAGGACTGCATTGTCACGTTTCTTAAATGTTTCCCAAAACCACAAATACTAGCGACTGATACTGGTATTTGTTATCCTGACCTACACGCCGACTCAACGCTAGCAGAGGAAACTCATGTATTGGACTCGTGTTTTGCAGGACCAGGAAGTTTTTAAGAAACGTTACAATGCAATATTGTATAGTACATCTGTATGAAGGCAATAACATGCCATTTTCTAAACATTATCAATCGACATATGTTGATAGAAAATAACTTTAATTCACTGTGTTACATTGCAAGAGTAAGTAAGTCATTCTAGTGAAGATTCTCAAAATACAAAATGGCGGGCTTGCTCTTTTGACCAGTAGATATATTATAATGTCTTTATCATATAGTGCATTATATAGTCTATAGTGTTGTTTATTCAAAATCCGAAGAAATGCAAGGAAAAATAATGATGCATTTTTGTGTTTTGTCATTATCAGTTACACAGTAGTGTATGCAGACACAAAGCATGGGCACTGGTTTAACTACGGTTGCATGTGGGTGACGTGTGGAGGAAGTATAAGTCGTGGCAAAGACTAAATTTCTCCATGACATGTCACTTCTACGATTCCGTAAAAACGGTGATGGTATTGGTAAATGTTTCACATTTAGGTTGGGAGTTTCGTTCAGAAAAGTGGAGATGTGTAAGAATTAGCAGAGTGGTTGTTTCGTCAAACTATGATCAGTAATTCCAGTTGATTTGAATAAAATTAATAAGAAGTAGTTCCAAAATGGCAGCCGGAGATAATGTATGTAGTATCTGTGATATGACAGATATATTTTAAATATTGTGAATACTAGGCAGACAAAACATTAAGATAATGTTGGCTTGTGTTTCCTTGATCATAAAGGGCCCAGTTAACAGTGTAGGAAAACCGCGTCACGTACCTAGATTTTAGGCATATTCATACGCGTACTTTCGAGGTCTATTTCAAAACTGTACGGACATTCCCGAAATCTAGCGATTGCAATTACCATTGCCTGTCTGCGCATTCGATGCACTCCTTATACATCCGATACCTTCATGTGAATCGCAATATTGCATCCAAAGGTATCTGCATGTCCTCCTCCACTTGTTCCGGCCAGTGCAGGGGCCTTATTCACAAACATTTTAAGACTGAAACTCAGACTTAGACTTTAAATTTACAAAAAAAAAATATTTACCAGCCTTTCGTTTCCATTAAATTTAAACGAATGACATTTTGTCTGAATAATTGTTTTGCCTATTTTTGTTAAAATCTAATCAGTAATAATAACATTGGATCAAAAAGAACATTTAACATTATAAAGTCTAAGTCAGAGTTTCAGTCTTACTCTGCTCGTAACATGGCCCCAGGTTGGTAAGTCAGGAACTTAGCAGTGGTTAGGTCAACAGACAAATGCACATTACTGAAATAGTTTGAGAAATTAGTAAAACATCAAACCAATAAATACTCGTAATAAAAGCACTGTGTATACGATGCTAAAATTAATTTCAAATCAAGATTACTTATTCTTGTAGATGAGACATTAATTCGCAATATCCTAAGCTGATGGGTTTAGTATTAAACTGTGTGCTTAGCCAGAAGTTGAAACATTCTTGATAGTTTATTTTTAGAATAAATATAGAAAGACATTTTTCAGTTAGACAATCAACGATGATATTCTACTTTTGGTTATAAATCTGAATGTGCTTTCTTTATATTACCCGCGATCTAGTTAACGTACGTTTCTAACTTTATTTGAAGAGTATCACATTGTTACACACAATTCCATTGGTCAGCACGTGACTCATTAACATTCATAAAAAAACGAAACGCTCCCTTGGTACAAGCTGTAGAGATAACGGAATAAGTAGCAAGAATTCCAATGGTGCACGTATTGTGTTGTATATCAAAGCGATTGCCAAAATATAGCATTTGTTTTAGTATAGCAGTAAATGGTCCAAATTGCAGAATAAATGCTTACATAATGGTTGCTTATGGAACTGAGGGAGCGGTTATTTTTTCATTTGTTTATATTTATATAATGCATTTTATTAAGCATTGCAAATAGCCCTTTTCCGAATCTAGGAATAAATTTCTTACCAATGTATCTGAACGTATGTTGTAAAACTTTATTGCATATTTACTTCTTTGTTTTGCTGCTATATACCAATGCTTCGTGATAATTTTACTCACGTTTATATATTTTTTACGCTCATATTGTCATGTTTAACATGCGTTGAAATATTTGAATGAGCTTATTAAACAAGGAAGAGGAATCAAAGCTCCAATACATAGCTTTAGCTTTGATGTGTCCGTTATATTATGTTTAGTTTGTTGTCAATTGCAACATGTGGGTCTGAGATTATAAATCTGAGCTTGGAGAACCAGTCTCAGAACTTCAGCTGCTGATTAGTTGTCGTGGAGCACGATCTTAAAATTGACCAATGGCAAGGCTGCATTCTGAGAGTGGATTCAGAACTAAGTTTGTAACCTTAGGCCCTGGTCTCCTTGTTCATTTCATTGAACATTCATCTTTCAATCATCAATTTACTATTTAACCCCATCGGACTCTTCTCTGTTTTTATCAGATTTTATTATGCTTGCTTGAAAATGTTTGCTTATATACATATTGATATATTTTTACAGCAAGTGTTTGGGTCACACCCTGTATACAACTACCCGTCAGATAAACCAGAGCCTCTAGATGGCAGGGTAAATATCTGCACCAACATGTAATATAAAACTGTAGGATACATACCAATGATATTAATTGTATACTAGTAGATTACGGGTGGCTTCGGGTGATGTTTTGTGTGTATATTAGTAAAGTTTGTTTGTAGTATAAAATTTTGATAAATCGAATTCTGTTAATTCGAGATGTCGTTTAAGACAAATGATGCCTGTCCTACCAGTATCGCTAGAACATGCTTGTAGTGAGCAATCTGTAGAACATATCATAATATCTTGTATTATGTCATAGCAACATCGACGGTTGAAGGTCCGAATACCTACTTGTCTTATATAAACCTTTATACAGTAAGATATCACATGTATAACAGACTCCAGCGATTTTTGTGGAAAGTTATGGGTACGAGCTCCGTGGATTACATTAAGGGTGGTTAGAAAATATACATTTTGATTGTCGTATAATACATTTGTCTTACAATGGATTGGGTATTGCTTATTATTATGTGTTTCGGATTTTGTACACTATTATAAGTGTTAATACATATTTTTTGAAAAGAAATTTTGTTTCTTCATATGAAAATGCGCTGACATTAAAGTACACGTGTATCGTTTTATCTGCGTGTAATATAGAGAATGGTAAAATGCAGACACGGATTTTCTTTATAGCTTACCGATGTTATTATGCCTTATACTTATTATTATTATTACAATTGTATTGCGCTTCAAAATATGCTTTGTGCTTGCTTGATGCCGCTTACTGGTGTAATTGACGTCATTGAAATGTACTTGATTACGCTTTTGAACATACTGATACCTATGTAAACTGCTCGATGCTTGAAACAATGATCGAATAGTGCAAACCAATTATTTAGTTCAAGTAGCGCTTGACATGGAATTTCCGGGGGGTTTTCGCGAGTTTTTATTTTCGAGAGATTCTTGCTGGCATAGTGTTGAACACATATTTTAGCGAGATTTTTAATTTGCGAAAAAAAAACCTCGCGAGAAAAAGGACATTTACAGTATTTATTTCTTAAAAATATCAAGGTCGAATGCCTTCAGAAAACCAATACAAAATAATTTAAGTTTGTCAATAGCGTGAACTTGTTTCTAAGCGATATTTTTGTTGATTTTCATTAAAGATAAGTTTATAATTAGTGGTTATAAGTCGCACGGAATAGTAATATCAAACATCCCACAAGTTAGGTTAATATATTGAGCATAACAAATCAAAGGACTGTAAGTTCGAACACGTGAGATAAGTAAGAGAAATTTTCAAAATGTATGTTTAACTTGATCGATTTGAATCACCGAGTCATTTGTATAGAGACATATATTTCCAGTCGCTTGTTAAGAATATGCCATCTATGTTAAGATTAGTGGTTAGTTAATTGGCCTCTACATTTAACTGATGTCGAGGTTTTGGCAGGAAAGCAATGTAACTGATTGTTTACCAAATCTGAGTTACAATAATTTGGCGCCAATTTTCTCGATATACTGTGAATGGTTATAAAAAAATAAAAAAGTACAAAAATCACATTTCAATGCATGGAATATAAACTGTATATTACAATTTTCAGACGTTACCCCCCAGGAATATCCGTCCATCAAGTGACACGCCCCAAGTAAGTCAACCTGCACACACTTGTCTCATGGTCCCTTATATTATGGAGTAGTTGGTACATTAATGACGGTGTGGTAATCTGTTTTTTATGTATGTTCATGCACAAATATCTCTGCCTCGCGTTCAGTTACGGCTAACAGTTGCTCACATTACGAATCTGTTTTGTTATGTATCCCTAGCCCGCCGTATCGTATTCACTGCATAAGGGGAACCAAATCATTTCAAACGTTGGCTGCGAACACCTTTACAGAACGCAGGACTGTTACACACCAATATAGTGAACACCATTTCCTTTATGCTTTTCCTTTGAATGGTAATTGGCACGACTTGTTGTTTTCGGAAAGCGTCAACAGGAAAATTAGATAAATTCTGCGCTGTCAAGGACTCGCTGTGCGAATTGACTGTTTGCATATTTGATCTGTTTTGCCGCTTCTAAAAATACACAGACAATTAAGCGGCAAATGTTATACTTCGTCCAAGTACGTTGTTCATTTGATGCTTACTTACTGACGTGCCGATGTCTATGGTGGCTAATTTCGGCCATAACGTATTTGGGTTATTTCGTTGTCCTCAACTGTCATATTTTCGTCTTTTTGTGCGGGCGAGAGTAAGAAAATACAATATAAGATGCCACATTTTGCAGGCTGATTAATGAAATAAGGATGTGGCATAACTAAGCCATATACAGTCGGACCTTGTTCATTCGAATTCATCGGGTCCAAAATTTTATTTCGAATAAAACATTGTTTCGAATAGCCCCTTTCACTTCGACATGTCAAAGATACATCGGGACTTGATATTTATTTCGGATGATACCAAGTATTCGGATGATACAAAGTATTCGGATGATATAAAATATTCGGATGATACCAAGTATTCGGATGATACCAAGTATTTAGTATAGCAGTAAATGGTCCAAATTGCAGAATAAATGCTTACATAATGGTTGCTTATGGAACTGAGGGAGCGGTTATTTTTTCATTTGTTTATATTTATATAATGCATTTTATTAAGCATTGCAAATAGCCCTTTTCCGAATCTAGGTATTAATTTCTTACCAATATAAGATGCCACATTTTGCAGGCTGATTAATGAAATAAGGATGTGGCATAACTCAGCCATATACAGTCGGACCTTGTTCATTCGAATTCATCGGGTCCAAAATTTTATTTCGAATAAAACATTGTTTCGAATAGCCCCTTTCACTTCGACATGTCAAAGATACATCGGGACTTGATATTTATTTCGGATGATACCAAGTATTCGGATGATACCAAATATGCGGATGATACCAAGTTTTCGGATGATACCAAGTATTCGGATGATACCAAGTATTCGGATGATACCAAGTATTCGGATGATGTGTCGAATACACGAGGTTCTATTGTTTCTTTCTATATTATTCGAATTATGTCGGGACACAAGCGCCTGTGACTGTAAGGAAGTTTGTAGCAACCAATAATACAAGACATTACCTTGGTTTGTATCAACCACTCTATACTAATAGAGTGATTAGTATAAGTTATGAGAACTTGTTTCACAATCGAAGTAAAATAAATAGGTTTAAACTAAAAAAACTGGTTTGTATCAAAATGACCGTTTTACGCTTGGTTATATTTCTTTTCACTTTATCTTCTGCAACACTATGGCAACACATCAATTATTAGCAGTCTGACAGTCAGGACTTTACTGTTCGCATATATGTAAAATTTACTTTATCAGTACTCCGAATGTAGTAAACTAAGTCGGTACAGTGCCAAACTGCCAAGCTGGAGGTCGTTTGTAACCCATGAACACTGGTTTAAGTCAACCAGTCATAATTTAATATTCTTGAAATAGGACATACAATTCTAACAAAAATGATATAGTATTGTTTCTAGTCACTAATTCTGTTTTTTCCGTTTTTTATGTTCTTATGCCAATCGTAAAGACCGATGTTCGATGTTGTAAGTAACCATGGAAGGGGTTTGTTTAAGCAAAATAGTTTTTTGAGAAAATAGAAAAATATATATGACGGGGACCGGGTTTTGTTTTGCTTTCGTCCAACAAAATGCAATTTGAAGTGTTGATCAACCAGTCAGTTAATTCCATAGAATATAAATCGAGATAGTGAACATATTTGAATTTATAGATGTCGTATATTTGCATTAAACAGTTTGATCTAATGATCTGCTTACTAAAGCCTGGTGGTGACATTTCAGCTTCAAGAATTCGCGATTTCAACTTAATGAATTCACGATTTCAACATCACGAATTCACGATTTCAACTTCATCGTCAATTCGTGAAGTTGAAATCGTGAAATTGAAATCGTGAAATCGTTCATTCATGGATTTGAACTCGTGAATTCATGAAGTTGAATCTGAGAATTCTTGAAGCCGAAATGTCACCACAAGGCTTTAGTACCTTCCTATCGTTTGGTGAGGTCGTCATTGTTAACATATAATCTCTCTAAGCCGTTAATGATAAAGCGGAGTATCTACACGTTTGGTAAAGTTTTTTGTTAATCTTTTAACTTCTGTAAACAAATTCAGGTGAAGTAAAAAATTAAAATTTTAGATCTTCATTTAACAGATATGAGGCAAAGACATTGTTTTATTTTGTTGTGATGTTAAAATATATCTTCCGAATACTATAACATATATATGTAAACATTATCACTTTCTTTTTCATGCTTTTTGTTGTTGTAGGATAGCGATAGTTTGAATGTATACAAGCCGATCAGTATAAATGATAAATACTTATTGTTGTAGGATAGCGATAGTTTGAATGTATACAAGCCGATCAGTATAAATGATAAATACTTATTATTCATATCTTTATCTCAGACTGTATTTTTTATATCACATGCAAATTATATAATATTATATACGCTCTTATTACATGCACACTGTTACTGACCACCAGCCCATACTAAAGTCCGTCTTGTACGGTATGTATCGGGATGCTCTCGATCCATACATACCTATTGAGGAAAATAAAAACTCTATGTGTAAAGAATCTTCAACACTGGTAACATCACGATTGTGATACAATGCTTGCTCTTAATGTTTCTAGTGATTAAGCAGTACATTGGTCGAGGCTCTTACTATGAGATGCCTAATTAACATTGATACTGGCTAAATAAATCGTGTCTACTTGGATAAATAAATACACGCAACAAAAAACGTACAAAACATTTTGAAGAGCAAAAATATTGCACAAGTTTGAGGACGAAATATGCCCCGAATTGGTAAATCTATTTGTTTGACGTTATCTCAATATTTATGTTGTTACAGTTATATTTTATACTCTGTGTCACCATTCCTTTTTTTATTTGCTATCAATTATAATCTGATTAAGAATGGACAATCCAGTGATGTGTTTTTGTTTTGTTTATATTGCCCATCTGTTTATTTCACATTTACAACATATTTATTATACCGAAAATTGACACGTATAAAATACAGTAAGAAAACCTTTTTCTTTTTTTTTAAATATGCAAACTGTTGCTATGGAGTTTAATGGCAGTAGTGTAATGTACAATATTGTAAAATTGTAAAATTGTGTTATCCAACAGAAAGGAGGTTAATAGTAGACAGTCTTACTTACAATATCCTTATTGATTTATCGGACTCAGGTTGTATAGTTCCAGCAAACGTTTGAGAAAAGTTACAATACAGAGTACGTCTCTATGAAGACATTAACTTGTCATTCCTAAAAATTATTACTTGACATATTTTGATAGAAAATAGGACTATGTACCTTAGGTACGATCAAATGCTATGGTCAAGAATATGTAACATTAAATGTTGCATAATTATACATCTCATGCCTCATACCTTTCAGGATCGATATTATCAGGATCGAGGACCAATGCATGAACAACAGAATAGAAAACAAGTGCCGAACGAATCACCTAGGCAACATGTGCCCTACGAATCGCCTAGACAACAAGAAGATTACGGACAACAAGTACGTGTTAGTTTTATAAAACGTCCGATTTTTAATATCATCATTTTCTGCCTGCGGTGCAACCTCTGGAGAACAACACGTGCTGAGAATCCAGCATTGGACTGTTGTTGAGAGGTTAAGTGGGTAGTAAACGATTGGCACGGGAAAATCGATACTGTTGTTCTAGGGAGGTTATTGTTGAAGAGAGGCCCGCTCAGCAGATACTTGTTTGTTTTTAGACGCTATAAATGGTAAAGTACAGCTACATCGTCTTTCCAAGTTGGGGTTAAAATTGTCAAAAAGAGAAAGGTAAAAATCTACAAAATTCTGCACCAGTAGAGCAATGACTAGAAAAATAAATTCATGACCCGCAATAAAAGTAAACAGTTTCAATAGCCGTGTAACTAAACATAATGGGTATAAACTTTCTCTGACTAGAATATTGCTTTAGGAATAAAAAACACAAATAACTGAAAAGAACTTCAGTTTATCGTTGCAGCCCTATCTTTCCAGCAGTGGATGCAATCAGTTTATCGTTGCAGCCCTATCTATCCAGCAGTGCATGCAATCAGTTTATCGTTGCAGCCCTATCTATCCAGCAGTGTATGCAATCAGTTTATCGTTGCAGCCCTGTCTATCCAGCAGTGGATGCAATCAGTTTCTTTAAACGATTCAATAATAACACTTTTATTATTTATCCAATGCAATAAACAGATTAGTTTTAAAATAACTTTTGCAGTACCTTTGAACACAAACACATCTTCCTGGTGATTTTGGTTGTATGGTAACTTTTATTACAGGTCATAAAAATTCTTAATGAATACCCGAGGATTTAAAAAAGTATTATCTCAAACCAGATGAAACCGTTGGCAAAATTCTATTTTGGTTTATGTTTTGATTTTAGTGATATTCATTACAATTCAATAAACTGTTGGTCGTTTATACAAAAAGTACATACTTTAGTAAGTACAGATGAACACATTTATAAACATTATACAAGGTGCTAAAACAGTTCATTCACAAAGTTTGATTTTTAGTATTTCTTTTAAATGCTCTTTCCATCTATGTCATTATATAATAGAGAATTTCGTTTCGCTCCGCTTATCTTTGTATTTGTCTATTTCAGTCTTACAGATCAGGCCGTCCAGATTTAGGATTTCAGAGCGACCAACCCTCCTATGTTCCTGTAAGTTATACGTAGGGTGCCTGTCAATCTCATTTAAGTCAATCCCTAACTTTAGCTCCATTACTTTCCGCTGTTAGGTTCTGACTACACTCCGTAAGAGGTCACGTTCATATAACCTCTCTAAAAATAGATATGCGTAAACAGGTGCTCGTTCGTGGTCCAATGAAATTTCACCTTACAAAACCGTGTTTGTCGTCTTTCTCAAAATGGCTTTATCGTCTGTTTGGAGTTTCTGTTTATACTGTTTTTTAATGTCCTTCCTGTCGCTTCCGGTTATAAATATTTCCAAAAACGAAACACCACACAAACAACACTTATCAACCAAAGAATGTTGCCGTGTAGGAGATACGGTTGTGCCCAAGGGCGCAGCCATATTGAATTTGACGAAAATACGTAATCGGAACGTTTTGGTGATCTACGCTCAAATAGAATTTACGGAGCTCGCCGGAGATCGACGAATATTCATAACTCTTCACCAAAGCATTTTGCAGCCGATGATTTGATTGGCTACTCAAAGGTCACAAGAACGTGACCTGTATTGTGCAGTCATCGGATCAATTTAGCGTATAGAATAGGAGCGTGCGACTGGAGCTGATTTTAATGAGATTGTGTGCCTGTATGCCTATATGTATTCAGTGCTCAAACGAATACGTGTTATTAACAAACATGGTTATAATTAGATTTGGACACGTGAATTCAAAACTTAGGGTGTGCAGGTTTTCTTTGTAGTAAATATGTCTCAATATAAACCATAATGTAATTATATTTTCCTTTTTCATTAGTCATAATGGAATACCAAGCTATGTCGCTTTATAGTTTATAGGACTCGTCCTCCTGTTTGCGCGGGAATCAGGTAACTGTACAGTGTTCACCAAATTGTGATACGATCTGCATTCAAAATGTTACGCATGCAATTAAAGACTACGTTTAGAAGATTACAAATGAAAACCCATCGTTGACAGAAAAAAGTATATTCCAAAACTGATTGTTTTTGTCGTTCACATGAAACAAACCGCGAAACATGTAGTAGTAACTCGAATATTTCACAAGACTATACTGATCTCAATCTAAGCAACATAACACATGAGAAAAATAAATAGTCAATGCAAATGACACCACGAGGTTCAAAAATGAAATTATAATTCAACGTCATTGGAAAAAGGAAATGATTGACGCTCAAACACAGCAACAAATCAGCAAACAATCGACGATATTGCTAAGATAAGAAATTTGCAACAGTAAAACGAATCTCTATTTTGACTCAGATTCAATTTAGCTATAACTAGTATTTTAAAGATCGGTCAATATCCTGTGCCACAAGGAGATGAGATTTACAAACGATACTAAAAGTATCATTTGCCCAAAAATATACTAATGTCGTTCTTGATAAATTATTCGTTTGAAATTGGCAAAAAATCTATTTCGTATACATGAAAGAATGAGTATGAAAATCTTACAGTATGTAGTAATGAATACAACAAAGCATGTAGGACTACTATATAATATCAGTGAGGTACAAGTAATGGATACAACAAAGCATGTATGACTACTATATACTATCAGTGAGGTACAAGTAATGGATACAACAAAGCATGTAGGACTACTATATACTATCAGTGAGGTACAAGTAATGGATACAACAAAGCATGTAGGACTACTATATACTATCAGTGAGGTACAAGTAATGAATACAACAAAGCATGTATGACTACTATATACTATCAGTGAGGTACAAGTAATGGATACAACAAAGCATGTATGACTACTATATACTATCAGTGAGGTACAAGTAATGGATACAACAAAGCATGTAGGACTACTATATACTATCAGTGAGGTACAAGTAATGAATACAACAAAGCATGTATGACTGCTATATACTATCAGTGAGGTACAAGTAATGGATACAACAAAGCATGTATGACTACTATATAATATCAGTGAGGTACAAGTAATGGATACAACAAAGCATGTAGGACTACTATATACTATCAGTGAGGTACAAGTAATGAATACAACAAAGCATGTATGACTACTATATACTATCAGTGAGGTACAAGTAATGAATACAACAAATAGTGTGGGTTGGTATACCTGCAAGTATTGAAACAATTTTAAGAATAGACAAATACAATCATACCATTCATATTTCAGTATCCACAAGAGCCCGTACGGAGACGACGTGAGTATGAACAGCCACCTGAGATTGGGGTAAGTTACATAGTCACATTTTTGTTCATCTTTTACTTTTCTAACTCATTCACTCAGTCTTTCAAAAACATGCAGTCATGTCTATCAAACACCCAGAGTTCTCAGAAATAAATAATTTACGATTTTTGTCCATTTGAACGCACATTATATTTTGAATAATCGTAGGGAGAACCTATATATTATAAGTCGTTAGGAGAAATGTGAAAATATTATGGGAAGGAATTATGTTTTAAAAGATAAATGTTTATGTCAAAATTAAAGACTAGTATAACATACAAATATATCTGAGCCAAGTACTAGTATTTACGGTGTCATTAAGTTGACATGTGTGAAATTATTTTATCTCGTTCCCACGACATACTATCTCGTTCCCACGACACACCTTAGTATCTCGTTCCCACGACTTAGTATCTCGTTCCCACGACTTATTATCTCGATCCCACGACTTAGTATCTCATTCCCCCGACCTATTATCTCGTTCCCACGACCTATTATCTCGTTCCCACGACTTGGTATCTCGTTCCCATGACTTAATATATCGTTCCCACGACTTAGTATATCGTTCCCACGCATTAGTATCTCGTTCCCGCGACCTATTATCTCGTTCCCACGACTTAGTATCTCGTTCCCACGCCTTAGTATCTCGTTCCCACGATTTATTATCTCGTTCCCACGACTTAATATCTTGTTCCCATGACTTAATATCTCGTTCCCATGACTTGGTATCTCGTTCCCACTATTTAGTATCTCGTGGCCACGACTTAACTATCTCGTTCCCATGACTTGGTATCTCATTCCCGTTATTTAGTATCTCTTGGCCACGACTTAATCTCGTTCCCGAGACATGAAAATAATTTCACACATGTCAACTCTGTGCCACCGTATTTATTCTATTGTATTAAGATCATTTTTGTATTTCTCTCATTGCTTTTGTGTTTTTCAGTTTGGGATACAGGTATAAATAACTACATATTGACCACAATCTTCTGTTTTTGTATCTCTGTCTACGCCCTAGCCCATTGACACATTCGTAATCATTTAGCTGACATAGGAATAATCTTTAATCAAACCCATGTTTTCATACCTCGTGAACCAACAAATCATTTTACTGTCTGCTTAGTGAGCTCGGTATGTGGGTAACCAGTTTGAAAACGAGACGACGCAAATGTCCTGCCTGACTGTTTGATTAAATGTCATATCGATACTGACCCCTTAATAGAAGCGAAGTACCTAAAGTTAACACTTACTCTCAATTTAACAATCCAATCGAACAATTTGAGATTGCCCTCCAATGCAAATGGAAATTACACGGAAATCTCAACTCAAATGTTGATTTTGCACTCAAATATTTAAGGCTTGTTAAAATTGAGAATGCTTCATGAATATAGATTGAGCGAGAACTCACTTAAGTAAACAGATAACAGTTTGAGGAAATTCTAAAAATGATGTTGTTTTGTGAATACGGAGAATTCCTTAAAATTCGGGGACACTAGTAAGGTTAAATTTGCGGCAGTATTTTCTGAAAACGGAGGGAACAGCAGTGCGAAGACAGATACATTTACTTGAAAATATATCATAATCATTAAAATGTAATTGCTTGCCAGAGGTTGTGATGTCAGCAAATACAGTTTGTGCATTGTTGTGCGCTAATTAGAAAACCGTTTTTGGCAACTCTTTTATTTTACCTTATGGTTGGTTGAATGCGAAACTAATCTATCTGCAAATAAATAATGTAGCAGATAGGCGTGTTTCGCTATTACCCTTCGGTATGAGATAAATGTTACAATATCAAAGCTTAGTGACAAATTTTCACCTAGTTTTTACACATATGCAGGCAATATTGACTATACGTATTTCGGGTCAAGTTCTCAAAATCAACATTTCAGCGCCATAGAAGTGAATTTTTGTGTGATCTTGCATTTTAGTTGCATTCTTGATCATTCCAAAATGTGTATTTATCTAAATCAACAGTAAAATTCCTTTGCAAATTGGGTACCCGAAACAATACGGGTTATAGAACTGGTCTGGGTTATATTCAATATACACTCAACAAAAAAAGTAACGCACCATCTTATTTTACATCAATATAGTCATTTCTATATCAGGCAATATATATATATACTCGTATATTGAACACTAGAAAGAGTTTTTTACAAAGCAGCAATAATCATTCTTACAGTAATGAGCAGCGTGACAAATGGCGAGAAACCATGTAATTTAGGATTGTGAGTTTTAGAAATTTCAATATATCGAGATATAAGTCATGTTTTTATTTATTTGTTTTCTATATAGTAATAAAGGGTTACTGATATTTTACTTGCGTTCTATAGAGAGTTATTTAAAAAACAAATGCGTGGAGAAATTATAAGACAGATATGAACATCTGACTGTGAATGTCAAGATTTATTTGTTTTGATGTTAAATTGAAACATACTTTATCCTTAAACGTGACGATGTGTAAAACATTATGTTCATCAAAAATGGTGCGTTTTTATATCTTGAGTATTTACGTGATAAAACTCAATACATAATAAAAGGCTATATTTCTGGCATGTGCACTTTGATCGGTATTATGTCGCTTTTTGGTTAAGTCTTTCTTTAAAAAAAACTGTACGTTGTATTGATCAGTAATAGATACTTCACATCAAAATTAAATTGTAATGACATGAGCACAGAAACTATGTGTTAATGTGTAAATAAAGAAACATAAAAATATCACTTATTGTGCTTTCTGGTTCCCGCCCTTCAAAACTTCACTTCACATAAACAGTTTATTGATCTAGCTGATAAAGTAAATAACTCAGTGCTTCTCTTATTGAATTTTATAATAAGAAATTGAATTTGAATACATTTTCACTAACCTACTAAGTTGTTTACAAAGATATTGCCCAAATCATTAATTATATTGTAAAGGACGCGCCGCTTATGTCCCATTATGATATTTTGAAATTGCAGCAGACGATAATGTTAATAAAGTTGTATATACAGACGTACAGTTGTTTAGAGAAATGTAGGCATTCAGACGTGAAGTTAATAGTGTACAGTAAAACCTCAATAATGCAACCACCCTTGGGACCCATGAAAACTGGTCTTATTAGTAATATGGGCCTGAAAATTGTGTTCTTAATTTTGAGGGGGTCTTATTATTTATGTGGTATTTAAGAGAAGTTTTACTGTAGTCGCGAATCCGACTTAGTTGCGTCTCCCTAAAATATGGGTATTCAAGTCAAAAACATTTTTTTTCACGCATTTGAACTTAGATACATTGTTTTATTTCTTAATTTACCTTTGATTTTGAATTGTCAAATGTTCGCGTCCACTCGGAAGTTACCGGAAATACCCGATACAATTTGAGGGGCATGTGGAGCTGTGGAGAGGTTAAATTGGAAGTAAATTGTTACCGCGGGAAACTTTTGTTGAAGAGAGGTTGTTGCACACTGAGGGAGGACCACTATTGAGAGGTTGCACTGAACATTATAGATAGTTCACATGACGAGGACGTGAATTTTGCCGCTGGAGAGTGGCGAAAGTTAATGAGTGTTAGTTCGGTGTTGTCTAAATGTACGATTATTAACACCAGCAATATTGTTTGTATATTGTTTTTGTTGTGTTTCAGTACGATCCTTATTCACAGAAAGATGCACCAAAGGTAAAACACAAACATCTTTTCTTGTACCTTCGTCTATTTATGTATCGTTTGTTCATTTAATAAATTCTAGTCCATTGTGTTTATCATTTTAATCAAGAATTTAATCATCATTCACAGCTTTAAATTGTATCCTTGGTCAGACTTTCATCTTCGTTAGTTTGATTTTATCCCGTTTGCAACTAACTTAAAAGTCGACATGTACTGGTAAATGTTGTAGACTTTGCAAATAATACTTTTTGGCAAAACGTAAGTTTCAGATCACATTTGCTTTCGAAGCTCAACATAAACTCGCTCGATTATGTCGAATGGTAAAACCCCCCTTCTGTCAACCTAAACTTGCTCGATTAGCTTGAATGGTAAAACACTCTTCTGTCAACCTAAACTCGCTCGATTAGCTTGAATGGTAAAACACTCTTCTGTCAACCTAAACTCGCTCGATTAGCTTGAATGGTAAAACCATTTTCTGTCAACCTAAACTCGCTCGATTAGGTCTAATGGTAAAACACTCTTCTGTCAACCTAAACTCGCTCGATTAGCTCGAATGGTAAAACACTCTCCTGTCAACCTAAACTCGCTCGATTAGGTCGAATGGTAAAACACTCTTCTGTCAACCTAAACTCGCTCGATTAGCTTGAATGGTAAAACACTTTTCTGTCAACCTAAACTCGCTCGATTAGCTCGAATGGTAAAACACTCTCCTGTCAACCTAAACTCGCTCGATTAGGTCGAATGGTAAAACCATTTTCTGTCAACCTGAACTCGCTCAATTAGCTCGAATGGTAAAACACTCTTCTGTCAACATAAACTCGCTCGATTAGCTCGAATGGTAAAACACTCTTCTGTCAACCTAAACTCGCTCGGTTAGCTCGAATGGTAAAACATTCTTCTGTCAACCTAAAGGTCCTAGGCTTAGCCCTCGGCTTAAATGTATGCTGTCCGTGACAACTGACTAAATGTATCCAACGCTATATGTCCTCAATCTCTGATTCATGCTGGGAGACTGTGTCTTGAAGGAAGAAACAGGCTAGTACTGGATGGTGACCCTGGAAAGCTGGTTAGATCAACAGACCGTCGTGCATAACTGATATACTTGGATAAAATACTAACATAACATCAATTTGTTTTTAGACTCTGACCAAAGCTTGATCTAAATTCATTTCATTTAAGTAAATATTTTAAAACATTCTTCTTCACGTTCTGGCGTCACATCTTTACCATTTACCATGTGAACAAGCTTGTATGTTGTTTCTCTTTTATTTCGTCTTGAGTCTAAGGATATAAAGACTGAACTCGGAAATGACCAATCAGTTGCTTGGATTTTGAAACATGTCTTCTAGCTCTATTTTTAAAACTTTGGACCAAATATTCTTGTATATTGTACTTCTTTTATTTTCTTACAATTCCTGTAACTATTTCATTCATAGAAACTTGATATTTCCGAGGAAGATGGCGTCGGTGTAAGTTAAATCGCAAACAACGCACGGTAGATAGAACCTTTTATAAATCAAACATGTGTGCCATATGTATTTTGTCATTCATTTTATCATAGCAAAACACATTTTGTCTCTCTATATCATTTACCATGAAAGTCCATTTATCATTACAAGAACTACTCATCTGAAAAAGCACGTTATCGAAGCACTTTTGAATTTCATAACATATAATAATACTTCGATATATTGTCTCAATACCCTGTATCTACGAATTTTCTACATTTAGGCCAAGATTGTATTTACACAAATGATAAAAAAATATGTCACGATTTATGCATACACTCAAAACTTTTTTAACTGACAACTATTCATATATGCACATTTTCTATTATATATAATAAAATTCAAGTCTGTTATAATTCAGGCTGACCCAAATCTCGATCTATAAACTCCAAATGTTCACACAAAACTGCACAAAATTTACGAAAGATTGGTGATGCATTCACATTTCATATTTCACCTCGAAACATTATTTTAATTCTTGAAGTCGTGATTTCAATTCTTGATTACACGAGGCATTATTTCACGTTTTTAACTTTTAAATATGAAACACAAACTGTTTAAATGTGACTTTTGGATGGTAGAAATCATGAAGATAGGACTATCAAATAGTGAATCAAGAAGTGACCACCGATCTTTCGTACATTCCCGTAACATATGTGGGGAACAATGAACATTTATCAGCAACATGTACAAGGGGTTACTATTTACAAACGAGATTCAGAGTATGTCCTATGTATAAATTACGTTTACATTTTTTCATGCATTAAGAGTCATTAATAATCATTGCGTCATAGGTTAAAACCATTCAACGGAGCCTTTTTATTTCGTTTAAACAAAATAATATTTCGTTATTACGAAATAATGATTCGTTTTATCAAAATGAAATAAAAATAAAAGTGTAGCTCAAACAAAAAGAATATGGATTGTCACTTTATGCGCTCCATACCATTCAATTGTACACTATTAATATTCTATCAGTGTGACGTTTTGTTTCAATTTCTAGGCTCATCCAGGATGGCTATTATTGTTGAGATTTCATAAGGACGGCGAAGCAGAAGTTCGTCGTGCATTGACTATGTGTGCTAAACATATAGATTCAGACGGTGGTCGTATCTTAGGAATCGCTCCAACAAGATCGGTAGGTTTGATATCAGAGATATTAACCAGCTTAACGGTTGTAAGCTTATAAACCGACTATATTTACAAGCTCAAAGGTTATTACCCACTAAGTTTGATATCAGGAATATTGACCACCATAGTGGATGTATTACCCGATATGTTTGATAACAGGCATATTGACAAGCTAACTGGATGTATTACCTGATAGGCTTTATATCCGAATTGACCACCTTACCGCGTGTATTACCCGATAGGTTTGGTACCTAGACTATTACCCTTTTTTCTTAAAATTCAGGTACACATCAGAGAAGGCGGGGACGCCTGGGTAACATTCGGAAAAATGCGATATTTCGGAGGAGGAGAATGGGGAGTCCAAGAATCTCCCGAAGAGGAGAGAACTAACTACTGTGTACTCGCAATATATTATCCATCCTTGTCTAGAGCCATTCAATGGTTTGATAGGTAACAAACTACTGTGTACTCGCCATATATTATCCATCCTTGTCTAGAGCCATTCAATAGTTTGATAGGTAACACACTACAGTGTACTCGCCATGCATTATCCATCCTTGTCTAGAGCCATTCAATAGTTTGATAGGTAACACACTACTGTGTACTCGCCATACATTATCCATCCTTGTCTAGAGACATTCAATAGTTTGATAGGTAACACACTACAGTGTACTCGCCATACATTATCCATCCTTGTCTAGAGACATTCAATGGTTTGATAGGTAACACACTACAGTGTACTCGCCATACATTATCCATCCTTGTCTAGAGCCATTCAATGGTTTGATAGGTAACACACTACAGTGTACTCGCCATACATTATCCATCCTTGTCTAGAGCCATTCAATGGTTTGATAGGTAACAAACTACTGTGTACTCGCCATACATTATCCATCCTTGTCTAGAGCCATTCAATGGTTTGATAGGTAACACACTACTGTGTACTCGCCATACATTATCCATCCTTGTCTAGAGCCATTCAATGGTTTGATAGGTAACAAACTACAGTGTACTCGCCATACATTATCCATCCTTGTCTAGAGCCATTCAATGGTTTGATAGGTAACACACTACTGTGTACTCGCCATACATTATCCATCCTTGTCTAGAGCCATTCAATGGTTTGATAGGTAACAAACTACAGTGTACTCGCCATACATTATCCATCCTTGTCTAGAGCCATTCAATGGTTTGATAGGTAACAAACTACTGTGTACTCGCCATACATTATCCATCCTTGTCTAGAGCCATTCAATGGTTTGATAGGTAACAAACTACTGTGTACTCGCCATACATTATCCATCCTTGTCTAGAGCCATTCAATGGTTTGATAGGTAACAAACTACAGTGTACTCGCCATATATTATCCATCATTGTCTAGAGCCATTCAATGGTTTGATAGGTAACACACTACAGTGTACTCGCCATACATTATCCATCCTTGTCTAGAGCCATTCAATGGTTTGATAGGTAACACACTACAGTGTACTCGCCATACATTATCCATCCTTGTCTAGAGACATTCAATGGTTTGATAGGTAACACACTACAGTGTACTCGCCATACATTATCCATCCTTGTCTAGAGACATTCAATGGTTTGATAGGTAACACACTACTGTGTACTCGCCATACATTATCCATCCTTGTCTAGAGCCATTCAATGGTTTGATAGGTAACACACTACTGTGTACTCGCCATACATTATCCATCCTTGTCTAGAGACATTCAATGGTTTGATAGGTAACAAACTACAGTGTACTCGCCATACATTATCCATCCTTGTCTAGAGCCATTCAATGGTTTGATAGGTAACGTAAGGCGTTGCAGTGACTGTGTTTCAGTTGTTGATATTCAGTCATTTTAATTGAAACTTGTGAAATGCTTGTGTTGTTTGTCTGTGAGCATTTACGTATTTCTTTACCACTTATAAAAGCCGAGTAAGTCAAGTTGTATACACCACGTGCGTTTCAAAGACTTTGCATTAACGGATGATTATAATTGGTAAATTTGTCACTAACCATTTATTACAGAGACTCGTGTTTCAAGCATAAAGATTTCCCAGCACGTTATACCACGGACTGCATAGCGCTTCCTCTCAACTCAAGTGTTGACACCAGTTTGTATACTTATACCTCATAATACCATTCTTTTATTGTCTTTAGTTTGTGAGGCGCTTTAGCGTCTCATTGCTATCGTCGTCAACCGATTGGTCTAATTGAAGTACCACCATAATCGTCGTCTCAAGAAAATAGTACATCATAAGGTCCTCTGAGATTATTATAGATTTGATGAGTAGCTCTATAATGGCTGATTTGTCAGGGATATATTAATTGTGGAATGGCGGGAGTCTTGATATAAACGGCTTTTCTGAATTGTGTGTCATTTTTGATGAACAAGTTGACCCGTATAGTTGCATATTAATTTCTTATACGATTATTTGGAAAAATGTGCAGTCTTGCATTGGAAGCGCCTCCCAGAACCTTCAGTCCTTTGATTTATCAATGGTAAACCGGCTAGCTGTGACAGCAGACTAAGGGTGGTAACTCGAGAAAATTCAAAACTAGTTAGCAGGATTTGTTTCCCTTTGAGTTATGTCTTTAATTTGTTAACAAGAATCAATTATATGTATTAGAATGCTCTTACTTGTATTGAAATATTCAAAATAGGTTCCGACATAATACAACAGTCAGCGTATTGTTATCACTCCTCGTAAAGCATTTCTCAGCGCTAAGGGCCGTTCAAGGGTGAACATTCTTTATAACGACGAGACTTTAGTATACATGTACCCAACATAAATTGTATCAAATGAATATTTGCGAAATTTAGCAAGCACATTTTTGTTATTGTATTAGCTTTTAATATTAGAGAAAAACACCATGTAAGATTTTCGGTGTGTCGTGCCCGTCCCCTGGACCCGCCTTTGAAGGGGGTGCGGCTTAATATTGTTTGAAAGTTATGAGCAGTAAATTGTTTTTTAAAAATGTACGAACATCTGATGTCATATCTTTCTTCTTTTCAGAATACTGCAAAACGTTGGTAATGACAGAGTACCCAAAGATCAGTCACCCAGAATATTTCCGGGATAAATTCTCCATACCCACTGAGGATATGATGAGACGACGATTCGGAGCTACACCATATGTCGTTAAAAGTATTGTAGTAATAATCATAGTATAGTTATTGATAATGAAATGAACAAATATAATGATAAATATTCTCAGTACATTTAAAAACGCACAGTTTTTGTCCTGCGAAATAAACAAGAAATATTATTGTGTAATGTCACTTCCTTGTATTCCTAGTTTAGTCCATGACACTTGAGAAAATACTTTGTACTTTCTATACTTTATATTGTACGTTTCTAAATGTACTGAGTATATATTAATAATGATAATTTATTATAATAAAGATAATACATGTACATTGTTGAACGACTAATTAAAATCAACATTATATCGATAATGATAACAAATGAATGATAATAAAATATCATTTAAGATAAAAAAAGGACAATTATATAAACCTGGTACTGTTTTTTCGATGTAATCATTTTCCCTCTCAACAATTCTGGACGGCGTGGAGTTTTGCATGGTCATCATTTCCTTCGTCTGTCCATCCGTCGAAATGTCGTGTGTGTCGAACTTTTTTAAAACCGACATTCTTACACATAAACTACTCTAGTATACCAAAACAAATCGACATGTAAGAAATCAACACACAGTCAATACAGTAAATATACACTGTGTGTGACTATATGGTCATTCCTGCCAGTCAATACAGTAAATATACACTGTGTGTGACTATATGGTCATTCCTGCCAGTCAATACAGTAAATATACACTGTGTGTGACTATATGGTCATTCCTGCCAGTCAATACAGTAAATATACACTGTGTGTGACTATATGGTCATTCCTGCCAGTCAATACAGTAAATATACACTGTGTGTGACTATATGGTCATTCCTGCCAGTCAATACAGTAAATATACACTGTGTGTGACTATATGGTCATTCCTGCCAGTCAATACAGTAAATATACACTGTGTGTGACTATATGGTCATTCCTGCCAGTCAATACAGTAAATATACACTGTGTGTGACTATATGGTCATTCCTGCCAGTCAATACAGTAAATATACACTGTGTGTGACTATATGGTCATTCCTGCCAGTCAATACAGTAAATATACACTGTGTGTGACTATATGGTCATTCCTGCCAGTCAATACAGTAAATATACACTGTGTGTGACTATATGGTCATTCCTGCTTTATTAAACATTAAACAATGTTTCCGTTAATAAAGACAAGAGCATAGTTCACTATTCTCAACATCTATTGACTATTTATCAACAACGATTATTGAGTTTGTTCATTGCGATATGACATCCTATTTCATGTACCCTTATCAGTATAGGGGTTGTACATCTCGAGGTACGTAAGCCACGTAGACGGTGCCATATTTCGTAAAACGGTTAAGAAATAAAAACAACAATTACCTCGGATTTGAGTTACTCGGGATGCAGGCAATTCGACAGTCTGTAAGAGATCAAAAATGACGTCAAAAACCATGTGGTTGCCTCCCAATGTTTATGCGACTGTCAATGTTTTGCTTCACCAAGGAGAATGGGGTTTGATGATTAGCACACCTCCGACCCTTGGTATTATGAAGAGTCCTTGCTCCAGTGGTGAGACTTTACCAGCCACTGTTGCTGTTCTCTTTAGTCAGCTTGCCGTCGCTGCTAGGCTAATCGTAGATAGGTGCATAACGTACTATATGTAGTAAATGTTTATATTTCCAGCGACATCAATTCCAACTGATGATCCTCGACAAAGAGTGGCCCGACATCTTCGTGGTTGTTGGATAAAAAGGAACAGCATTATAACAGTCAGCATGTTTGACTCCAAGCAAGAAACAAACAGATACTTCACTGATCGTATGTATATTGTGAAACATCGTTAGTAAAAATAGTCTTAACTAGATTTTGCTGGACCAGTTTGCTTAGTCGGTAGAACTCTCGACTGCCACTCAGGAGATCATACGTTCGAATCCTATTTGAGGCAAATATACTACTTGACATTATAACAGAGGTCCATACGTTCAAAGTCCTTGCTGATTCTTATGTTGAAGTTGTCACTCGTTTTCGGAAGAACAAATAACTAGTGTCATGTGATCAGTAAAGAAAACCGTTTACAAAATATGTACTGCATTTAATTTGTCGTATCTATAAACGCCTGTTAGTTAGTACCTCATTAAACGCTTTCGTAGTCTGTGAAGTGCACCGTGTCGTCTAATTTGGGTGTTAGCCAGGCGAACGTGATTTGCTAACTGTAACTGAGCACGAGGCTTGTTGCTATGCCAGAAACTTGGGTTAGGTCAACGACATGAGATTGTCACGAGATATAGTACTATACATATACAATAAGAAGAGACAAAGGAAGGGAACTCTAGAAGGGATAAAGGGAGATAACTCGTGACAATCTACTGTGAGGTCAACTGAGCGCCAAACATATTGGTGAAATATGATGATAAACTCTTACACAACTAGCTATAGATTGAATAACAAATACATAGTAAACCTTTGTTCTTTCGTGTCTATAGTTTCGTTTGTGCTTAATGTAGTCCGCTGTTTTAAACCTGTCGCAGATACTTCAACGAAAGAGTCCCAATGGTCCGATAAGAACTGTAATATGAAATTAACTATTGATAACTACATGAATGATTATATTAGAATAAAGGTCCACATGAAATCGCCACTATCCAGACATGCTTACTTGTTGTAAATATAATACTAAAATTTGGCAAGATTTACTGTGTTGTAAACAGTTGCTCTTCGGTGAGCTGAAATTCGAATTTACCTACTGGGAAATGGCCACGCCATTATAAACATAAGGTCAGCTTATAATGTAGAACTATCGACTGTAGATACCGAGGGTTTGGTACTATAATGTTGGGACTCAGACTTGGTGAATGACCAGTTACAATACAGTAAATCAACAATAACAAAACCACCCTTGCTATCCTTGAAACTGGTCTTGATATTCAGTTTGAATAAAAAGCAAAACAGTGGAAACGGCCTAAAAAATTGTGTTTCTAATATTGAGATGGTCTTATTAATGAGTAAACTCTAGATTTACACCCAACCCTTTGTATGCTGATAGTGGATCAGAAACTCTAGATTTACACCCAACCCTTTGTATGCTGATAGTGGATCAGTAACTCTAGATTTACACCAAACCCTTTGTATGCTGATAGTGGATCAGAAACTCTAGATTTACACCCAACCCTTTGTATGCTGATAGTGGATCAGAAACTCTAGATTTACACCCAACCCTTTGTATGCTGATAGTGGATCAGAAACTCTAGATTTACACCAAACCCTTTGTATGCTGATAGTGGATCAGTAACTCTAGATTTACACCCAACCCTTTGTATGCTGATAGTGGATCAGTAACTCTAGATTTACACCCAACCCTTTGTATGCTGATAGTGGATCAGAAACTCTAGATTTACACCCAACCCTTTGTATGCTGATAGTGGATCAGTAACTCTAGATTTACACCCAACCCTTTGTATGCTGATAGTGGATCAGTAACTCTAGATTTACACCCAACCCTTTGTATGCTGATAGTGGATCAGTAACTCTAGATTTACACCCAACCCTTTGTATGCTGATAGTGGATCAGAAACTCTAGATTTACACCAAACCCTTTGTATGCTGATAGTGGATCAGAAACTCTAGATTTACACCAAACCCTTTGTATGCTGATAGTTGATCAGAAACTCTAGATTTACACCAAACCCTTTGTATGCTGATAGTGGATCAGAAACTCTAGATTTACACCCAACCCTTTGTATGCTGATAGTGGATCAGAAACTCTAGATTTACACCAAACCCTTTGTATGCTGATAGTGGATCAGAAACTCTAGATTTACACCCAACCCTTTGTATGCTGATAGTGGATCAGAAACTCTAGATTTACACCAAACCCTTTGTATGCTGATAGTGGATCAGAAACTCTAGATTTACACCAAACCCTTTGTATGCTGATAGTGGATCAGAAACTCGCGTATTATGTTGTTGACGAGAGATTGATGCTCAAGAAAGCGCTGTTATTTATGTTTTGTATTTGCAGCGGAGTATTTCAAATGCAAAGAAGCCCAGGATAGAGTCTCGGCACCCACATCGGTCACCATCGGTTTAGAAGACTGGCGATTGTAATTACCATAGCAACGCTTTTGGCATATTTATTTTTCATTTAATTTGTTGAACAGACTTGTAAAGTATAGAAATGTGATATAAGTAGTACAATTTTTCCAGACTTTTGTCAGTGAGGCCAAGCGTGAAAATATTTCTTGTTTCCCCTCAGCGACCCACGCCGGGTGTGTAGGTTGGTGGGGATGCTTTCTTAAAATAATTATTCTTTTCATAAAACAAATCCTGTTAGCGTACATTATTAAAGACCGTAAAAACAATATTTTTCCAGTATATTATTGTGTCATATTACATAAAATGTTCAACCATAACCACCTCTATATAATTAGTCAGGATTCTGATTTGAAATGAGTATGATTCGTTTGGAAATATATCCATACTCACCAAAAATGAATAACATCGCTTTCATACTTGTGATAAAAACAGGTAAGGGCAGTTTTTGTGGATGATAGGGGTAAGGAAACAAAGAATATTTTTAATCAGGCCTGATGTGAGTTATGAGAAACACGCAATAGTTATCATTATGTTGGAGAATCCATATTTAGGAGATGATAAAAACGAGGTATTCGCTAGAATTGTTAATTATCTAAAGGACCAGGAACTGTAAGGGGTGATTTTGGCCCTAAGCCAGTTTTTGATATAAATCGTATAGATGAAAGATACAAACCCTCTGTACAAGTTTTGATAAGTTTGATTTTAAAAATATCTTTTGTGTTACCATGACAACCATTAATTATTTTTCATGAAAATTAGAAAAAAATGCACATTTACACAGAAACAGAAATGGTCAAATTTTAGTGAGTAGTCAGAAGCTGGAGTTACGAGTAGACTTCAGCTGGAATATTTTTCTGATATGATAAAAAGTATGTTTTAATTCTGTTATTTGCAGACTAGAGCCTGTGGGTTTATCTTTGCAGACTAGAGCCCGTGGGTTTATCTTTGCAGACTAGAGCCCGTGGGTTTATCATTGTTGTTAAATACAGGAAATTGAGAATATGGAAAATATATTTTGTAGATTTTTGAAAAAATGAAAATTCTGTGAAACCTGAACAATAAGACAACCTTTGATTCTGAAACAAATCGATCTGTGGTCGGATTAATGAGTTCATATATGGAAGAAAAGTATAAACTAATCCATAGATATGGTTTTATTAACGAGATGGTCTGAATTTCGAGGTTGGTTCTAAGTAAGGTTTTACTTACTTCTTACGTCAGGATATAGCAGATTGTGTATGAGTATAACAGCCCTTTGATTATTTTTAAAGTACAGCTGGACCTCGTTTATTCGACCACCTTCTATCCGAATACTTGGTATCATCCGAAATAATTATCATCTCCGGCTGTATCTTCTTAGACACGTCGAATTGAAATGGGCTATTCGAAACCATTTATTATTCGAAATCAAATATCGGACCCGATGAATTCGAATGAACGAGGTCCGCATGTATTTTAAATTAAAGTTAATTGTTTGACTTCATTTTCGTTTATTTTTTATTAGTCTATTATTGATATGTTGTTCATACAATAAATTTATGACGTTAACAATAGTGACGTCATCATTAAACATCGTCTATTTATCGGTGATAGAACATTTTTTTTACTAATACATTGTACAATATTGTGTAGATTAGAGATTCGGTTGCGAGATTTTGTATACATTGTTCAAATTTATATCTTATGTAATTTGTTTTTATTTTACATAGAAAATTACATATGTTTATTGTTTACAATTGCTGTGATATAATCAGACAACCTAATTATACCTGACACTCAATAATATACTCAATAAAGAACGGCGATTGTGCACGAAGAGAACGGCGAACTTCCACGAAGTGAACGACGATTGTGCACGAAGTGAACGGCGATTGTGCACGAAGAGAACTGCGAACTTCCACGAAGTGAACGACGATTGTGCACGAAGTGAACGACGATTGTGCACGAAGTGAACGACGATTGTGCACGAAGAGAACGGCGAAGATTGATGAATGTCAGTATAATGTTGTCTAATAATTACATTATCTATGAGCGTGGAAGGACTGTTTGTACATTTGTATATAATTATCAGATTATTAAGTGTTATGTTAATTATAAATTTATGTATATCAACGCAGAGTATGACCGCAAGGAATCGGAAACAAGTTGATGGTTTAAAGCGAAAATAGTGAAAATATATCTGCATCTGCGTTCACTTCTCAGATAGTGGAATTATTAAGAACTACGGTGGGTTTTTCCAAAAGAAAGGAGCACTTCTGGTTATACAACTTTGAATTATTTATTTTATATACATATAGTCTCAAAAAGAGACCGAATAATACACTTCAAGCGTATCACAACCTTACTTTGGAAATGTTACTGTGAAACAATTTGAACAATTCAAAAGTCATGTAAAATGCAATTTGGGATATGTTAAAATCGTATTTTAAATTCAAAAGTAAAATGTATTGTAATCAGAAAAGTTATTGTATTCGTAATCTTTGTTGATACAAAAAAAGGTATTAATAAATTAAACAAAATTCGAGCCAAATGAAAAGTTTTTAGGAAACTGTACAATTAGCGAAATAAATGTAATCAGGAAATAAAGTTACGTTCTTATTCCTCGACCATGGTGACTCGATCGATTGACACATGGGACCTCGGTTTTAGGTCCCATCCGAAAGTTAGTTATGTTCATAGTGGAGCGGAGAATCGAACCAGCGACCTATGGATTACTAATCCTGCGTGTTTCCACTGGAACACGAATCTGCTCGCCTTGATGGTCGGCGAAATTTAAAGCAAGCAAATAAGCTGTAATCTGAAGGTTAATGTAAAATGGATTTCGGTAAATTTACGTAACTCAGTGGATTTTTGTAAGGTAACGTACCCTTTATCGAAAGGTTAACCAATCCACGTCAAGGTTACAAACGTTGTTGGGTTAAAGAGAAATTGCCTTGGTGGTTTACGTAAGATTTGATTGGATTACACAACACTGATATGAAAATAGCAAAAGCATGTTAATACGACCCTGCCGAAAAAACCAACTCAAAGAAATACAAAAGGCTGTTGAAACTTACCAATATATCACAAAGTCTGAGCATGTGTGTTTTTTCACAGCCTGTAGACAAAAATGGCGATTGGCGTTTTCTCTATTCACACATTCTCGACCAACGATAGCAAAGACCCACGACGTTTCACTGTAAACACACTCATTCCTGGCCTCAAGTCAGGTGGCCATTGATGACAGGTGCACTGTCAACACACTCATTCCTGGTCTCAAGTCAGGTGGCCATTGATGACAGGTGGCCATTGATGACAGGTGCTCTTCAAGATGGTTGAATATCGTTCAGCCAGATCACAAATATAACATTTACCCAAGTCATTCATTTTCTTACTGAAAGTAGATATTAATTTGTTTGGTTAACAAATTCTTACGCGTTTACCAATTCGATGAACATTTAGTTTTCGACACTTTTTAAATCATTACAAAATTCTGTCCACTACAAAATATCATTATAATATAACACAATGTTAGTCAAAACGTTTACACAACGAAAGTTCGATGTGTATGTCATGGATGTAAATGCAGTTTTCATTCCAACGAAAACCTGCTTACTGATAATGATTACATAAACCAGTACTATGCATGGTTTGTATTTTGTCAAGAAAACATCATGATATACCTAACTCGTAAATGTATCTCAAAGCTGAACTACCAAGGGTAAAAACCCAAGTATAGAAGTGTTCGACCAGTTTCCCGCGATACCACGTGGACGTCGAAAACAGCGTAACACATGCAAAATGAAGATAGGTAAAAGCAGTCTGATAGCACAACCTCGAGAAACAACAACACTGAATACCTGTACCAAATGTCACGCGAACGATATACACATCAAGAATACTATGAAAACGAAGTGACCATTAGGAGTAAAAATTAATTCCTGTTGCAAATAGTGTGATCACATGTTGCGTTTTTCTTGAAATGACGTCACTTACATAAGAGATTGTAAATCCCATAGCAGCGTTCAATTGATGCTACGGGCTACTAACTGAGTTGAAGTTAGTCCGGACAAGGCTGGGTTTTTTCCAAGCCAATCAGCATGAGGTAAGTGGCACATAAACAAAAGTAGTTTTTACAAGCCTACTCAAACATTAACCTTGACGCCATCATGCCGAATAATGGTGTCACAAGCACCACCAGCTATTGTATTGTCAGGGTATAAGTGAATTAATTAAATATCATGAAACTATCAATGTGTTTATTTATTTGTTACTTAATTGGCCGATATTCTCGGATAACCGGCTTCCTTTGTCAGATAAGTCAAATTTTACATTTCCATGGACAAGTGTCTTTGCAAAATATTTCTTAAGTCCTGGGGCATCTAACAAGTTCAGCTCCTGCTGATCAATCAGATCTTCAATCGCAAACATTCATCCATGCCTCAACAAAGAAGGATCATTGGTCCAATAAATGCGGCAGATCTTTTCGCACAGAAACGATACCTCCATAAACATATGTAATAATTCAAGGGAATTAACTCTGTCGGTTTAACTTATGTGAAGGTGACTGCCGTCTTCCGAACTATAACAAACACGTTCTCCAACTCCATATTGTTTCCTTCTAGCTTGAAGTCTCGGCGACATTGTTACCAGTTTCAGTCAGACTGACCAAACCACACTTAGTTCACAAAGTTAAGGAATGTTAAATGTTCGAAAATATGTGTATGCCAAATATTATAATTGGTTTAATCTTTTGTTGGAATGGAATTTGTCTTAAAGGTAGATCGTCTTCTTTAACAAAAATCCTAAGTCATAGATATGAGAAAATCGCCTACATACAGCTGTTATCTAAAACACTGTATTGTAACTTTCTTACATATTTCCAAAAACCACAAATACAAGTGTTCGACACCGGTATTTTCGTTCATGACCTACGCGCTGAGATAGCGCTAAAATAGGAAATTCCTGTATCGGTCTCGGGTTTTTCAGGTCCAGCATACTGATCCAGAAAAGTGATGTTTTAGAGTACGTCTGTGTGAAGGCATTAACATGCTTTTAAAAAAATGATTACTTGACATATTTTTATAGAAATTAAGACTTCCTTTGCATACATGTATTATGATGAATAAATGTAAGAATAAATTGTGCGTAAAACAAGTGGAAAAGAGTTTGTATTCTTAAAGCTTCATGTATGTAAATCAGTAAACAAGTACAAATGTAAGACGCTAATATGCAATTGTCAGTAAGTAGTAAGTAATTACAAATGTAAGAAGTCAATATGCAATTGTCAGTTAGTAGTAAGTAATTACAAATGTAAGAAGTCAATATGCAATTGTCAGTTACTAGTAAGTAATTACAACTGTAAGAAGTCAATATGCAATTGTCAGTTAGTAGTAAGTAATTACAAATGTAAGAAGTCAATATGCAATTGTCAGTTACTAGTAAGAAATTACAACTGCAAGAAGTCAATAAGCAATTGTCAGTTAGTAGTAAGATATTACAATTGTAAGAAGTCAATATGCCATTGTCGTTTAGTAGTAAGCAATTTCAACTGCAAGAAGTCAATAAGCAATTGTTTTTTAGCAGTAAGCAATTACAAAAATAAGGAGTCAATATGCAATTGCCAATTCGCAGTAAGCAATTACAACTGCAAGAAGTCAATATGCAATGGTTAGTTAGTTGTAAGCAATTACAAAATGTAAGAAGTCAATATGCAATTGTTAGTTAGTTGTAAGCAAATACAAATGTAAGAAGTCAATATGCAATTGTCGTTTAGCAGTAAACAATTACAAATGTAAGAAGTCAATATGCAATTGTCGTTTAGCAGTAAGCCATTGCAACTGCAAGAAGTCAAAAGGCTATTGTCAGTTAGTAGTAAGCAATTACAAATGTTAGTAGTCAATATGAAATAGTTATTTAGCAGTAAGCAATTACAAATGTAAGAAGTCAATATGAAATTGTTATTTAGCAGTAAGCATGTACAGACATGGCCTGTCGGGTATTCCATTCCATATTTGTGCACTGTGCAATTATTTTTAAAATGCCCAACACGCGTTAATGATTTGCTTCTGTTGTATTCACGGTTTCTGTGTATACGTCTATATTACTTTACCCTTCAAACATTTATGTGTATAAGTCTATATGTATATAAGTCTATATTACTTTACCCTTCAAACATTTATGTATATAAGTATATATTACTTTACCCTTCAAACATTTATGTATATAAGTCTATATTACTTTACCCTTCACACATGTATATGTATAAGTCTATATGTATATAAGTCTATATTACTTTACCCTTCAAACATTTATGTGTATAAGTCTATATTACTTTACCCTTCAAACATTTATGTGTATAAGTCTATATGTATATAAGTCTATATTACTTTACCCTTCAAACATTTATGTATATAAGTATATATTACTTTACCCTTCAAACATTTATGTATATAAGTCTATATTACTTTACCCTTCAAACATTTATGTGTATAAGTCTATATGTATATAAGTCTATATTACTTTACCCTTCAAACATTTATGTATATAAGTATATATTACTTTACCCTTCAAACATTTATGTATATAAGTCTATATTACTATACCCTTCAAACATTTATGTATATAAGTCTATATTACTTTACCCTTCAAACATTTATGTGTTTAAGTCTATATTACTTTACCCTTCAAACATTTATGTATATAAGTATATATTACTTTACCCTTCAAACATTTATGTGTATAAGTCTATATGTATATAAGTATATATTACTTTTCCCTTCAAACATTTATGTGTATAAGTCTATATTACTTTACCCTTCAAACATTTATGTATATAAGTCTATATTACTTTACCCTTCAAACATTTATGTATATAAGTCTATATGTATATAAGTCTATATTACTTTACCTTTCAAACATTTAGGTGTATAAGTCTATATTACTTTACCCTTCAAACATTTATGTATATAAGTCTATATGTATATAAGTATATATTACTTTACCCTTCAAACATTTATGTGTATAAGTCTATATTACTTTACCCTTCACACATGTATATGTATAAGTCTATATTACTTTACCCTTCAAACATTTATGTGTATAAGTCTATATTACTTTACCCTTCAAACATTTATGTGTATAAGTCTATATGTATATAAGTCTATATTACTTTACCCTTCAAACATTTATGTATATAAGTCTATATTACTTTACCCTTCAAACATTTATGTATATAAGTCTATATTACTTTACCCTTCAAACATTTATGTATATAAGTCTATATGTATATAAGTATATATTACTTTACCCTTCAAACATTTATGTGTATAAGTCTATATGTATATAAGTCTATATTACTTTACCCTTCAAACATTTATGTGTATAAGTCTATATGTATATAAGTATATATTACTTTACCCTTCAAACATTTATGTGTATAAGTCTATATGTATATAAGTCTATATTACTTTACCCTTCAAACATTTATGTATGTAAGTCTATATTACTTTACCCTTCAAACATTTATGTATATAAGTCTATATTACTTTACCCTTCAAATATTTATGTGCATAAGTCTATATGTATATAAGACTATATTACTTTACCCTTCAAACATTTATGTGTATAAGTCTATATGTATATAAGTCTATATTACTTTACCCTTCAAACATTTATGTATGTAAGTCTATATTACTTTACCCTTCAAACATTTATGTATATAAGTATATATTACTTTACCCTTCATACATGTGAAAACAATTTTTTTTTTCGGGTCACGTAAAACTTCAAATATTCGAGTAAACAAAGATATTTCTTTTAAAATACAACAAGGCTAATGATCCGTGCTTGTGAACATTCACGTTCTGATAAAATACGTTTCTATTGTAATGTCGAACATATATTGGTATACTATTCCGATCGTCGGTTAATCTTCCGTAGCTCTTTATATTGTTTAAATACTCGTACACTTGACGTCCGCTGATCGGCAATATTAAAGTGGTCCATGGTGTATTCGGTTTGTGTTGCGATTTTAAGCATTCCGTGCACTTGAAGATATACCGGTTTGTCTCAAACTGCTTTATGTAAATAAAAGACAGTTGTAAATGCTCATAAAGTGAAATTTACCGCAAATAAGAGACAAACTTGGCTTTAATTTTGGAACAATTCATTAATTTGGATTAGCTATTAATTTAGTTTATTGAGGTAAATATTTTGAATTATTTTTTAAAAATAAGAAAAGCATGGTTAGCCAACCTTGATTGTATTTAACTATATGGTTATAGTACATGTATGTGCATACTGTATGAACGCGCAACCTTTACCAATTGTAACAGAGTTTTCCTGTTGTTTCATGTTTTTGTTTCTGACAACAGGTTTCCAGATAAAGATTCCCTGAAGGGGAAAAGTTTGCTACTCAGACAAAAACACATTCTCTATTAACTGCAACGTAATTTAGCTTATCTTGTCTGTTGCGTAAATTATTTTCGACGATTTTTTACTTAATTTGAAATAAATAATCAAACATACAATTCGAAAATTCATGTATTCCAATTCATTGTCTAATTTTGTATTTATAGATTTATGCGTAAAACAAATCGCTTTAAATGTAGAAAAAATGTTATCTTAGTAGTAAATGATTTTATTGTAGAGGAATGTTTGGGAATATGTTTGGAAGATATTTAGATATTTAAACAGAAAAACAATAACTTTTAAAACTTCTTGAATGACAAAATATCTTTACAATCTCTCTGTTAACAGATTACCACACTCAATATTTACAAAAGAAGTTGGACACGACACATTGATCAAGTATTCAATACCATTGTTTCATGTGTCAAAATACGGATTATCTGATCAACAATACGGGCATTTAAATAACACTCTGATATTTAGTGGGGGACAATTATTCGCACTCGGTATAAAACGAACATTAAACTTCAAATAAACTCATGAACACTATTTGAGTTAGTTTAAGTTCAGTTTAAACTTATCTATTTTACATTGATTGTGAACCAAGTTCTTATAACTTATTCATATGACTGCTTCCTGAGTTACTAACCTGGAGCCTTATTCAAAACATGTTAAGACTGAAACTCAGACTTAGACTTTACAATGTGAAAAGTTCTTTTTGTTCCTACGTTGTAATTACAAAATTTGATTTTAATAAAAAAATAGCTAAAGTGTAGAGTGGGTAACTATAACTTTTGCAAATTTAAAGTCTAAGTCTGAGTTTCAGTCTTAAAATGTTCGTGAATACACTGCCCTCCAAAAGTTCCTTCACACTTTGATAATTTCCCATTGCAATAAATATATTTTCATATTTGTTTCACATGCAGTAAATCGAAAATGCGTTTTAACACAGCAATAATTTTATGTAGAAGTATTTATTTGTACTGAAACAAATTATCTTATTGTTTGTGTCTGATCAATCAGTTACACACATATTGGCTTCCATTTGACCAGTTTGCATCGCTTGGTGTTAGGCAGTTGCCATGGATTATAGTGTTAATAATAAAATACATTTACGCTAATATTAATTTGCGTTGTATAAAACAAGACTTAAACAATCACTTGAATTTTTCAACGATATTTGTTCAATAAGAAGGCTACATTTTGTTGATATAGACTAATGTTCGACGAACTCATTGTTTGGATAGTCGGTTGCTTCCCCATGAACTCATATAAACCAGAAAGCCCACGTGTATTTAAGACCCAGTCACACTGCACTTAAGACAGGTATAAGACAGGGTCTACGACTGGAAAAACGGGCCGAGTCCTGCGTCGTCTTTGAGAGTCGTACTTCGACGCAGGACTAAAAAGCTGTCGTAGCTGGGTTTTTTTTACATGTTAAAAAATCTTAATACTCGACCCTCCAGTCCTACATATTCTTGCGTTCACGGACGTTTAACGTACGTCTGACGTACGACAACTTATGCCAAGTCTTATGTTGTCTAATTACCCGGTCACAACCAGCCGTACGACTATCTGTGGCGGATCTACGACGGATTTCGCATAATTTGTTAAGCCCGTAGGAGCACGCAGGCCGCCGCAGGAGGCTGTTAGACATATCCAACAGTTTCTGCGGTTGGCTTTGTGTAGTCATCGCAATGAAGAGCACGGAGCTGTATGACCATCTTGCGGTGACTGCAGTGTTTGTTATTGGCACCAGATGAATATTTATTCTGCGGAGGCTGCAAGATCACCACACAAACAACGTACTTGCACTGTGCAAACGATGCAAGGTGACCGCACACCTTACGGCAATCACGCACTCGCTGTAGAGCGGAAGTACGATCATCTTAGATCGGAGATGGAACTGGAGTCTGAGATTCAAGACCAGAAACGCCTCTTGTGTTCTCCTGTGGTGCCGACGCAATATTTGGGGTAATTTCGGACCCGGCATCTTCAAAACTTCAAAGTCTTCTTGAAACCGTAATGACCTCTTGTACTCGCCTAGTATATACAAAAAATGTATATACACTCGAAATATTCGCACGTGAAGGTCACGTACGCACTTCGTTCGAACATCGCATGGGCTTCTTGCAGTCGTCTTACGGAGCCGTGCGGAGTCGTACACAGCAGTGCGGAGCCGCACCTTGCCGTACGTCAGTTGCACGTCTCCTGCACGGGGTTGTATGTTCAACTTGCGGGTGTTATGTAGGTGTTTCTTGTGGACGTTGCAATACACCCGCAAGGGCCCGTACGGCGAACGTAAGTTGCCTGTGGGATGTCTATACAGTTGCTCCAGTCGTGTCTAATCGCAAAGAACCGTGGGGATTTGCCCGCAACCCGACCGCAGCTGCGGAAACGTACGTGCAACAAAACGCACGGTGAGATGTGACCGAGGCGTTAACTAGTCCGGAGAGTTTAATTGTCGTACGTCGTCGTAGGACTAGTCATCCTACGTAGTCATGCGTTATCGTGCGTGAACGTAGGACAGATGTCCTGCGTCGACGTACGTCTAGTCCTAATAGTCTTGCGTTGTCGTAAGACTAAGAAGACACAAGACTGACGTACGACAAGTGCAGGGCTATAATGACTATGTCTACAACCTGCTGCTGCTGTAGCAATTCTAATGTCACTAGGACTCAGCCCACTCTTTCTGGTGGAACGTGAGCCAAGATGTTCACACATCGAAGTTGTACCTATGAAATGTATACAGTCCGTTCTGATAGACAATACTACGTACGTTGTCGTGCGTCAGTCGTGCCTTAACGTGCGTCGTCGTATCTACATGAAGGACGAAGACGCACGTCAACGCACTACTGACGAGCGACGACGCAAATCAACGAGCGACTGACGCACGACGAAGTACGTCAACGCACGGCAGTTGCTTCTCAGATTGTCGTACGATAATCTTTTTACAGAGTGAGAGTGTCTTGCGTTGGTCCTCTCTACCAAGTCCTACGACTACTTGAAAAACTGTCTAAAACCGAGGAGTCCTACGACTGAAAAGTCGTACGTCTCAGTATGACTGGGGCTTTAATGGAATATTCCATATTGCATGTTGAGCTGTTACATTTACTATTATAAGGGAAGTCAGCAAGTATTCACTCTTAAGTCATTGACCTTGTGCTGAATATTAGTCAAATAACCGAGACCAAACAGCATTTGTTTCGGAAATAAATATTTGACCCAGTAAGGACAAATTGTGTGGTTTTAAACTCGAAATCGCGAAATATTTGACAAACAAAATAAGTACAGTAAAACCTCAATAATATGACCACCCTTGTGACCCTAGAAAAGTGTTTGTCTTAACTTAAGGAGGTGGTATTCATATTGAGGTTGGATAAAGAACAGAATTAGGCAAATTAACTTGAAAATTGTGTTCTAAATTTTGAGTTGGTCTTATTATTGAGTTGGTCTTTAAGTGAGATTTTACTGTATATTGGAGTTCGGATTTTAATCACTTTATGTACTGATTCTCGACCGTAACGGATACCACAACATTTTCCCGGAAGACTAGCTTATGCATATCTCTTGATGATGGGAAGTGAGCAGTAACACCAGTATAATTGTTACCAACCACTGTCAACAGTAAAATAATCCCTTGTGTCAACAGTTAACACTCTCTCAATATAAACGTCTAACATTACAATGTAAGTCAAAGAAATGAAAGGTCTGAGAGGCGCTTCCAAGACTACACGTTTTCCATATTATCGTATTAGAAATTAATACGCAACTATTCGGTTAAACTCATTCGCCAAAAATGAAACAAATAATCCAGGTTAGCCGTTTATATCAAGACTCCCGTCATTAAACAATTAATATATCCCTAAAAATCAGCCATACTACATATCAAATCTATAGGACGTTTGTACTATTTTCTTGGAAGATGAATATGGCGGTACTTCGAGTAGACCATCCGGTTGACGATGATAGCAATGAGACGCTAAAGCGCCTCAAAAATTAAGCAAAATTACTGACAACAAATAAGTATGGAAGATATAATATGGTTACATCCTGTTAATTTATAATTCTCAAAATCTGTAATAAGTAACAATAAACACTATCATTACTAGTACTCTCCTTATGACACGAGATGGGAATGTCTGGAGAGTACAGCAATACCGACAGTATGTCAGCTGCAGAGTACTACAGTATTACTGTCAGTTCTGTTAGCAGACAGAGCAACAATACTGCTACTGTTGGTACTGTTACTGCTTAATACCTAACGATATATCTAGCACGTTTTAATTGCAAGTAAAATCAACTTATAAGAAACACTTCATATAGATGTATTCCCAAACTGTCTGAAGAAAGAGGGCCTAGAAAGTTTGAGTTCTACTACTGGAAACAATGTCAAATTGTCGGTACCCTCTAGGGTTAATTGCTGTATACTCTAGTAATTAAATCATTTAACTCCTTTAGAGTTATGCTTCGAGTGTAAAACTTCCAAGTACAGTCTGACCTCGTTTATTCGACAACCTTCTATCCGAATACGTGGTATCATCCGAAAAATACCACGTCCCGATTTATCTTCTTAGGCACGTCAAAATGGTTATTAAACCAATATTATTCGAAATAAAAATTCGAACCCGATGAATTCGATTGAACGAGGTCCGACTGTATATCATTTTGAAAATAATTTAAGTGGTTGATACGTAGAGATGTCTGCTTTGACGATTTGTGATTGCCTAAAAAAGTATTAAACTGATTATAACTGATAAATGTGTCTGTAAAATTGCTCGTCTGTCAACAAATAAAGTACCATATCGACAAGTTTAATGTATTTATCTTTCAAATGGATCAACCCTTCAACATGGCATGATAATCAGCCTATTTATTTCATTTGTTAAATAAATCGGGCTTATTAACCAAATAAGAATAAAATATCTTTTGGGACCTGAACACAATATCTAGCTTAGGGCCTAGGAGTATATCCGTTACTCTGCACTCAGAACTCAACATTTACTATTATGAGACTGAGTGTGATGATGTGTACGTGGAGTGGGTGAAAATCTTTTCTATATGCTGTCTTCGATATTTGAGCGTGAATCTTATATCTAAATGTAAGCACTAAGTGCTGAGTATTGTTTGTGGTCATTATCCTTCAAAATTCAAAATTTTACTGTTGGTGAAAATGCTTTCTTTGTTCTGAACGTTCTTTGGGATCAACTTTCTTCGATATTTAAGAGTGAATTTCATATTGGTGTGTAATGTTTGTGATGACTTTCCTTCAAAATCAGAAATTTGACCGTGGGTGAAAATGCTTTGTTTGTGCTCAACGTTCTTTGAGATCTGATTTCTTCGATATTTAAGTGTGAATCTTATATTTGAGTGTAGGCACTGAGTGCTGAGTATTGTTTGTGATCACCTTCCTTCAAAATTCAAAATGTGTAGGCTTGTCTGGTATTTGAGTGCAAACACTGAGTGTCGAGTATTATTTGGGATCCACTAACTTCGAAACCTGCGTGTGAATGGTGAGAGTTAAGTGTAAATACTGAGTTTTGAATATTCTTTGTGATTCAAATTCTTTTATATTCGAGTGTGATTCGATTATTTAGGTGAAAGCATCGAGTTCTGAGTATTGTTGATCCAATTTCGTAGAGATTTAACTGTGAATTTGATATTTGAGTGTAACACTGAGTGCTATGTATTGTTGTGATCCACTCACTGAGTGCTATGTATTGTTGTGATCCACTCACTGAGTGCTATGTATTGTTGTGATCCACTCACTGAGTGCTATGTATTGTTGTGATCCACTCACTGAGTGCTATGTATTGTTGTGATCCACTCACTGAGTGCAATGTATTGTTGTGATCCACTCACTGAGTGCTATGTATTGTTGTGATCCACTCACTGAGTGCTATGTATTGTTGTGATCCACTCACTGAGTGCTATGTATTGTTGTGATCCACTCACTGAGTGCTATGTATTGTTGTGATCCACTCACTGAGTGCTATGTATTGTTGTGATCCACTCACTGAGTGCTATGTATTGTTGTGATCCACTCACTGAGTGCTATGTATTGTTGTGATCCACTCACTGAGTGCTATGTATTGTTGTGATCCACTCACTGAGTGCTATGTATTGTTGTGATCCACTCACTGAGTGCTATGTATTGTTGTGATCCACTCACTGAGTGCTATGTATTGTTGTGATCCACTCACTGAGTGCTATGTATTGTTGTGATCCACTCACTGAGTGCTATGTATTGTTGTGATCCACTCACTGAGTGCTATGTATTGTTGTGATCCACTCACTGAGTGCTATGTATTGTTGTGATCCACTCACTGAGTGCTATGTATTGTTGTGATCCACTCACTGAGTGCTATGTATTGTTGTGATCCACTCACTGAGTGCTATGTATTGTTGTGATCCACTCACTGAGTGCTATGTATTGTTGTGATCCACTCACTGAGTGCTATGTATTGTTGTGATCCACTCACTGAGTGCTATGTATTGTTGTGATCCACTCACTGAGTGCTATGTATTGTTGTGATCCACTCACTGAGTGCTATGTATTGTTGTGATCCACTCACTGAGTGCTATGTATTGTTGTGATCCACTCACTGAGTGCTATGTATTGTTGTGATCCACTCACTGAGTGATATGTATTGTTGTGATCCACTCACTGAGTGCTATGTATTGTTGTGATCCACTCACTGAGTGCTATGTATTGTTGTGATCCACTCACTGAGTGCTATGTATTGTTGTGATCCACTCACTGAGTGCAATGTATTGTTGTGATCCACTCACTGAGTGCTATGTATTGTTGTGATCCATCGATAGAATAAATGAATTGCACATTTTGTAACAAAATATCGCTCTTTTGGCATTAATTTAACATAACCACACATTCTATAAATTTCTCTAATTTCCATCTAGGTAAAACTTAAGAACAATTTAATAAATGCGATTTTAATTGAGGGTACTTGTTCAATCATTACCTACTGTACCGACCAAATCGTGTCGATTATAGAATAGATTACGTTATGTTTGCTGAGAGGAACACTTGCAACACTTCATTAAAACGCGGAGAGATATTCGTGCTATTACCAATGATTAATCGGCTTACAGTTAAATTCGTTCCATTATTATTATTTCATTAAAAATGGCACCCGACAATGACCGCATATTGAAAATATAACTTATATATACGGGGCAAAGAGCTTACCTGCCATTTTGTATTTAGTGAATCTTCACGACATTATGTCGACGTGATCTGGAACGATGGACGTGACTTTGACACGTTTATATCGACATTTTTGGATGGTTCAATTTACAGCAATCAAAATCAATATAAAATGTATCCAACTATGGAACGGCGGCACTGTCTTATGTAGTCATGAAACTCTCTTATTATGTTTGTTTTATATTACATTATGTGAAGTTCTTTAGATGATGTGGAAACATATTTACTTTATGTCAGTATATAATATATAGTGTGCTTTTGTACTTATATTCTGACAGTTTTTATTATATAATGTAGATACGTCTTTATATCTTGTAGACCATTTATTACGTGATGTGCATGTAATATAAACCAAACATAATAATAGCGTTTTATGACTACATAAGACAGTGCCGGCGTTCCATACTACACTTGGTTATCAAAAATATCTGAATCATTTACAGTAAAACCTCAATAGTATAACGGCCTTTGGGGCCCTTGAAAACTGGTCTTCTTATTGAGGTCTTAGTATTGAGATTGAATAAGGAGCAAAACATTAAAATGGACTTGTGCTCTTAATGTTGAGGTGGTGTTTAGGTGAGGTTTTACAGTATTACTATTTCAGATTGGCATTGTTGACCAGTATAAGTCTTAATGATCCTAAACGCTCTATTTATCTTTTACGGACAGTTTTAAATTGCTACTTAAGGCGTTTTACGAGTAAAACTATTTCTTTAAAATGTAAGTCTGTTAAGCTTTTAAGGTCACGCAGTTAATTTAGCGAGTACACAATACAATACTATTGGTCAGTTGGTCAATATTTACTGAATTCTAATTTAAATAACATTTTCTTTTGTATGCTTAAATATTTGTATTACAAAACTAGATGACTGGTAATTGTAGACAAATGCCAATGCGTTGTATAGGTCGCAATGTATATTTATTTATTCTGTTAATTAATTTTTCTAAACTTTCACGAAAACGTTTGAACATTGATCGTACAACAACTAGTACATTGCACAGACCTTTGCAATTATCAGAATGTCTTATTCAAGGACACAACGCCGCAATTTTATTATCGAAAGTTTAACTTGTTCAATCAATTAAATTCTCGTTTCAGTTTGTTTAAATAGTGTTGGTTTCACTTTTGATTTTTAAGTTGTTCATGTGTCGATATTGTACAAAGTTATTCAATTTATGAATGTCCCCCAAGACTGAAAGACGTTGCAATTATGAATACTGAAGTCGTTTTGGTTTATTTATGACCATAGTACATTATATTAGTATCAAAAGTCATGAACAGTCAATACATTTAACATACTATAAAACCTCACTTTAAGACTACCTCAATGATAAGACCACCTCAAATTAAGAGGACCAATATTCATGGGTTCCTAAGGGTGGTCGTAATATTGAGGTTTTACTGTACAACTATAAAGAACCAGGCAGGGGACAGTTATGTGGTTAGAGCCAGATATCTCACACATTCACAAACTATCCTCGGAAAAATCTAGGTGTGTCATTGATGGCCAAATCTGTATCGATATATCGAGTCAAGTATATCGACGATATATCGATTTATCGCGATAGCATTTGCGATCCAACTGACGTACTAAAACAGTCGATGTTTATCTGTCAAAATCACGTTCTTCGTTTATGATAACTTTGTCATTTTGTAGTGAAGATCTCAGAAATATGATTTGGCGGGTTAGCTCTGTTGACCAGTTTTCGTTACAATAATACACAATGTACATGTACTGTAGTCAGAATGTTTGAAATGTTCAGTTATTATCTCATAACGATTGTGTGCGAAATATTGAGTTATTTCGTGACCTTAGAACGCACAATACAAAGTGGCACACTCATAGTTTGAAAACCGTGTTTATGTCATGTTTATGAATTGACAATGATATCATTTACTGATATCGTTTTTTTGGTAATAACTATAATTTACAATATGGGTGACATAGATTAGGTTAGAGTATTTATTACATGGAGAACAATGCAATAAAAATCCAAAAAATAAATGTTAGCGATGAATAGTACACTCTTACAAAGTACACCACAAAGATACACTGAGCTTTTAGCTTTAAGTCACATAAACAGTGAGTGTCGGGGTCATGTAGTTTCCATCTCTAAGAGTGGCGAAGGACCCCATGTGCCCCTTTAAGCATTATTTTGGGCTTAGGCGGCATCTGGTGAGCAAGCCTACTGGATAGCTTCATCACACATAAATTCTACACCCTGGCTGGGATTTCAAACCGAAGCGGTGAGGCTAGGGGCGAGTCATTTATGGTCGTATGAATCGGGTTTGTTATATCAGTGCATAGATGGTCGTATGCATCGGGTTTGCTATATCAGTGCGTAGATGGTCGTATGAATCGGGTTTGTTATATCAGTGCATAGATGGTCGTATGCATCGGGTTTGCTATATCAGTGTGTAGATGGTCGTATGAATCGGGTTTGCTATATCAGTGATAAGTACTTCGATATCGATTGTCAAAATGAAATCACTGACCGATGAAGAAGCCTATGGAAATTAATAAAAGTGTGCCGTTCGTGTTGATTTCTGAAGCTCAGGTATAAGAGGGATTATCCGTAAGTTTCGGACAACCCTCATATCGGTGGGTTTTTTTTCGCTGTACTATCATGAATTTGCTATTTGCATATCAGTGTTGTGTAAACCAAGTAAACATTACCTTAACCACTAAACCAACTTCTCTACGACCGAACAACTTTTGTATCCTTGACGCGGAATGGTTAACCTTTCGATAAAGGGTACGTTACCTTACCGAAATCCAGTGAATTTCGGCGAATTTACCGAAATACATTTTGGATCTAGAGTGACCATTAATCGTTGCATTTCCCCTTTTTCATGTTGCCCAATAAATATTTACCTTTAAATTGCGCCGACCATCTGTTTTGAAGATATTTTTGTTCTTCTTTCTAATGTTAAACATAAATGAACTATACTACATTTATAACAATAATAATTTGTATAACGTAATATGAACTCTACATGTAACGTTTTTATTTTTTTATTCCTTTCAGATCTGCATTTGAGAAACGATGAGTTTCGTAAGTATTCAATTTGTTCATGGTATATTAAGAAATGGGTCCGGAAGTATAACCGTCAATTCTCCCAGATCACTCAGCTGTCAAAATATAAGCTTCTGAGTTTGATTTTAGGATTTGAGTTGTCCTATGACAACAGCAATGCTTACTTAGCGAGTTTCTCTCTGTCCATTCTTTTTTACTTTGAACGTTAATCTGAGATTTGAGGTTCAGATTTTATTATAACAATAATATTAGTATACCTAGCACTCAGTGCTAATAACATGCACTCAAACTATGATATAACTCAAATCTCCAAGACAGTGTATCACAAAGACAACCAGCACTCACTATGCATTGTAGTTTATTCCACACACTCAAATCTCCAGACTCAACCGTGTAAGTGTTTGCATCTGTGTGCAGATTGGTGATTGCAGAATGACGAGTGCTCAGTGGTGATCAGTGTTGGCATCTGTGTGCAGATTGGTGATTGCAGAATGACGAGTGCTCAGTGGTGATCAGTGTTGGCATCTGTGTGCAGATTGGTGATTGCAGAATGACGAGGGCTCAGTGGTGATCAGTGTGGGCATCTATGTGCAGATTGGTGATTGCAGAATGACGAGTGCTCAGTGGTGATCAGTGTTGGCATCTGTGTGCAGATTGGTGATTGCAGAATGACGAGGGCTCAGTGGTGATCAGTGTGGGCATCTGTGTGCAGATTGGTGATTGCAGAATGACGAGTGCTCAGTGGTGATCAGTGTTGGCATCTGTGTGCAGATTGGTGATTGCAGAATGACGAGGGCTCAGTGGTGATCAGAGTTGGCATCTGTGTGCAGATTGGTGATTGCAGAATGACGAGTGCTCAGTGGTGATCAGTGTTGGCATCTGTGTGCAGATTGGTGATTGCAGAATGACGAGTGCTCAGTGGTGATCAGTGTTGGCATCTGTGTGCAGATTGGTGATTGCAGAATGACGAGGGCTCAGTGGTGATCAGTGTTGGCATCTGTGTGCAGATTGGTGATTGCAGAATGACGAGTGCTCAGTGGTGATCAGTGTTGGCATCTGTGTGCAGATTGGTGATTGCAGAATGACGAGTGCTCAGTGGTGATCAGTGTTGGCATCTGTGTGCAGATTGGTGATTGCAGAATGACGAGGGCTCAGTGGTGATCAGTGTTGGCATCTGTGTGCAGAATGGTGATTGCAGAATGACGAGTGCTCAGTGGTGATCAGTGTTGGCATCTGTGTGCAGAATGGTGATTGCAGAATGACGAGGGCTCAGTGGTGATCAGTGTTGGCGAGTGGTATTCCATCAACACTGTGTAGGTGGACTGACTGCCGTACTTAACCGAAATGCTTTTTAATTCTGGCGTAAATCACAAGTGAACATAGATAGAGACTATAAATTTAAGCCAAAACATGTTACATATTTATTGGCTCAAGTACATGTCGTGTAATAATGACTGGACGTAAATACTGGAAGATATTTGCCAGCAAAGTATTATGAGCTATATACTTTAATTGATATTACTGTCATCAAGTCTGAATGTTTGTCAGCAGAAATAAGTCTAAAGATCTAGTTGATAAATGTAAATCCTTGAAATATAAGAAAGCCTGCGTTGTGCGTTTTAAATATATTGAGTATATTGTGTTTATATTCCTACAGCAACAGCGCAGATACGAGCCAAAACACGAGGTATGTACATCATTCTACCTTCTTTGATATACATGTAACGTTTTGGTCGATTTTGGAAAACAATCGTATTAACATTAATGTTGAAATATATCATATCACTGTGATAGGATCTGGGAACCAGGAGCGCAATTGTTGGGTTTTAACGTACAAGTTTGAAGACCAATAATGGGTAAAATAGTATGACTCTAATTTTCATAAATCTCCCCCCTTTTGGCGTAGTTTTATAATTATTAAGTCATATGTAAAAGGGTCATATTAGTTTCGTTTCTCTAGAGTTAGCATAAACTATGAAAGCGAGTAAGGACCTTATATGTGTCATTCCTGGCCCAAGCTCCTGTGAACACTGTCTCAGCTTTATCTTTTGATTTTCATATATGTTTTAGACTTTTGGCACGAACAAAGTCCTGCACGAGAAAACCAATTAATTTGCTGGTACCGTCGAAGTACCACAAACAAACATTTATTTATGGCCTGATAATTAAAGGGTAAAAGTTTTGGGTAGACATTTAGAAAAGTTGCCTATAGTTGCAGTGATATGGTAAACATGAACAAATATGTACTATCTTCATAAAACAATAAAATGTATACGTACATATGTACTTAAATACGTTTTGTTAACACTATTTGTTTTTGCAGTAGTTTTTCAATTAAATAAGTTAGTTTTATTGTGGTCACGTGGTGTGGTTGTCACAAGTTATATGGATGTATATTACTGCATGTTAGCACGTGATATCTATTTTCTAATCTGTGTTTACTAAACATTTGGCATTTATGTATGCATTTGTAATAAAGCATCAGGCATTGTCTGAATGAAGATTCACAAAAATGACGTCAAAAATCCGATTCGTTCATTAAATGTCTGTTAAGCAGAGTACGAACGCATTGTTAAAACGTTGTTGTGTAATATAATGAGTGTTACGTATCTATGTGCAGTCGTTTGTTCTTTGTTATGTTTAAAAAACTCGCAAGAAAAACGATTGTATTTCAATTTAAAAGCAGATTGTTGATCAAAATGAAAACGAATATCATTTTACGTTTGATTATCACGAGGGTGACACTGGTTGCACTAAAATAATTATGAGAACAATATAAATAAATAACCGAGCGAAACTAACACTCTATAGTGCTGATAAGCTATATCGTTTTACCGCTGAGAACTAAATTCGTATCAGTACTAAATGCCTAAACATTATAATGATACAATTGGAATTTTCGATGTTGCATTACGAATACATGCAAAAATATTAACAATTTAAAAAAATAGTTTTTTTGGCAATTTAAAACATATTCATAGTTTACTATTATGCTCAGTAAGAGATTAAATTATTCACCGTTTCAATTCACATACCTATTTGCACTGCCAAATATATACTGGTCATAAGTAGGCCTACGGTGGCATAGAGGTGACATGTGTGAACTTATTTTAATCTCTTGGCCACAACTTGCTAACTCGTTCCCTAATAAGTCGTGGCCACGAGATAAAAATAATTTCTCAAATGTCACCTCTATGCCACCGTACATAAGTGCTAATCCACCATGTTGTATTTTAGAAATCTCCACAAATTAATGTCAAAGTTGTCTGAAACAATCGACGAGATGATAGCATGGATTTCTATAATTCAGTTAAATTGAATCACAAATATTATAATTTTATACAGCAATCAACAGAAAACATATCCAGAAAAGTTTAGGAAACTGTGCGAAATAGTATGAATATGTGGGTTAGTAGCCTACTTTTGATCAGTGTATTTCATTTGTCTCTTCGCGTACACAATATGAGATCTCTATGCTATTCAGTTCTTTCTATTGTTTGCAATTCGCTCTCATTTTGGTCACATTTGCGAGAATTGTTACGGAACGGTCAGTACCGTCAAACCATATGACGTCATTTGTGATGCCATTAGACTGGCAAGAACATGCTATAAAAAATATCAGAAATACCGATTCCTTATTAATGTCGGGAAATTTGAACCTTAGGGAGACCCCAGGGCGAATCCACATCGGTCGGAGTATGACCCCAGATTAAAGAATCCGTCACCACGTCCCGAATACCAACAATATCCTCAGCCAATGTACCAACGTCCTCCTCAACAACAACAATATCAGCAATTCCCGCAACAGCAACAATATCAGTATCCTAGTGATGACAGAGTAAGTAACGATGGTAACCAATAATTCCCTCTTCCTCCTAACCTCATTTAGAGCTAACCTTGCCTTAATAGTTTCCCATGATTATAGATGAAAACAACCCTGTGTTCTTAGAATCAACATTATCCATTACACAAATTGAGCGCTGCTATGCGATATACAACCTCTTCCGTAAGTGTCGTCATATCAAGAAAACGCAACATGTGATGTCACTCTTTGCAAGCAGGAAACAATATTTACTCCATATGGTCACATCGTTTTCATATTTCGATATGGGGCAAGTATTGCTTACTGTCAGTACATGGTGACGTTACATATGACGTTTTCTGTAAATGACGTCACTTAAAGAAGAGGTTGGAATTGTACAGCGGCGCTCAATCATAAGCTTATCATTAAGTTTGCTGGTAATAAATTGTAATATTTGTAGTGTCTTTATTTGCTGTATAGTAATGCAAAACTAATTGTGAATTCTGCTCTAGACTAAGATTTGTGAACAGCACGCTAGATTATAAAATGTGAACTCTACCCTTGTACTATGACTTGTGAAAGCTGCTCAATACTAAACTCTTGTAAACACTGCTCTTGATTAAGAGTTCTGTATACGACTCTGGACTAAGACTTGTGAACACCACTGTTAAATCAGACTTGTAAACACTACTCTAAATTAAGGGTTGTGAACATTGCCCTAGTTTAAAACTGATGAACACTGCTCTGGGCTAAGGGGTTTCAACACTGTCCTAGTTATTTCAGACTCGTGAACATTGCTGTGGACTAAGGATTGTGAACACTGTTTAAGACTTATGAACACTACTCTGGACTAAGGGGTTTGAACACTGCCCTAGTTTAAGACTGTTGAACCCTGCTCTGAACTAAGGGGTTTGAACACTGCCCTATATTAAGTATTGAGAACACAACTCGGGACAAAGACTCTTCTAAATCGAAGTCATAGTATGAGTGATACTAGTATTAGACCTGTGTTTGCCGTTATTCGTAGTATTAGATTTAGCAAGGCTAGCTTTTATAATGCAGAGTAACTAGTAAAGCGGGTACTTTCAGTCTCGAAATATTTTGGGTGGATTTAAGTCGACGAAACATGTTTATAGCAAATATTCGTTAAACTTTCTGAAACTGCGGGTATCTTAATTTGACGCTAACAACTATATAAACTTGATAGACAATTTACGAGATATAACAAAACATCTCACAAAATTACATTTTCGGAAGTAAAATAATTGTTATTCACATTAAGAATCTGCACATGTTTTCAAATATGATTCAGTATGAAATATTAACCGTAATTTTCAGAGGCTCTGTCTGATTTGTCGGTATGCATGGGTCATCTATAATTAGTCATTTGAGTACAAAGTATCAAAAATAGCCAACTTTAAACAATGTACAACCTTTTCATTTTATGCAGTATCAAACATGGATGTTTGTTGTATAGAGATGGTCATATATGTCGAGATCCAGACATGCTTACTGCATACTCTTCCTGCAAACCTCTTCATTTCTTGCAACCTAAATTTAAATGGACTTGTAACAATTTGACATTTACTTATAAAAATGTTACAAGCTCCTGTGGGGACTGTGCGGTTACGTCAGTAGAAAGCTTCTTATTTTCTGTCACTTACAAAATCTAGCGCACATAACGTTTTCATCGCTTAATCGCCGAACTTAGATTTGCCGCATGCTTAGCTCTGGTATCGGTGGTTATATTACGTTTAAATGTATATAATTATTTATAACTATAACCATTTCGTTATAAATGTGTTATTGCGAAACCTTTTTTTATCATGGCTGGATATGGAGACATTCAACATGAATCTATGAGCGCCGCTGTACGATTTCAAACAACTTCTATTTGTGACGTCATTTCCGGAAAACGTCACGTGTGACGTCACCATGTACTGGCAGTAAGCAATATTTGCCCATATGGCAATATGAAAACGAAATGACCATATGGAGTATATATTGTTTCCTGCTTGCAAATACATGTAGTGACAGCACATATGTTGCGTTTTCTTGAAATGACGTCACTTACAGAAGCTGTTGTAACTCTCATAGCAGCGCAGAATGAAGCAATTTTTTATGCTGAACCGATATAACTTCCAGTGATATTGTACGTTCATTTTTCAACAATTCAAAAATAATAAGACACTGACGAAACAATGATATGATTAATGGAAAACAGTCCACTGTCCCGTATTTGCCAATAATATCAAACTGATGCTTACACTCAAATTTACTCAAACTATTTGAGATTGCACTCAAAAAAATACAAAGACAATTTGATGACAATCTCAACCCAAATGCACTCACACTTTTGCACTCAAATAGTTGAGGTTGGTCAGGGGCAAGCTTAATACTAACTTAATGCATTCGTTTGAATCCAAAAGCAATTGAGTGCAATTTGAGTATAAGAGAATTACTCAAAATAGTTATTTTTTTAATGCGGGATAAGGCCATTTTAGCTTCACAAAGGCAAACGAAGGCACTTGCTGTCGCAGAAATGTCTTCAGATTCCGAAAATGACAAAAAAATCCGTTACACAATTTATTTGTTCGGCAAGAATACCTTAAAACCGCTTCGCCTCCGTTAGAATGTAAGTCACATAAGCTACAACCCTTCATTCATAATGATAATTAATAAGTAATAGAAATACATCTATCTCCTTTGTATGATAATATCTAGGTTAATGTCTACACACTGCTGTAGTATTAAGTTTATTTTTCAACTTGCAGGGTTACCATAGAACGCGCCCGGCGTATGGTGACATACGGCATGAGGTAAACATTCCAAGACACGACATTTCATTGTTACATTTCTGTCCATAGTTACACATTGTCATGTCTACCATAAATTGTCCATGTTACCACCAGCTCATGGTCTGCAAGAGTGAACATCTTCCATGGCTATATAACCCATTTACTGCAAGTTTTCTCTCCAAAGGTGAAGGTTGCATACTTACAGCATCTACACACATACTCTGCATTGTTTTTCAAGGGAACAGTTTCTACATCAGTTTATTACCTAACAATCTGCATTGGTTTTAGTTCCCATACATACTGTTTCCGCTATTGAAAGTGTTCACCCTATCATCAGCGCTCCAAATAATCCGTAGATAGATTCACTTTGCTCAAGCAACAAATGCAGACGGGTACTCGCTGGGGTTTTTTCAGTCGGCATTTCCTCTTGTCTCTTTTCTTCATTAAGTGTATTTAAGCCAGTCAACCGAAACGAACATAGTTAATAATAATAATAAACTTTATTTATTGAAGGTAACTCCTTAAGCTATGAACATAAAAACATACATACGTAACCTTATCTAACAAGGGGCCTTCATACATACATAAATTATTACAATATAAAGAGAACACAAAGAATATAAGCATTTTTATAATGCTAAACCAATAAATCATAACTCATTTTCAAAATCAGCATTAACAATATGTATGTTATTTCACTTAGTTATTTTAACTGAATATAAATGGTACAACATGTTCGTCCCTAATGTCAGTTATAATACATAAAGAGGCTTTGTAGAAAATGTTCTAGAGGAAAGGATAATGATAGTTAACCTACATAAAGACGCTATGTAGAACAAGTTCTAGAGAAAAGGATAATGATAGTTATCATACATAAAAAGGGTTTGTAGAACATGTTTTAGAGAAATAATAATTTCAGTTATTATACATAAAGACGATTTGTATAACATGTTCTAGAGGATATGATGATGATAGTTAACATACATAAAAAGGGTTTGTAGAACATGTTTTAGAGGAAAAGGATAATGATAGTTAACATACATAAAAAGGGTTTGTAGAACATGTTTTAGAGAAAAGGATAATGATAGTTAACATACATAAAAAGGGTTTGTAGAACATGTTTTAGAGGAAAGGATAATGATAGTTAACATACATAAAAAGGGTTTGTAGAACATGTTTTAGAGGAAAAGATAATGATAGTTAACATACATAAAAAGGGTTTGTAGAACATGTTCTAGAGGAAAGGATAATGCTAGTTAACATACATAAAAAGGGTTTGTAGAATAAGTCCACATGCTCATGATGAAGCTTTGGGTGAATGAGTGAACACCCGCGTATTTTGCTATTCAAATTGTAGTGAATGTCATATCGCATGTACCTACTAGCAAGCATCTTAAACAAGTCTAACCTCTTAATGGCTTTGCTTGATTTCTTCTGAATCTGTCACTTTAGTAGTTGAGTAGTTAAAACAAAAATTTACTCCGGCCTAATATGTTGCAATAGGAACAAAACCAACAACCATCGTGTGTAACAGCAATATTTGTTCTCTTTTCTATTAATTATTACAAAACTTGACTAGTTCAGCAACATTTATATACTGGTATCTGTACGACTTTTATGTTTGATATTAAATAATCTTGATTAAATTTGTTCAATAGTAACATAAAAGATTTATCGAACATTTCTATTATTTTTCGTTTGACAAGCTGCGTTTAGTAAAGCTAATTGTTCCTCAGTAATTTGAGCGTCCACTTCTATCACGACATTTCGGCCAACGGTCAAGTATTTGCTCAGCCAAACTAGAGGATTTTCAGTCGAAGAGACCGAAGTTCGAAATGTCTTCAAATAAATAGACATTCAATTCATTATTAAAAAGAGGCACTGGTTATGATTTTTATAAATCACTTTTAAGAAAGCTATTAATCGTTAATCTTATTCAAGATTAGACCAATGGTTTGTACTATTACTAATATGATGAAATATTTCATTATTTGTATGAATTTTAACCTCTATCACTTTAACAATAATTCTACTGCACATGTACAAAGGAGCTAACAAGAAGTCTTCATGCAAGTAGGCCACCCGGTTGGCTCGGTAGGTAGAACACTGGACTTGTGTTGGGCGTATGTTCACCGTATATTTGCACATAAGATAATGCGTCCAAAGTGATTTGAACTCCACCTCTGTTTCAAGTGGGGAAATTGTCAGTTGTTTGTGGCGAGTACTGGTGAGTAACCCAGATAAGCCGCCGTACTTTGAATAGTGTTAAAAGTTCAAAGATTTCCAACTTAAAGCCCAATCTATATTTATATATTATATTTATATTCATTGATTACTCCTTGTCACGTATTTCAACAGTAAGCATTTATCACGTCGATGGTTCAAAGGTAAAAAAGTGCCTATTTCAATCATTTTCAACTGGTGATGGCTCCATTTACCTTTGATCTCTGAAAATGTCTTATGACAACGGATCCGAAAGTCAATAAATGTTGGCGCTAGTCCGACAAAGCCATGCTCTTAATTGCAGAATGGTAGGCTTGAGATGTGATAAAATATTCTAAATGAGCGCCGCTGTACAATTTTCAGCCTCTTCTTTAAGTGACGTAATTTCTAGAAAACGGCACATGTGACGTCACCATGTACTGACTGTATGCATAAGCAATATTTGCACCATGAAAACGATGTTATCATATGGGATAAATATTGTTTCCTGCTCGCAGATAGTGACATCGCGTGTTGCGTTTTCTTGAAAAGACGTCACTTACTGAAGATGTTGTATATTCCATTGCAGCATTAACATATAACTGACCGTTTAACCATGTTAGTGAATGCGCAGTGCAACCTCTTCAAAGCGGCTCTCCCTAGAGCAAAAACCTCCCTCCAAAGCGGCTCTCCCTAGAGCAACAGCCTCTCCAACGCGACTCTCCCTAGAGCAACAGCTTCTCCAAAGCGGCTCTCCCTAGAGCAACAACCTCCCTCCAAAGCGGCTCTCCCTAGAGCAACAACCTCTCTCCAAAGCGGCTCTCCCTAGAGCAACAACCTCCCTCCAAAGCGGCTCTCCCTAGAGCAACAACCTCTCCAAAGCGGCTCTCCCTAGAGCAAAAACCTCCCTCCAAAGCGGCTCTCCCTAGAGCAACAGCCTCTCCAACGCGACTCTCTCTAGAGCAACAACCTCTCTCCAAAGCGGCTCTCCCTAGAGCAACAACCTCCCTCCAAAGCGGCTCTCCCTAGAGCAACAACCTCTCTCCAAAGCGGCTCTCCCTAGAGCAACAACCTCCCTCCAAAGCGGCTCTCCCTAGAGCAACAACCTCTCCAAAGCGGCTCTCCCTAGAGCAAAAACCTCCCTCCAAAGCGGCTCTCCCTAGAGCAACAGCCTCTCCAACGCGACTCTCTCTAGAGCAACAACCTCTCTCCAAAGCGGCTCTCCCTAGAGCAACAACCTCCCTCCAAAGCGGCTCTCCCTAGAGCAACAACCTCTCTCCAAAGCGGCTCTCCCTAGAGCAACAACCTCCCTCCAAAGCGGCTCTCCCTAGAGCAACAACCTCTCCAACGCGGCTCTCCCTAGAGCAACAACCTCCCTCCAAAGCGGCTCTCCCTAGAGCAACAACCTCCCTCCAAAGCGGCTCTCCCTAGAGCAACAGCCTCTCCAACGCGACTCTCCCTAGAGCAACAACCTCCCTCCAAAGCGGCTCTCCCTAGAGCAACAACCTCTCCAAAGCGGCTCTCCCTAGAGCAACAACCTCTCCAAAGCGGCTCTCCCTAGAGCAACAGCCTCTCCAACGCGACTCTCCCTAGAGCAACAACCTCCCTCCAAAGCGGCTCTCCCTACAGCAACAACCTCTCCAACGCGGCTCTCCCTAGAGCAACAACCTCTCCAACGCGGCTCTCCCTAGAGCAACAACCTCTCCAACGCGAATCTTCCTAGAGCAACAACCTCTCCAACGCGGCTCTCCCTAGAGCAACAACCTCCCTCCAAAGCGGCTCTCCCTAGAGCAACAACCTCCCTCCAAAGCGGCTCTCCCTAGAGCAACAACCTCCCTCCAAAGCGGCTCTCCCTAGAGCAACAACCTCCCTCCAAAGCGGCTCTCCCTAGAGCAACAACCTCCCTCCAAAGCGGCTCTCCCTAGAGCAACAACCTCCCTCCAAAGCGGCTCTCCCTAGAGCAACAACCTCCCTCCAAAGCGGCTCTCCCTAGAGCAACAACCTCCCTCCAAAGCGGCTCTACCTAGAGCAACAACCTCCCTGCAAAGCGGCTCTCCCTAGAGCAACAACCTCCCTCCAAAGCGGCTCTCTCTAGAGCAACAACCTCTCCAACGCGGCTCTCCCTAGAGCAACAACCTCTCCAAAGCGGCTCTCCCTAGAGCAACAACCTCTCCAAAGCGGCTCTCCCTAGATAAATAACATTTTCAAAGCGGCTCTCCCTAGAGCAACAACCTCTCCAAAGCGGCTCTCCCTAGAGCAACAACCTCTCCAAAGCGGCTCTCCCTAGAGCAACAACCTCTCCAAAGCGGCTCTCCCTAGAGAAATAACCTCTCCAAAGTGGCTCTCCCTAGAGCAACAACCTCTCCAAAGCGGCTCTCCCTAGAGCAACAACCTCTTCAAAGCGGCTCTCCCTAGAGCAATAATCTCTCTTCAATAACATTACCATTTGTCCTGTAGTAAAAACTTACAATTAACCTAACCTTTCCAGAGCAGAAACCTCTCTTTAACCACATTATATATTTTCCTTTAGTTTGATTTATCAGTTATTATGTTTTCTCTACAGCAACAGCCTCTCATTAACAACCAAAATTATCGTCTAAAGGGTGTTGCTGTGGGGTGGTTGCACTGTAGATATATAATTGTTAAACCCACCATACCGAAAATAACAGACATTCATTCCTACAACTAACATTTTTGTTGTTTTGTTTTAGCCCGAGAGATACGAACCTAAAAAGTTTGATTATAGATATGACGTAAGTATCATTATAATTTTGATTAACGCAACTCAATCTCCAGTATTTGACACATGTTCCGTATCGAGAATTAGCTCACATAAGAAAACACTGTACGTATATTGTCACGTAAACTTTTAATATTATTTAGTATTGACTAAAATATAGTTGGATCTACGAAAAACCTTTTTGTCAAGTAAATACCTTAAAATGGATAAGTTTTTTGTACATTTTTATCTTGTACACCGTACTACATTAAGTTATTGTTTAATATATAGTCATGTCAATATGGTACGATACTTCAAGTAACATTAAAAACTTTCGATTACTATTAAAAACGCATCTACAATCTAAAATACCTAATTAATTTAACCGATTCACGAAATCGGAACACTTCTGTTTTTATTGTATTGTAGATCATTATCATCATCCGCAGCATTATCATTAGTATTCTCATTATTATTATCATTATACAAATCATTATTACTAGCATTATTATTATCATTTTTATCATCACTAGTATCATCATTATTATCATCATTATCATCATTATCATCATTAGTATCATCATTATTATAATCATTATTAACATTATTACCATCATTATTATAATCATATTATCCTTATAATCATTATAACGATCATTATTATAATCATTATTATAATCAATATTATCATTATTATCACTAGTATCATCATTATTATAATCATTATTATCATCGTTATTATTATTATCATTATTATTAACGTTATTATTATCATTATTTATTTGATTACTATTATTATTATTTTTAAAAACATGTCGTCAAGTGAAAAGATATCTGTTAAATGTTCTTTTCGATCCCTTGTTGTCATAACTATACCGATAGTAATAAAACTTGGCGAAAGTGTACAGTGAGTAATTCCAATTGTAGAAACAAAATTTCATTGGTTTATATTCAATGAAATGATGGTAAATTTAACTTTTGCAAATTTGAAGTCTGAGTTTCAGTGTTGAAACACTTGACGGTGGATAATGCCCCTTGAGTTACTTCACACATGCCTGTAGTCGTTGAACTGCGTATGAAATAGACACAATCATATTTGTAGACAACGGGAAAGGTTTCATGAATGGATCTTTCAAATTGACACAAAAGTTGACAGATTAGTATTTGATTCAACTCCCTGACGCCAGACGAAGGCTCTCGCAATTTGTCTTAAGGATTTTCTACATTAGAGCAGCCATGTTATCATTAAAACAGAATTAAAAATGTTGACATTATTGAACCGAGTGCTGCACGATCGAGATTTTCCGTCCCAAAAGCAAACAAAATTGCACTTATTGGGTATTTTCAGAAGATTAATAATATCAGAAGTATAAAAAATAGAGCTGTTTGTTTCTAAAAACTATACTATTAAGGATCCCACTTAGGTTAAAGTGTCATGGATGACAAATTCAACGGTTTGTTTGCTATAATTCCAACCCTATTTTTGGCCAGACTAATGCATTATTTGGCATGTTGTCCTTTATAATCCAGGCATATACGAGATAAATTCTAATTCATTCACACGTTAGTCTGTACAATGTAGTAATGACAGTAACAGCAGAATGACAGTCTGCAATATAATGGTTAGTACTGTGAGTGGTTATGTTGCTATTACTACTAGCGGTTATAATACTATTACTGCCAGTGGTTATACTGCTATTACTGCCAGTGGTTATACTGCTATTACTACCAGTGGTTATACTACTATTACTGCCTGTTATGTTGCTATTAATGCCAGCGGTTATACTGCTATTACTGCCAGTGGTTATACTGCTATTACTGCCTGTTATGTTGCTATTAATGCCAGCGGTTATACTGCTATTACTACCAGTGGATATACTATTACTGCCAGTGGATATACTTCTATTACTGCCTGTTATGTTGCTATTAATGCCAGCGGCTATACTGCTATTACTACCAGTGGATATACTATTACTGCCAGTGGATATACTTATATTACTGCCTGTTATGTTGCTATTAATGCCAGCGGTTATTCTGCTATTACTGCCAGTGGTCATACTGCTAGTCATGCCAGTTATGTTGCTATAAATGCAGCGGTTATACTGCTATTACTGCCAGCGGTTATACTGCTATTCCTGCCAGTTATGTGGCTATTAATGCCAGTGGTTATACTGCTATTACTGCCACTTGTTATACTGTTATTATTGCCAGTTATGTTGCTATTAATCCCAGCAGTTATACTGCTATTACTGGCAGTGGTTATACTGCCATTACTGTAAGTGGATATACTGCTATTACTGCCAGTCATTTTGCTATAACTGCCAGCGGTTATTACTACCAGTTATTTTGCTATTATTACGTGGCTATTATTACCAGTTATGATATATAAACTATGATACCATTCGTATTGTTGGGCTCATGCCTTAGCATTGGTAACTAAACATATTCATTTTGGATTGTGTTTGTTTTGCTTGGTGACAAAGAATCGTGTAGGATACATTTATTCTCAGTTTAATGCTATGTAGAGATATGGATTAAGACCTATCAATTATGTAAATTATGGTATTTTTTACAATGATTGGACATAAATATAAATATAAATTTGAAACCATTGTCTTGCTAACCACGTCGCTATGTAGTCTTTGGTCAACGTTGTTTTATCTATCTAAGATGTTTTGTTGTTTAAGTGGGTGAAAGAATGGTGATACTTCACTGTGAACGTCAAGTTTTCGAATAGTCTTCGAAAGTTAGCAGGTGTGAACAGTCTAAGCGCGTTTTTTTAAGAATGTTTAGCTCGCCCGGTTACCTCAGTTAGTGGATCGCTTGGCTAATGCCCGAGAAGATCGGGTTCGATTCCCGGATAGGGCAGTGAAAATCTTTCTGAGACATTTGGCTACGGTCATTTGTTCCCCTGTTCTGATTCACTATGTGCAGCTTTCAAGGATAAATATCAAGAATGATCTCCCTTGATTATCGGCTTTGTTTAAGCCATTTCCTCTAACTTGGATTGCCTCCCTTCCCGAAGGCTTGTGGAAGGACAAGTTATTACTTGTTGATAATTAATTACCGGTTAGGTTAATTGAACTCTAGAATATATATCCCCAAAAGTTACACTCAATGAAAAATAGCAACTTCATAATGTTATGCTGGCTAGGTCCAGCCTTAATCAAAACGATAACCAATGTTTTGGATAAAAAGGATTACTTTTTAGTCTTGCTGTTCTGTATACATTTTGAGCTTTTTTGTTAATGTGTTTATTTTTTTGTTCTTTTTTCATCGGCGATATCGGATTGATTTACGCTAAAATATTTAGAAGGAAAAAACTTTCACCTGATGTAAGACAACCGGTTTTCAATAATTTTAGGATCGATTCCATCGGGCACAGAATGATCCAAGACAACACCAAGAAAGGGGCTATGAACATCAGCAGCAAGAGAGGGGCTATGAACAACAGCAACAACATAGGGGCTATGAACAACATCAACAACAACATCAACAACAACATCAACAACAACATCAACAACAACATAGAGGATATGATGACTATGGCTACCAACAACATCCACAGAGGGCTTATAACGAGCATGACGATCGTCATCGACAACAACATCAACGTGTATGTATGAACTTTGACCTGAGAAATTAGTGTATACTGCAGACTTATTCACAAACATTTTAAGACTTAAATTCAGACTTAGACTTTAAAATGTTAAATGTTCGTTTTGTTCCTACGTTGTTATTACAAACTTGATTTTAATAAAAAGTGGCTAAAGTGTAGAGTGGGTAATACTAACTATTCAGACACAATTTCATGGGTTTATATTTACTGAAAAACAAATGACGGTAAATATATTTTTTTGCAAATTTGAGTTTCAGTCTTAAAATGTTTGTGAAAATGGTCCCTGTGTACTGTTATACATTTAACCAAATCACACTTGAGCCGAAGTCCACAATGTTGCTGGTTGGGTATGGTGACATACATATACTGGGTAAAAGAACTGACCCGCCATTTTTGTATATTGTGAGTTTCGAAAACGTAATCGGTATGATACAAGTGATTATGACAGGTTTACATTGACTTTTTGATAGTTTGATTCAATTGAATAATGAATAGTCTAGCTAACGTCTATCAAAATCAACAGATTATGTGTCCAATAGCTTTTTAGAAACTATGAGACAAAGTACTGGCGGGATAGCACTTTTGACCAGTATATTACATCAAGTTAGTTACCATTTACTTTGGTATCACTCTTCGGTTTTTATAAAAGTGTTTCTCATCAATCTTTGATATCAGTTTAGTTATCCCACAGGACTAGGTATGATAAGAGGAGCTTTTTAGCCCCAACATTTTCTTTGTCGTAATAAATGAATCATGGTTTAAACTTGCAGTAAACCACGGATACAAAAATCCATACGTGTTTATGAGTCCTTGGTCCTTCTATATTGTTAATGGTGGCTACTAAACCCAACGCAACGTCATCAAATATCTCATGAATAGCTTATAAAACAATAGTAATTTTCAGACACATTTTTGCCAGTTATGCTTGATTTTCTTTTTGTATACATCCCATTTCGTATACAGGAAGACAGATCATATGATGTAAGTAATGTTTTCTTATTAAAGCAAATATTTTATTCCATCCTTTATTCTCTAAACTTGCGTAAAATCATGCAATGATTTATAGAATGTGTTTCTTGCACAAAATTTAATACACTAAAGAGTAATACATATCGTTTAATGATACATGGCTACGATATCGATTTATTGATTTTCGGAAATTACCTGCATGATAAATTCAGAGACAAATTTAATGCATCAATTTACACATACTTCTAAAAATCGTGGTTGCTATGTAAATACTGCGCTGTTGCTATGTAAATATTTCGCTGTTGCTATGGAGCATACGAATATTATTGCATGAATTTACGTATACACCCTTCCTTTTCTGTTTAATATGGCGAGGTATTGCATCGAATATATGTAAATATTTGTCAATAAATGACCAATCAAATATCCAATACCATTACTTATACGATATCGTGATACGTGTATGTTAAACCGGTTGCTAAACAAATTTATTTTATCAAACTTTCACATTACGAAGACAAAAGCAGTATTGTAAAATCAAATATTGTCTTATATATAAGTAAGTTGAGATCAATTATGACAGTTTCATAATCAGACGTATTTCATTATTATATTTTATAAAAGTCGTTTGTTCCATGAATTTTCATATTTTACGTACATTCGAGGTGACGCCTTAATTGTTTTTTAGAAGTCTTTCCTTAATCATGGTAGCACTTGAAGTCCCATTTGGAAGAGCTCGGCAAATTCTGTTAATTTCGGGACATCTCGGTAATTTCCGTCAACTTGAAACATTATCATTTCAGCTTAACGGAAATCGCCGATGTTTTCAGAGTGACGTATTCCATTCATTAATCTTCCCTGTTGTCCTCCTTAGTTGTTATTTATGGTCGGCCAGACCATTTCTTGAGCTCCTGTTCCGATGCGTGTTTACCCTTGCACCTCCTCATGCAGTGCCTAATGTTGTGTAGACTGTTGGTTTCCCGGAGGTCTGTGTGGGGAGGCATTGTCTTCTGTATGTGTCATTCCCTATAACAACTTAATCTCTATACAATGTTTGTGAGACCCTGTGCCATCATTTTCCTCTTGTTCACAATAAACTTGAGAACACTTAGAACCAAAGATGATAATTAAGCTTGGAGACTTATCTCAAGTGTTATAATCTTAGAACCGTGTTTATTTTGTTAGAATCACGTTATATGTGCACTTGTTAATAGATATCTAGATAATATTATTGTACTAACTGTGTTAGTTTAGTTATTTAACAATTTTAGTTGTCAATATCTACCGGATATGTACATTATCAGTGAAAAACACGATCTATTTGAGCTCAGTGATATTCTTGAACGGATAATTAGGGCCAGCATTATTACATACGTTTGTACATCAACATTCATTAAATATTTTCTGCAACAATTTCATTTTGATTAACATCGCGAAATGGACGAAACAGCAGAGTGATATACAGTAAACCCTCACTGTAATAAGATCAATAACACACTTTTCAAGTCCATGATCACTGTTCTGATTCAACCTTAATATTAAAACCACAACAATAAGACCAGTTTTCAAGGGTTCCAATGGTGGTCTTAGCTCAGCCGGTAGAGCACTCGACTGCCAAACTGGACGTAGATCCGCCCGGCAAGCTCAGTCGGTAGAGCGCTCGACTGCCAAACTGGACGTAGGTTCGAATCTCGGAGAGACGTATGTTCTCTGTGAGAGATTGACTGAAGGGAATGCACTCAAGGTCAGTTGTCCTGCACGTCTACTCTACAAGTCTATCATGCACGTGCTTTAAGTTTCATTCTTTACCAGAAATCCGATGTCATACATAAAACAGAGACTTGCCTAAAATATTTAGCTGACTATCATACAACGAAAATTTACATTCTCGATGTTTCGAAATGGCTGAATCCCATGACGTCATTTAACATCCGGATTAGGATTAGCGTTCTTATGTGCGCGCATTACATTGAATCCCGTCATTTCAGGCCATAGGAAATAAGTCACTGACGAACATATCTGGTAGATATTGCTTAGTATAGTTGTAGTATTTACGGGTAAATGGCTGCACATTTTATTTTCTCAATCCTTGAAGGTTATACCGCCTGCAGGCCGGGCAAATAACTACAGCACTCGGATAACTGACTTACTAACATCTATCAGGGATCCAGAATATAAAGATGATACGATGTTAAAAGCTATGGAGGCAGGTGCTCTTTTCTTTCTTTTTTCTTTCTTTTTTTGTTTCCTTTTTTGCACATATCTTCAACAAGATCTATGGTTGCACAAACTGGTCGGAATCCGGTAATATTCGTATAGTAAGACGTCACTAAATGATCACTTCGACATTCAAACCATCACATTAATAAAATAGTGTTTTCATGGACCAGTTTTTATTTTTTCTTCCACATAAATTTAAACTAGTTAATCAAACAATCTCACAACTAATAAAGCGTTTCTTTAGAGACACCGATTGTCTTATTATATAGGGTTCCCTGCATTTCAGAATATACGTAATGTTAAGTTATCAAATATCACACAAAAATTTAACAACCTATCGACAATATTGGCCTTCAAGTTATGCAAACACTCTGAAATGACTTTGGCAACATCACATGACGTCAACGGAAATGACGTCAAAAACGTCAGTGCATTATTTACATATTATAGATGTAATATAATAAACATAATATTATAAGGTCTTAATAACCGCTAGAGATCCAGAGGGACTGGTGCGTTGAACAGAGCCTAAATATATAATATACAGTGCCACCTCTCAAGAGGGACCCTCTTTGGAGCACCAACCATATTATCGCTGTTCCCGATGTAAACCTTAACTTCTTAACCTTTCTTCAGCAACAACCTCTCAACAACAGTCGAACATTACATTCCCCCTAAGGGTGTTGCTCTGGAGATGTTGCACTGTGTAATAGAATAACAGAAATAGAATGTCGGAAAAAAATGTTTATTTAGGGCTTTATCACATGAACATTTCATTCATTTTAATCTTTTATTCAGCTTTCAATCCATATAATTAAACATTTACCACTTTTTCCGAGCACCAATTAGTGACATAAAATGTATTTATTACATATTCGTATTAATCATAAATATAGGATACATTAACTTAGAGAGCCTTGGTTCAAACACAGGGTAAGCCGAGGTTCCACTATATGCATAACTTAGAGAGCCTTGGTACAAACACAGGGTAAGCAGGGGTTGCACTATATGCATAACTTAGAGAGCCTTGGTTCAAACACAGGGTAAGCAGGGGTTGCACTATATGCATAACTAAGAGAGCATTGGTTCAAACACAGGGTAAGCAGGGGTTCCACTATATGCATAACTTAGAGAACCTTGGTTCAAACACAGGGTAAGCAGAAGTTACACTACATGCATAACTTAGAGAGCCTTGGTACAAACACAGGGTAAGCAGAGGTTACACTACATGCATAACTTAGAGAGCCTTGGTACAAACACAGGGTAAACCGAGGTTCCACTACATGCATAACTTAGAGAGCCTTGGTACAAACACAGGGTAAGCAGAGGTTACACTACATGCATAACTTAGAGAGTCTTTGTACAAACACAGGGTAAGCAGAGGTTACACTACATGCATAACTTAGAGAGTCTTGGTACAAACACAGGGTAAGCAGAGGTTACACTACATGCATAACTTAGAGAGCCTTGGTACAAACACAGGGTAAGCAGAGGTTACACTACATGCATAACTTAGAGAGTCTTGGTACAAACACAGGGTAAGCAGAGGTTACACTACATGCATAACTTAGAGAGCCTTGGTACAAACACAGGGTAAACCGAGGTTCCACTATATGCATAACTTAGAGAGCCTTGGTTCAAACACAGGATAAGCAGAGGTTACACTATATGCATAATTGTAAAACACCCGAAGATTTTCCTTAAATTTCTTGTTGATATACATTACTTCATTCTACATATCTGATTAGTACAAAGATGCTTTCCAAAGCAAGAAATATAACAAAAGGAGAGGTGAAATGTTAATTTTCCATTTTACTGGTCATTTTTGTACGGCTAACGTTTTTAAGTAAGGAAGTTTACATAGAAAAAAGGTCATAACTTTTTTTTAGAACGGTAAAAAATTATGAAATTTTATCCGCATTATAGTACAGATTGAATCAATACAATTTCATTTGCCTTCGGAGAAATGACCGATATGGGTGGAATACCTTAAATGCAATACTTGGATTAAAGGATTCTAGAAATAAAATAAGTAATCGTTGAAGTCGCGAAAACAATGTAACACAATTTACTATTTGTTTATCACATATATTTTGGTATTTTGTAGTTCAGATTTTTTGAATTAGTTAATGCGCATACGCGGTCTACATGTCGTTCTTCTGATAGTCTGCGAGATTGTGCGAGATTGTGCGATAGTCTGCGAGATTGTGCGAGAAGACATGCACTGGGGACTACTCATTAACAGACACAGTCGACAGAATATGACTAACGTTAATGTTAAGAATTATTTTGAATTATATCAAAGTAAAATTTGAAAATATTGAGACAACTTCACGTCTACTTTGCACAAAAATATTCCTCCGCAGATTGTATATGTTTCTTAGATGACACCATGTTTGTCTTATATGAGTTTACCTCCGTGGTAAATGGGGAAATCATTGATATTGCGCCGTATTGTTGTCAGATATAGGTACTTCAAATAACACAAATACTTTAAAACTTTTCAAAAACAGTTATTAGATTCTTCAGTAGTTGAACCATCGATTTTGCACGTGACATTGTACTTCCGATAGCGTTAACTTGCCTTTGAGTTGAAAATTTGGCAGAATCATACGTAAGTTAGGAAATGCCAAAATTGATTTGTGTATTTACCTTGTCCCATGGTGGTTTCAACAACTTTAAATCGAGTTTCTAGTTATTTATTGAGACAAATTTGTAGTGAATTATGCCGGAAATGATTGAAATGTTTGAAATACAGTGACGTGGATTTGTATCTATTTATGCATGTTATGTCCATAAACGTTTGTCATAGTCAGCAATGTAATATAAAGTAAATAATTGAAACAATGTAGTTTAAGATACTTGACACATTATGTACAGCAGTTTCGTTTGTTCAGCAAAATATTATCAAAATCGTTTTTAATAAAATCAGAAAATGGTAGATTTACATGCATTTACACCAGATTTCTCTTACAGTGGCAAAACTAGCGGCCTAATGACCGTGTAGACTGTTTTCAAGATTATCTCTCATAGCAAGTTTGAAAATTATTGTTTGTGTAAATCGAAAAGTGTGACTTGATTTGATGAGGTTTGTGTCATGTCTGGTATCATTTTTCTAACAACTTTAAAACTCTAAATTGTTTCAATTTCATTTTCGACACACAAAGCATTGAAGTATACGCGCCAAATTTGTTATAAATTGCCTTGAGTACTGGAGCATGTATCGCAGATTCTGTAGTTTCAACAATTAACGGAACAACCCTCGCTATCAATAGCATTATACTTATAATGCATAACATGAAAATGTTACAAAGACAGGCGGTGACTTTCTTTTTATACATAATTTTGTATCCTCAAAACGTGAAATCCTGAATCTGGAAACTCATTGTTTGAGGTAAAGATTTCACGATTTTTGATAGAATCGCATAGGTTTCACGGTTTTAGGATAGGAAATAATGAATGAAAATCCACGCGTAATTGGTAAAAATCAAAAGCTATTCGCATGTCTAACTTGTACTTCGAGGGTTCAACACACGACTATCGTAACTCTATGTATTTCTAGAAGAGTTGTAGTAGTCTTGCACTGATTCCTCGACTTAAGTTAATCGATTGAATTCTGAACAGTTATGTATAGTCTAACTTTAAAGGTCTTTTTTGGGGGAAAAGGATGGCGGTAGTTGTTTGGTTTGCTTCGGGTAGCATTGCACACAAATGGGTTCATCCACAATGCTCTTGTAACAATCCAGTCAGTTCATCCACAATGCTCTTGTAACAATCCAGTCAGTTCATCCACAATGCTCTTGTAACAATCCAGTCAGTTCATCCACAATGCTCTTGTAACAATCCAGTCAGTTCATCCACAATGCTCTTGTAACAATCCAGTCAGATCATCCACAATGCTCTTGTAACAATCCAGTCAGTTCATCCACAATGCTCTTGTAACCATCCAGTCAGATCATCCACAATGCTCTTGTAACAATCCAGTCAGATCATCCACAATGCTCTTGTAACAATCCAGTCAGTTCATCCACAATGCTCTTGTAACAATCCAGTCAGATCATCCACAATGCTCTTGTAACCATCCAGTCAGATCATCCACAATGCTCTTGTAACCATCCAGTCAGATCATCCACAATGCTCTTGTAACAATCCAGTCAGATCATCCACAATGCTCTTGTAACCATCCAGTCAGATCATCCACAATACTCTTGTAACAATCCAGTCAGATCATCCACAATGCTCTTGTAACCATCCAGTCAGATCATCCACAATACTCTTGTAACCATCCAGTCAGATCATCCACAATGCTCTTGTAACAATCCAGTCAGATCATCCACAATGCTCTTGTAACCATCCAGTCAGATCATCCACAATGCTCTTGTAACAATCCAGTCAGATCATCCACAATACTCTTGTAACCATCCAGTCAGATCATCCACAATGCTCTTGTAACAATCCAGTCAGATCATCCACAATACTCTTGTAACCATCCAGTCAGATCATCCACAATACTCTTGTAACCATCCAGTCAGATCATCCACAATGCTCTTGTAACAATCCAGTCAGATCATCCACAATACTCTTGTAACCATCCAGTCAGATCATCCACAATACTCTTGTAACCATCCAGTCAGATCATCCACAATACTCTTGTAACCATCCAGTCAGATCATCCACAATACTCTTGTAACAATCCAGTCATTGTATACTCAGTGCATTTAAATGCGCACAATTTTTACCAACCATACTTCTTTAAATTTCCCTTTATCACGTTTGAATCGTGTCAAGTTCTTGTTTGTATCCTAAAAGTCAGTCAATGAAAATTAAAAGTATATATAAAGATTGCTTTATTTCACAGGCTAACAAAGGTTACCTCGTCATGATGCGCTTCCGTCCCAGTGATCTGTCCGACATCGTGAACGTTGTGCAAGAAAATCTCAGCACACTGGCCGCACATCAAGGCTATGCCATTGGATTTGCAGAACCTGCAGATGTATGTATTAGATAATCAAGAAACGATTATCGATTAAAATCGAAAAATCGTCTATGATAGTTTCACGAGGCATTATTTTTTACGAGATCGTTATATTCGCGAAAATTAATGCCCGCTAAAAAAGTAAGATTTTTATGTAGTATTAATATTACCGCAAAAAAGAAGCATGCGTCATTTATTAGTATCCTCGCGAAATATTGTCTGCGAGAAAATATATGATTTTACAGATATTAATATTCCATGGATGCAATAATTCACTTTAGATGAAGATTCTTATGCCGAGCAACCAAATGGTAGCGTCTGACCAGTGGTGGGATCCCAGAGACGCAAAAGGGACGTCTCGATATGCCGTCTGTTGCTTTTGGTTTAAAGATATCAACCAGGCAAAACGATGGTTTGAGAGTGCCAAAAATATCAAGCAGCCAGATTTCCCCAACTCTAACCCTTTTCAAGTCATTGCAGCACCTCTGACGTACGGCCGAAACAAGGACGCCCTGCCATTTGGACCCGAAAGTATGTATTCACATAACCAGTTATAGAATGGAACCAATATCGATTATTGATTATTGACCAGTTTGACAGGTGTCATTTTCGTGTGAAAGGGAGGCAATCTAAGTTAGAGGAAATGTCTTTTACAAAGCCGATAATCAAGGGAGATCATTTTTGATATTTATCCAAGAGAGCTGCACATGCTTGAACAAGAACCTCTCTTCAACAGTAGTATCAGTATTTCCTAATGCAACAATTTAATATCAAGTTAACCTCTGTAGAGCAATAACCTCTAAACAACAACCAAGTCTCGAAAACTGTGTTGCTCTCGAGAGGTTGCGCTGTATGCTAATATTTTGAGCGGAAATGAAAGTACTTTCATGTGACTGCAATTTCAAACTATGTAAAGAACGCAGAAATGCACATGTTTTTCATTTGGTTTTGTTACTTTCAAGTTCAAGGTTCAACTCCTACGTTGCTAACTAACTATACGGTAAGACCTAAACATATGTTTGCTTCTGGTTACATGCCCCCCTCCCAAAAAAATAGGGAAGCAAATTAAAAAAAGATTTAAATGAATGTAATATGTTAAAAGACATATCCCCTTTCCCTAGTAACATAGAAACTGTTTAATCAATGTGAATGTAATGTTATATTAACTAGAATACTCGTAACTGGGCAGAAATATTACACTAAAGAAATATTCACACAAATATTTTTTACCAAAAAGAAGAAATTTTACCAAAAAGAAAAAAATGTTAACACGCGAAAAAATGTTCTAGGGTCGGGGCAAAAAAATGGTAGGTCGGGATACCTGAAACAAACATATCTTTTACGCCTTAAGGTTTAGTCAATTGTTGTTTAACAGTGTCTCTGACGGTATAAGCAGATTAAAAGCAGTATGACAATAACGCATGGGACAACATAGAATCACCGTTGTGAAGTTAACAGCGATATTATTATCACTGTTCATACTGTTGACAGTAGCCCGCGTTGTTAGCCTCAGTCGGTAGACCACACGACCGCTAATATAGAGGGCGTGGGTTCCAATCCCGTGAGAGGCGTTTGTTCTTCCGTAACAATTTGACTGAATATATAATGCATCCAAAGTAAGTTGTTCTCCTACTCTGAGTGTGAGACTAAAATTGAATGCTGTATATACACTTTGTTATACACTGTATTTGAGATTTGAATGTGAAACTGAGATTTGAGAGTAGAAACCTAGTGCTGTCACGGACCTATATAGGTCCGTGGTGCTGTATATTTTTGTGATACACTTTCATTAAGATTTGAATGCGAGTCTTCGATTTGAGGGTAAAACTGATTGCTGTACATTCTTTGTGACACGCTTTCTTTGAGATTTAGGTGCGAGTCTTCGATTTGAGGGTAAAAACTGAGTGTTATATATTCGTTGCGATAAATTTTCTTTGAGATTTAAGTGCGAGTCTTCGATTTGAGGGTAAAACTGATTGCTGTACATTCTTTGTGACACGCTTTCTTTGAGATTTAGGTGCGAGTCTTCGATTTGAGGGTAAAAACTGAGTGTTATATATTCGTTGTGATACATTTTCTTTGAGATTTAAGTGCGAGTCTTCGATTTGAGGGTAAAAACTGATTGCTGTATATTCTTTGTGACACACTTTCTTTGAGAATTGAGTTCTAGTCTTTGATTTGAGGGTAAAAACTGATTGCTGTACATTCTTTGTGACACACTTTCTTTGAGAATTGAGTTCTAGTCTTTGATTTGAGGGTAAAAACTGATTGCTGTACATTCTTTGTGACACACTTTCTTTGAGAATTGAGTTCGAGTCTTTGATTTGAGGGTAAAAACTGATTGCTGTACTTTATACTCTTTGTGATACACTTTCTTTGAGATCGAGTGTGAATCTGAGATTTGAGGGTAGGTGTAGAGTACTGAGTCACGGTTATAATACTGGACAGATATTGATGGTAGATGTAGAGTACAGAGTCACGGTTATAATACTGGACAGATATTGAGGGTAGGTGTAGAGTACAGAGTCACGGTTATAATACTGGACAGATATTGATGGTAGGTGTAGAGTACTGAGTCACGGTTATAATACTGGACAGATATTGAGGGTAGGTGTAGAGTACAGAGTCACGGTTATAATACTGGACAGATATTGATGGTAGGTGTAGAGTACTGAGTCACGGTTATAATACTGGACAGATATTGAGGGTATGTGTAGAGTACTGAGTCACGGTTATAATACTGGACAGATATTGAGGGTAGGTGTAGAGTACTGAGTCACGGTTATAATACTGGACAGATATTGAGGGTAGGTGTAGAGTACTGAGTCACGGTTATAATACTGGACAGATATTGAGGGTAGGTGTAGAGTACTGAGTCACGGTTATAATACTGGACAGAGATTGAGGGTAGGTGTAGAGTACTGAGTCACGGTTATAATACTGGACAGATATTGATGGTAGGTGTAGAGTACTGAGTCAAGGTTATAATACTGGACAGATATCGATGGTAGGTGTAGAGTACTGAGTCACGGTTATAATACTGGACAGATATCGATGGTAGGTGTAGAGTACTGAGTCACGGTTATAATACTGGACAGATATCGATGGTAGGTGTAGAGTACTGAGTCACGGTTATAATACTGGACAGATATCGATGGTAGGTGTAGAGTACAGAGTCACGGTTATAATACTGGACAGATATTGAGGGTAGATGTAAGAGTACAGAGTCACGGTTATAATACTGGACAGATATTGATGGTAGGTGTAGAGTACTGAGTCACGGTTATAATACTGGACAGATATTGAGGGTAGGTGTAGAGTACTGAGTCACGGTTATAATACTGGACAGATATTGAGGGTAGGTGTAGAGTACTGAGTCACGGTTATAATACTGGACAGATATTGAAGGTAAGTGTAGAGTACTGAGTCACGGTTATAATACTGGACAGATATTGAAGGTAAGTGTAGAGTACTGAGTCACGGTTATAATACTGGACAGATATTGATGGTAGGTGTAGAGTACTGAGTCACGGTTATAATACTGGACAGATATTGAGGGTAGGTGTAGAGTACTGAGTCACGGTTATAATACTGGACAGATATTGAGGGTAGGTGTAGAGTACTGAGTCACGGTTATAATACTGGACAGATACTGAAGGTAAGTGTAGAGTACTGAGTCACGGTTATAATACTGGACAGATATTGAAGGTAAGTGTAGAGTACTGAGTCACGGTTATAATACTGGACAGATATTGATGGTAGGTGTAGAGTACTGAGTCACGGTTATAATACTGGGCAGATATTGATGGGCGAAACCATAGAATACATATTAATTATACTGCTCTATATTTAGATTCAGAAGTAACGTTGTTATGGTCGGAATATCCGAACATCTACGAACGACAGGAAAATGACTTTTTGTTGAATTACTCCGAGCCGGCCCGCCGCTGTATGAAGTTCTTCGGTGCGAATCCCAACGTGTCAGTCAGTGAGTGAATTTAAAATACCAATATTGGCGATGTTAACATCTGGCCCCAGTTTCACGAAAATGCTGAACAATTTATCAATACAGTAAAACCTCACTTAAAGACCACCTCAATAATACGAGCACCTCAATAATTATACGACCACACGTTTCAAGTCCATTGTGACTGTTCTGCTCTTTATTCATGCTCAATATCAAGAACACCTCAATATTAAAACCAGTTTTCAATGATCCCAAGGGTGGTCTTATTATTGAGATTTTACTGTTTAATGAACGGTAATTATGTAAGATGTTTTTGATAATCAGGTGGTGTCTTTAAAAGTAATTTCATAATATTATCGATCACAGTCAGTATGTTTCTATTGAGATGAAATGTTTCCCGGAAATAAATAAGGAAATATTGCTATAGTTTCAGAGATAAAGGGGTAAAGCATTATTCCACAGAAATGCCATCAAAATTGATGTACGAATAAAAAAAAATTCGCTTGTAAGTCTACGAAATTGTGGGACACCCCTCGTTCAAACTATTTTACTTGTCACCAAAATCATGAAACTTTGTGTATTTTAGGTAGGTACAAGGCTGGCTGGGGAGCGGAGCCCAATAAATATGGACAGCCAGAATATATCCGACTAAATGTACAGAATGAACGTGTTGCACGGGCAATACGTACTGGTTGGGTTTTACCGGAAACCTTCATTACTGTCAGTGTTTTCCCTTCAATGACAGCTGTACAGGATTTTTACTACAGTGGTAAGTACGACTGCTAAGCATTATACTAATTCGACTCATCCACAGAAGATTGTTACGAGTTCTCTCCCTTTATCCCTTATATAGTATGGGTATATATAGTACATATAGTACAGTATACTACAGAAGGGTTAAAGGGAGACAACTCGTGATACTCTACTTTGGGATAATGATTACGGCTCATTTACCAAACTTCTGGGGAACAGCGTCATATTTAAACTCTGTCTCAAACGTCTAATATTTTGACTTATATCTGCTGAGCTTTTTCAATCTAAAATGTTTGCCATTATTGACTTTCGTTTAATGTCCTCGCTCATAAAACGGTTTCGTGCGTAGCAGATTGTAACAATGTTCATAATGTTATCGCCCCTTTTATGATATATACTGTAGAAGGGGTGATCACCTTGTTTCCTGTAGGTAGTTGCGAGGTTGGAAAGCTGTCGGACCGGTTTATGCCGTATGCTGGTATACTTCTGTCACCAGTTATACTACATAATTAACTAGAAAAGTATGCAGTTAACTAGATATGTATCGCGTTAACCACTTAACATTTACCTAAAATAGATTATCCGTTCTGAAAGGGGATTAAGTGTTAAAGTTGTGGCAGTTGTGGGCAGTATCTGACAGGCAATTTCTCGTGTTAAGATATTTATCTGGTATGAAAATTTTATTACGGTACTTATCTAGTTAACCGCATAATTTTCTAGTTAATTAACTTATTAAGTAATTATAACTAGTTTCTTTAACGTTATTACCATATAATTTTCGAGTTAATGATGTTGTTAACGGGTGGCAGAAGTATGCAACCATAATGCCACAGATATTTTTTTTCAGATCCGTATCAGCAGATTCGAGCAGAATTGAACAGATATTCAGACCCTGTGTTTGTTGCTATCAGACTGCGCAGGGTTCAGGGCACTAATAGGTAAAGCAGGAGAAGCTCAGGGAGGAATGACGCATTGCAATGTTATATATTAATTATCTAATGCATACTATATCTATGTGTATATTGGTGTTGTTGGAGTACACGTTTATTTATCCCTTACTCTCTCTTTTTACGGAAATGTGACTCAAATTCTTTAATAAACATAAACTTCGTGAACTAAAGCCGTCAAAGACAAATAAAGATATTTGGAGTTATTTTGCTATTACATAATGATAAAGACACTAAAGACAAGGTTATTATAATGTACTTTTGGACTCAAAGACTTTTTAATGAGAAACATTTTATAATTTTGGTATACAATCATTTTTTCTGTTTCCTAAGTGTGATCAGTCCAGGATAGTTTTGAACATTGTTTAGATCACAGGGAACTGTAACAAGACTATCTGCTATATCCTTCCTGTAATCTATGGTAATATATACTGTGAAAGCATTAAAGGGGAGATAACCTTGTTACAGTCTCCTGTGGTTTAGATGATATAACATTGTGTATGTCAGATGTGTATGCTATGTAAAGCAATAACATACGTAACAATATATTTTTCTACAGTTAGACTTTTCAGCAAATGAGATAAGTATGTTTCATGGATGTATGAAAGTAGAGTTCACATGTTTTTACTAACTCATATCTGTACATTCTGATTGAGACTGTTAATTATGCTTATAACATTATCAGACAATACATTGTTTGTTAATATAGTTGCACATGCCCACTGAATCAACTGACACAAATTTCCTGCTAAGTTATAAATAATTGTAACTAGTTTTCAATGTGATAAAAATTCGTAGAAAACCATAAATGGGCTATTGTGAATAGCATACGTCACGCATTGATAAGTGAATGAAAGCAGACCAACAAACACAGGAGATTATACATATACTATAGAATGGATAAAGGGAGAGAACTATAGAATGGATAAAGGGAGAGAACTGGTGACTATCACCTGTGGTTTAATTGAGTGTAACAATGTTGAATTTAAAAGTGTGGGAAATTTGTGTCTTGCACGACTGAATTATGGAAATAAACATTTCATGTGAAGATCTTCATTTATTTTTTATATTTATTTTAATAAAGTTTGTTTCTAACGTTGCGTTAATATTGTGTATTTATAAAGAATATTTTCTGCATGATGCAAATACAGCGCAACCTCCCCAGAGTGGTCATCTCTTGAGCACAAACCTCTCAAATACAGCACAACCTCCCCAGAGTGGTCATCTCTTGAGCACAAACCTCTCAAATACAGCGCAACCTCCCCAGTGTGGTCATCTCTTGAGCACAAACCTCTCAAATACAGCGCAACCTCCCAAGAGAGGTCATCTCTTGAGCACAAACCTCTCAAATACAGCACAACCTCCCCAGAGTGGTCATCTCTTGAGCACAAACCTCTCAAATACAGCGCAACCTCCCCAGAGGTCATCTCTTGAGCACAAACCTCTCAAATACAGCGCAACCTCCCCAGAGTGGTCATCTCTTGAGCACAAACCTCTCAAATACAGCGCAACCTCCCCAGAGTGGTCATCTCTTGAGCACAAACCTCTCAAATACAGCGCAACCTCCCCAGAGAGATCATCTCTTGAGCACAAACCTCTCAAATACAGCGCAACCTCCCCAGAGGTCATCTCTTGAGCACAAACCTCTCAAATACAGCGCAACCTCCCCAGAGTGGTCATCTCTTGAGCACAAACCTCTCAAATACAGCGCAACCTCCCCAGTGTGGTCATCTCTTGAGCACAAACCTCTCAAATACAGCGCAACCTCCCCAGAGAGATCATCTCTTGAGCACAAACCTCTCAAAACAGCAGAATCAATATTCAGGTAAAAATATTTTCAATTTTACATCTCCCAAGCAACAATCTCTTGACAACAGCCAAAACTTATTTCCCACAGGGTGTTACATTGAAGAGGTTGCATAGTACATTTACCATGCAACCTCTTTTAAAGGTATGGCTAGACCTTGCAATTATCTCATAGAAGTAGCGGATCTGGGGTCCAGTGGTAATGTGCTGGATTAGTAAACCAGGGATTGCAAGTTCAATCCCCAGCTCGACCACTGACAGTACTAACAGTCTTTCAGACAAAGACTTCAAAAAATCCAGGTCCCAAGTACAATGCTTCACATAGGGCACATAAAGAAACCAGGGGTGCCTCTGGAACTGGGGCATCTTCTGTATTATGCACTATCCTCCAAAAAATTAAAATGACTAACATTCTTCCATAGGCGTCGCCCATATGAGAAACTGGGGGCAACGATAAATAAACCCAAATACATATCTCATAGTGGGTTAAGCAGAAATCTTAATTACCTGCCCTTGTGACATGGTTAACAGTGTATAGTATATCACACATCAGACAAGCTTCAAACAATGATTCATTATTTACCATGGGACAAACAGAATGAAAACGTTCAGTTAGATATATTTGGATCTTGAATGATTGTCTGATGTACATTTGTATTTTGTTAATTATAGTAAAATCACACTTAAAGACCCACTCATCAATAAGACCATATTTAATGGACCAGTTTTCAATTATTCTAGCAAGTTTAACTCAATGATTAGATCACCTTTAAAGAATGTCTTTCTTCTGAATCCATGGTTGTCATTTTATTAAGGTTTCACTGTTCAATCAAATGTATATAACAACAAATAAAAAACTCAACTTGAAATTTGTATTAGGAATTCAAGGTACATAACTTATAACTTATACATGATATGCACAATACATAGACAAATACAGACAATACATGTACTGACAAGTCAGTTTGTAAAACATTTATTCAACAACAAATGTAACTTGAATATACTTTACTATACTAATATACGAAGAATGAAAGACATAATGTTATGTCACAACCATGTAAAAAGGTGACTAACACAGATTTCTTACAGTTACCACATTTATTATATTCAGATTGGTTCCAGAAGTAGATATTTACCTCCAAGTTCAAATCTCATTTTTGTTTATGTAATGAAAGCCAAAGAAACTAGACATTGTATATAACTGGTCAGATTATAATCAAAAAGCACAGTTCTTCTCGAATTATTAGAGAAACTGTAGTATTACAGGGCAAAATCTCATTATTCTGAGAATATTCAATGATCTGGTGAAAATTTCAATTTTAAATAAAATCTTTGTAAGCCGAATTCAATCTGCACTGAAGCCTCAGAGCAAAGAGATCCCAACCTTTTAGCTTCAAAATCCCTAATAAGAAATTTCTTTATCAAACAATATACAGATTTCAAATGTCTTATTTTATACTGTTAAGGTTTTTAAGAAATGCTAACACTTCCGTACTATGTGTCACCGCTGGCATGTAATACAGACTCACATCGAGAATTAAAAAACATTATTTAAAGGAAAACTTTCCCTTCAGCTTTCAGTACAGGTTCTCAAGTTAAGTCCAGTTAGATTATAAAAGTGATCATACTTTACGCAACATAATTTATCTATGTTTCTACTCAAACATACCATTAAAAGTGTATCTTCAACTAAAATATGTTGAGAATGAGAACTAGAATTAAGACTGGAGAATAGTCTTAAGGTTTTATAACCTTTGACCCAGGGCAAGTAACTCTGTCGACACTTATATCTGATTTCTTGATAATATAACTGATAAGTGGTTAAAGAAAAAACAATTTGATTACACAATGTAATTTGTACTAAATTCAAAAATGTTGCCATAGCAACTTCAGAATCCACATAGACAAATCTCTTCCAGTACAATCCTGATACCAAAGCATCAAAATGATGGAAAAAGAATGGATTTCAAATAAAAATACTCACCAACAATTAAATCATAAACTGATAAAATAATGATCTTGGTTTTCGTTTGGTTATCAATAAACTTAAACAAACTTAGCAACAGAAGAGATAGTACAAGCATTTCTAAATATGCAAAGATTAAACTCATGTTTTTTCCCATTCTTATAAGGAAGAATTAATCATTCTAAATCGGCAGAAATTTCTCCAGCCGTAAATTTGTTTTACCGATGCCAATTCTCTCAACTTTGATGAAGGCTCTTAGGCCAAATTTTGTCTTTTTTATAAAGTTTCTGTATATGCCCGTTATAAATAAGAAAAATAACACAAAATTAACCCAGTTATAAAGAGCAAAATATTGAGTTTGGGCCATTTTCCACGGTCTGGGTTTCACAAAGAAAAACTTTTTCAACAATGGCACACTTTCTTGAATTCTCTGAATGTTACAAATATTTAATTACATCCACTAACATAATTAACATACGTCTTTGTGACAGCATTCTGCAAAGAATGAAAAAATTACAAATAATTAATATGTTTGCTTACATAGAAACTGTTATAAAAATATTTTGATGGCTGATAAAAGTTAAAATATTACTTTGACAAGACACTGTGTTCATTTAAAGCATTGTATCACAAGAAATAACAATAAAACATACACAATTAGGCATGTATTATACAGAAAAATAGTATTTTGATATAATAAATAAAAATATTGCGTGTAGAATATAATATATATATTTGATTAATAAATGTTATTCAAATGAAGAAATGAATTGAGGTTGAAGTGTTAATTGTAGTGTTAATGATTCACTGTCCTAATTCTACAAGCTTGTAACTTTTTCTTTGCCACTCCGAGACAATCACATTCAAAGTTTTAAATGACCTAGTTATTGGTTTGGAAATTGGGATAAACCCTCATTATCTTAGTACTATCAGCAAGGGAGTATACGGACTGTAAAAAGCTCTTTCAAACAAAAATTGGAGCTTTTATGCGATCTAGTGCAGTTGTCAAAATGAGTCATTTTTACATAGAAATAGCGGGCAATGTTATAGAAAATAATACTAAGATACTGTTTGAAGCATTCATGTATGAAAGTTCACAAATCACGATGACGTCAGACGTTAGGACGGAACAGCGAGCTATTGTAACGTTTTGTTTAGAACTCTGACAAACACTCTGGAAACTATTAACTTTCTGAATTCTTCTTCAAAGCGACCAAATATTTCACCGACACTTGTTTATAAATGGTTTAAACAATTTAATGATGGGGGAGTACAAACTGAAGACAATTCACCTTACAGTCCGGCCCTTGTGCCCATGGATTTCGTCGTTTTCCCTTTTATAAAGTCACAACTTCGAGGTAGAAAATTCAGACACTTTGATGAGCATAGAGTCGCTTCATCACAAGAAATCCAGAATTGAGAGTGGCTGGTATTTTCCGGTGTATAGCAAAATGGGAAGATAGGCAGATAAAATGCAATGGTGAATATTTTGAGAAGGAGTAACAATGCAGACAGACTGACGTCATTTGTTTCATGTATAAGTACGTTGTGACGTGCTCCGTTGTTGCTTGTATGACTATACAAAAACTGATGTAATTGAATAATTTGTCAAAGAAAATGGTTGATTGTTTGCATATCCATGCATAAAACATGCCTGCATACCTACAATGGTGTTTCTTCTTTTTTAAATGATTATTAAGTCTGTGACAGTACGTGTCTACAAACTTTCCGGACAACCCTCGTATACTAAAACATATAAAAAACTAGCAAATATCAACAAATAAATGAGGTATAAGATAACAACTCTATATGTAAAGACTGTATAAAAACTCGAGCATCAATTCAATGCCAGACAAAGTTTCTGAGTAAAATAAAAATAATCACAGACAATAAAAGTAAATATACCGTATGAAACATATATTGGACATTACATTAATGTTCATAAATTACTAAATTTATTAAATGTCTTTTTTTTTATGCACCTTTTATCAATAATACAGAATTTATTCTTTCATTCCAGCAGGAACCATCACTGTAAGGCATATGTGACATCATATTATTTATTATAAGTGAATTATCAAAAATAATAATACATGGGTATTATTACACATGTCAGGCAGCATTTATGATATAAATAGAAACAAATAGAGATGAATATAAATAAATCTGCAAAATTCCAATCAATATCTTATTAGGCATCATGGATCAGAGATAATATTTGTTTTGTTTTTTACAAAATACCATGTAAGTACATATATTCGAAGAGTAAGGAGATGAATAGTAGAGTCTAAGTAAGAAAAATGTCCAGAGCCAGGTTAATGAAGCAATATATTGTTATACATATTGCGATACATTGCTGAAGTATTGCAATATATTGTGGAACACTTCAGGTGTATTGTGACAACTGTAACTAGTGACCTGATACATGTTTAAACTGATTAAACACAACTCAGCATTTAATCACAAAAACGCCTCTATATATTTTGATCATTATATGGTTCAACGAAAATTCTTACTACAGGAAAACTGATAGTGCTGTTGTAGCGAAGTTGAGAGTACCACTCTGTTGAAGTAGCAATGTACATTTTTTATCCATAAAATTCTGTTAAAACCACAAACAACATAGATAAAACAGCAAAACACAAACTGTATAAAGAAGCAAACATTCGGTATGGTTTGAACCAATCAGATTGATTAACTCATTTTTCAGAAATATTAAAATCCATGAAAAATTCATAACATTGTCACTTACATTTTGAAAAAAAATACTTGAAAAAACCAAGCATATCGAGCGTTTGGCATTAAAGTACTATAACTGCTCATTCAACAAGTAGAGTAAAAGTAGTTTTGCGTCAAACTCTAAATATGTAAGGTGAACAATGTGATATTTTAAACGAATATAGAAATTAACAAAGTTCACAAATCTTTTGAGAAAATCTCAAATAGACACCACTTGAACTTCTTCAGACACTGGAGGTGACTGTTGGGTTGCTAGGTAACTCGTTAAATCAACCTCCAATTCTTTCAATTTGTTGAGATGTTCCACTTTATGATTGTCTTCCTCTGTCTTCATTTCTGATAGAAACAAACATAAATACTCAGCATGTGACTTTTTTTCTTACACTCCATCCTGTACATATGGAATCTTGGAATGGCCGCATCTGTACTATTTTATTATTCTAATCTGTTATAGCAAGTTACTAATCATCCTCAGTACCCAGGCTCTTCATAACATATATGATACCTTGGGCAAAAAATCTCATACTCATGAATAATTAATGAAATCCAGCCGCTTGATTGGTTGCATGACACACACCTCATACGATACGGAAATTGCCAAGGAGTTACAGATGAAATTGCAGTTCTGAGCAATAGCTCTTCACAAAGGAGATTCCTTTTCTTTTGTTATCGTCCATTTCATTGGTAGAGAAATGCTAATGAATATTCGTGCATTACAAAGTTTCGCCAATTTGCCCAGGGTATCATGTATGTTATGAAGAGCCTAGGTACCAAGGATGGTTACTAATTTCATATAATAGAATACTGTCTGTCAATCCATGATTCCCCAATAGTAAACTCATTTTTAATGTTGTTATATCATAAAAATCATTTGTTTTGTCAAGGTCAATTTCAGTGGATCATTTAGGGTACCAGTGACATTATTTTTTTATAAATGACCTTAAGCTTTAAAATAGATGTATTTTAGCCAAGCTCTCACCTATACTTGTCAATGCCATAAGTTGATCCAATTCCAACTTTTGTTGATGTTGTAGTTGTTCCAAGGACAGTTTATGTTTTAATGTCAACTCTCCCTTCTTCTGACTGTGTAGTTCTTTACTTCTCTCCATATCTTGTTCTGATAGAGACAATACAAATACAGTAAAACTTCAAAACCTCGAACTGCCGTCAGATCTAGCAATTAGTTCGAGGCATCTATGGTATACATGTGTATGTATGAACTGACTGTTCCTGATACGAGTGAACAATGCACGATGAAAATTCGGGTCAAATTTATACTAAATTTGAGACTTAGACGGACTTTACTGTATGAAGATTGAACTTGATAAAATGTTGTTTGAGAATTTTATTTACTCTGCAATTCGGCTACCAACAGTTGAGTTGGATTTAGTCTTGGACAAGTCTGTTATGCATGCCTACTTAACTGTTAATCAGTACCCTATTCTATGCTTGTACAACTAGCTTCCCATGTCAGACAAGTCAGAATTAACATGTAAACTAGTCTGGTACAACTGTATTTCAAGAGCCCTGAATATGAAAGATTCTTTACAATAAAAGACTGCATATTAAAACCATCCTATATCAGAGTGAAGAATTTGTAGTATAATCATTGTAATACCACGGAACAGTTCAGGTACTTGACCTCATGCTTTAAATTTGAGTGAAGTTTGATTGGAATCCACAGAATCATTTAGACGACTGTAAATGGACGTAATGAGTATTGTTACATGTACAGTCGGACCTCGTCTATTCGACAACCTTCTATCCGAATACTCGGTATCATCCGAAATAAAATCAGGTCCCAATGTATCTTCGGTGTGGCAAATTGATATGGGCTATTCAAAACCATGTATTATTCGAAAAAAAAATTTGGAGCTTATTAATTCGAATGAAAGAGGTCTGACTGTAATAGTCAAGTGCGTTTGAAAGTGTTTCTGCAAAATAAGAAACATACACTGGCTGCTATGTTTGCAACTTAATTGAACAAGCCAGCGATTGTAAAAGCTCTCATTGCTGCTTGTGTTTCTATTGTTCTTATTACCATTTCCATACACTTACTGAGTTTGACTCGTTCCTGTTCTTTGCTAGTTTTCAAGTCTTCTAGTAACTGTTTTTGTGCTTCTATTTCAGTATTCAGTCTGAGCTGGGTACGGGATTCTATAGCATTGTTTTGCATCGCCTGCAAAAATATAATGATGTTAATAAAACAGAGACAAATGTTTTTTAAAATACTACAATACCCCTGCAGTAACACTAGATGGCTACTTTGTGTTTCAAAACTAATGTCAGAATCAACAAATCACGACAACTTTAATTACTAGGTATAGCACTAGACTTACACTAGTAGGTAACCAAATAGTGATTTTTCTGCCTCAAAACATACTCGATAATTGAATTGAATCAAAGAGCACATCTCAATACACAATCACAATCGAAAGTACTTTTCTTCAATATACACATCAATACACTATAAAGCTATGACTAGTATGCAGAAACTTGGGATTTTAATAATTTAATCATGTAACACTCTTGCGTAAACTTTCAGAACCATTTTAATTTTTTTAAATTCAAAGAATTGATATCCCTTCCAAAAGACTTCAGGGTTCAGACAGCAAAGCAAATATATAGGAATTTGAACCTTGACCTTGAAGTTTTACGTCGACCAAATATTGATGGCACATAATTTTTTTTATGTCCTCTTCATTTTTTTGATTAAGTATTCGTATTTGAGTAGTTCAATAAAAAAACAAGAAATGGCAATGCCCACAAACCAGGTTTTCAACCTAGTTATTTGTAACCAAGGCTCTATTTGTATAATGAATACATGATGATCATCAATGCTGCAAAGGTGCCGTAGGTGATACATGCATATACACACTCACACTTAGATATATTATATATATATATGCAACAACTATACACCAAGTTTGATGTCAATACACCCACACATAGCGAAGATGTTAAGTGGAACCTGATTTTTAAATTTCAAGTAACCTTGACCTTGGACAGAAAACCCAAAAGCAATCCCAAGCGAGCTCTCCTCATGTTCTTACTATACACCAAGTATAATGTCAAAACGATGAACAGAACTCGAGTAATTTGCCGGAAACCAAATTTCTGTTTTTAGTAATGGTGACCTTGACCTTCAATGGAACGAGCCCAAAACCAATCCCAAGCGAGCTCTCCACATGTTCTTACTATACACCAAGTTTGATGTGAATACGACGAATGGAACTCAAGTTATTTGCAGGAAACCACCAGTTTGACGCCCGCCCGCCCATCGACGCACACCATTCTAATTACCTAACTAGAGCAATCACAAACGTGCTTTGATACAGACAATACTGGCCTCAAAATCAATAGAGAGATTACCTTGTCATTAACCGGAGGCCTATCAATTTTGAGAACCAGAGGCCTTTATAATGTACATAATGGAATATAATATTTTATACTACAAATTAGTGACCTCAAGAGAGTCCTCAAACAAATGGAGGTCAGACCACAGACTCCTGGCTCACAGACATTCAATGATTTTACAGGTTTCTTACTCAGGTGAGCTAAAAAGGTAAAACAAAGTTCATACCTGTAACTGATCACTAGAATGGTAGCCTCTGAACACAATCTTCTGTAAATGGTAACCAATTCTCTCAGCTCTTTGTTCAAGTTGAGGATATGTAGACAATTGACTCAACTTTGAAGAATCTTTCAAGAATTGCTCAAAACTGAAATGAAATCCTGATAATCAAATACACTCTTCAAAAATAATAACAAGAGGGCCATGATGGTCCTTATATCGCTCACCTGAATACACTGCCATTTTTTTACCGAACTTAATAATTTATGCAATCTCTTAAGAGGACAACTAGACAATCCATAACACCAAATATCAAAGCTCTAGGCCTTATGGTTTGGGACAAGAAGATTTTCAAAGTTTACACTTTGAAAATCTATTTTTAGCTCCAGTGACCTACTTATGCAACAGACCGGAACCATTTATATAACTTCGAAAGAGGACCACCTAAGGATCATCACCTGTGAAGTTTGGTCAAAATCCATTGAGTGGTTTAGGAGGAGATATTGATTTCTCAAGAAAAGTGAAATCAACATGGCACCCAAGTTTATGACCCAAGACATCAGACGATCAGAAAATCTGGCTTGAGCACTTGGTGAAGTTGAGTTAACAGAGGTTGCGTAAAAAACTTGATACAATTTGTTAAAACAATCATCACTTAGTCCAACAACTTACCTCAGTTTTCCAACAAATGATATGACATCTGCACACATGGCACTGTAAGGTAATGATATAACATGAAATATTAAAACATTTTTGAGAACAAACTGAATTTATATGACATGAAGTTCAAAGATGACAACTAACTTTATACAAAAACAGAGAATGCCACAAACACAAAACAATGCCTCTTCACACTTGTGAATAGTGGGTAAATACATCGTCGTATAATGAAGTTACTTGACTACATTGTCTCATTATTTGGAGCTACAGACCTACAAATGCTAATAAAGTATAATAATACACAATTGGCATAAAATCTTACTTGATCATATCAGCAATAGGGTCGTGAGTGGTGTCCAGCTGAAATATAATACAGTATGCTTACATTCATTAATTGACCTTTCTGCAGATATTGATTGACAGCTCGCGTAAGCCAATCGCGTTGCAGTATTTGAGCACACCTCCGGCAGTGTTTTATCGACGCCATTTTGTTAGACAACCGCTACAGTTGTCAACAAATTCGTCTAAGAGTGATAGTTTTCGGGAAAGCAAATTACAGGGTGCTTATTAATGATCTAAGACAATGGTGAAAAGGTGTAGCTTCGGGCTGTGTGATAGTAACAATAGATGTCCAGACTGATAGGTGGCGTGAAATTCTTACCTTTTCCAAATCCTAAGACAAATGCATGCAGTGGATTAAGTTGTGCGACAGACCGCATCACGAGTTAAATCCGTCTAAATTAACGCAAACAGATATGCCCCATTGATAAAAAGATAACTTTTAGTTTGGTATGTGTTACTTTTACCTTTAAATATCAGTTTGACTGGGAGGGGACAAATGTTACAAGTTAATGAAAAGTCTGGCCTTAAAACATGAAGAAACACAAATTTACAACTTAAAATGTATTTATTTCACACGATTATCCAAGAGATAACATAATCTTATACAATTTATACTTTTAGCTAAAATGTTGCTATATTATGTTATTCCAACCAATCAATTTATTTATGTGAAAATATTTCGAATTAACTATGTTATATCTGCATGTTGAGGGAACATAATATTATTTTTCTAAACTAAAATAACTGACTTATGTCAGCATTCAAGCAAGTATTTGGACTTTGTTTTGCTTAGGACGGACATAATTTTATAAATTTGTAATAAGCCTGAGTTTGTATAACTAAATATGACCAGAATCAATTATAAAATCAATAATAATTGCAATTAATGCGACTGAAACATGTATTGCTATAAACATACATGTGATATACCGGTATTGGTTACTCACTGTCGAGCATTTCTTTCGAAAGTAATTTATATGTCAGTAAAGTTCTTATTTCTTCATTGCATGTATTTCAATTGCATTGGGGGCTTACAATTTATGTAAGTATAGAAATTAGTAATATATCTGGTTTAACATCTTAAATATCACACCTACGAGTATGTTGATTTTGTTAAATAAATAAACCTATTTTCTAACATTCAACACAAGCCTGATCATTTATTTTTTATAAATGGTCATTTAGTTAAAGGCTATAAAAAATAATTTACATTTCTCAATGTTGCTGTATATATGTGTCGGATGGTGACATCAAAAACTGATTGGATGCATATTGGACTCCCACTGGGCCAGACTGTGAAATACTGATGGGGCTGGATAAGATTTATATCTAGATAGTGCACACAGGCGACATTATTGTTTATTGCATAGCATTATATAATTTGTCCAACCTATACAGGTCTTGTGTCTGCCTCTGTTTCTATTTTTATCATAGTATCTTTAAAGTATGATTTCTGGAATTTATAGAAATGTATGTTGCAGGATTTGAAGATTTGAGAAATAATCCTGATATTCTAATGTCCATCCCTTTTTGTAATGTCCATCTCCACACAAAATAAGGTTGATTTATGTACACAAACACAACTATACCTAAACTTGATAACTAAAATGACTTTCATTCACACTAAATAAAATTATACATAAGGGGACGGACATTACAGATAACGTTTCATGTTTTTTGGGGGAAAATACTTCCCCTGTAAACCCGCACTAAGCTACAAACATAGACTGATATGTAATAATAATGATCTCATGTAAATGTATTGCATAATAATTGGTTCGAAATGTATTTGATATAAAGGACATTCTAATATAAAATGAAATTCGTCTTCTAAAACATTACATACATTTGTAGTTTCTTTCTGATCATGGTATAGCATTTAAGGGCTATTTCATCCTGTTTCAATTTCCAGTCTAAGGCTTGACACTCTTAATCTAGTCAAAGCAATCTATATTAAGTAATATTTATTTTGTCAAGATATGGTTTAAAGTCGAAATATCATATAATAAGGAAAAATCCGATGTAATACTATCTACATCAGCCCGTTATTGTTCTTTGTTCGACGCCATATTGGACATGGCTTGTCTAACGTGGTTACAACGAGAACCTGTTACTAAGGGGGGCGTGGCTACGAAGCGTCGGCAGAAAGGTCAATTATTAGTACATAAGTAAAAATAAATAATACGACCATCATTGGTTCCAAGCAAAGTTGGTATTCTTAGTTTTGATGTGGTCTATTTATCAAGTTAACGTATGGAGGAAAAATTAGAAACGTGTCCATGAAAGTACTATGTTATGTTATTAATGTGGACATTAAGCCAGGGGTTCCACAGGGTGCTGAATCTCAAGGGTCATTTTGATAATGTTTAACCCGATTATACCATTTATAGCCAAAATACTAATCATTAGAAAAACAAGAATCCTGAGGATCAAAATGTGGACTTTTTGAAAGTCCAGGGGTCAAATGGTCAACTTAAGGGTCAAATGAAACCCCTGTTTACTATATAAGAATCAAAGCAATAACATCAATCCAATTAATGTAACATCATAAAAGAATCATGTGTAAAGAACACAATGTACAATATAATGCAGTAAAACGCCTACACTCCATGACTGAGTCAAGTATTTCCCATAATACCAAGGAGATCTTAGTTATTTACTGTAAAACCTTAATTCGACCACCGCTGGGACCCTAGAAAATTTATCTTAAGGTTGTGGTGGTCTTAATATTGAGGTTGAATAAAGAGCAAAACAGTGAAAATGGACTTGAAAATTGTATTTTTAATTTTGAGGTGGTCTTATTATTAAGGTTTTACTGTATTTATATTTACCGAGTAATAAATAGAAGAATCTTGCATGGAGATCAGTATTAACAACAAAATTAAATTGGCCTTTGTTAATCCTTGCCGGTCTCTTCATGCATAACCAGCATGTTCAGCTAAGGGGGTGTGTGATAATCATGATACAATTTATTGAAATACCACCAGTGCAAGGTTAAATGTGTTGGACAATAAATAACTTAAACTGACATATACTCAAACGCAAAAGAAAGTGTGCACTTTCTTTTTTGGATTTTCTAAAAATCCAATGATGGAATATTATCATGTTTGGTATAATTTTTTAGCTTATTAAATTACCTTTCTAATGGTGCAGTCACACTATGACGTGTAAGAGAAACTTATACATAGCGTATGAAAAATCATAAAATATTGTCCACACATTGGCATACGCCCAAAAAAGCATCGAAAATTCTAAAGCATGAATGAATTGGGGGTATGCATAACGTATTGAACGTAAACATATCGTACATCTAACCTATAAGTAACCTATCACTAACTTATATATAACTTATCACAGCGTATCACAGCGTATGTCCAGCGTTCTCAACTTATGTGCAACGTATGAGTAACTTATGATAAACCTATGCGCAGCGCACTCGACGTGTTGCCGACCATCATGTGACGGTCAGCATAAATACGGCGCCGATCTCTACATTACCGCATTCATACTGTAGTCAGCGAGCTGTCAACATCAGCATGGCACCCAAGGGTAGGAAGAAGACAGCAACCAAGATGTCTGCCTAGAGCCGGGGTAGAGGCAAGAAGAACGCATCTACTCCATCATCCCCACCACCATCCTCACCATCATCGTCCAAAGCTGACGATTCACCTGCTCATGATCTCCCTGCTGTGCCCCAAACCGGCCGCTCGCAATCACCCCGCTCTCCATCTTCTCCTTCCGGTGATGGTACCCGTGCCTCTTCTGTTGAGTCAGTTGCTGCATCAGTGGCCTCCACCTCCTCTCGTCAGCCTGACGACAAGAACAAGAAGAAGTTGAGGGCCAAGAAAATAGCTTGCTTCTTACAATGCAAGATGATGAGTTCCTCCAAGACAATCCTGTCCTCTGGAACATGAAGATGACAGACTACAGGAGGAATGACAAGAAAGGCAAGATATGGGAGGACCAGGCACAGCGGATGGGCAAGACTTCAGAGCTCATCAGGGGATGGTTTAAGTCGATGATGGCTTGACAGACTTCTCTGACGAGGAGTGACTAGGTGTTGTGAGGCACCCTCCAACTGAACTTCATCGAGGCATACTTGCTCCGAGAGGCAAGGTGACGCAACGTCAGGACAAGCTTCATGCCTGGCACCAGGGGCTCCCTGTACCAGGTTTGTTGCTTGGTGATCCTGGGCCCCACTCTGGCTAGCAACTCGTTGAAAAATCTCGGGGGACATGAAGTTCTTGAAAGACGCGTGGTCCTCGTTTCGAAAGTTCCACCCGAAGCTGGTCGTACAGGCCAAACTGCCGTCGCCTCCCAAACCATGGTCTGATCCAGACCTTCTTTCGTCGTTGACCTCTTCCCCTCCTCATCATATTGGCACGGATCTGGTGAAATGCCAATTCGATAATGTCATACTGATGTTGGAGAACGACTAGCTGGTATTCTTGTCGAAGCCTCTGATGACGGGTGGAGAAGTGATGGTGAGCTACTCACAGGCCCCATTCTATACAGATTTACGGTAGAAACACTTCAATAAGTTACTCCATCGTCAGACATACGTCTAATACGTCTGAATACGTCAATATGCGTTGCAAATACCTCAGATATAGGTTAGATATAGGTTAAAAGTAAGTTACTCATAGGTTATCAATAAGTTAGCTGTATGGTACACCTTCATGCCAACGTATCTCGACGTATGAGTAACCTACCTCTAACGTACTTAGCGTATGGCTAGAGTATGCCTAACGTTGCATGCACAAAAAATAATTTCGGCCTCTGCGTATAACAATGTATGCCAGATTATACCAGCGTGCTTTTAGCGTATACAACTTATACCAAACCAACCCGTAACTGTCAACGTACACCAGCGTGTTGATGAAAATTCACATACGTCGGCATAAGTTACTGCCATATGGTATAGTGTGACTGCGCCATAACCAATGTTTTTATTGTATTGTTTTTAATTTCGTTAAAACGTATGACGCGTCTACGTACGTGCAGTAGGGGTCAAAATCAAAAATACACAAATAACCAAAGAGTTGTTTTCTTGCGTAGATGCACTATAATTTGATGCCAATGTTGCATTGATATCTGGTTTGACCGCAATTCCGTCTAATAACTTCTAAAATACGTCGCCGCATGGAAAATATGTAACGTTGTATGACGTCTGCAGGAATAGTATTCCATTCCACCTGCAAGGCATTGCGTAGCTCATCAAAATTATTAACGTTATGCCTTGACCTCACCCTACGACCAAGAGCATCCCAAATACGCTCAATGGGATTTAGATATGGTGACAGGGCAGGCCAAGGCAAGATGTTAACTCCATTCCCATATAGAAATTGCTGCGTAAGCCTTGCCGTGTGTGGTCTTGCATTGTCATGCATCAGTGTTGCGGGACGATTGGCATTGATAAAAGGGACAGCTACAGGTCTCTGCACTTGATTAATGTAACCCTGTGTATTAAGGTTGCTTTGAACGAAGACCATATCCTTCTTTCTGTTTGACATGATCCCTCCCCACACCATGACGCTGCCCCCACAAAATATGTTCCTCTGAAGGACACATGCGTCCGCAAATCGCTCTCCCCTACGTTTGTACACTCTAACCCTACCGTCGTGGTGGCCTTAGTTAAAAATGGGATTTGTCAGACAAAGACAATTCTGTTCCAATGTGCCCTTCATCATCGATAACGAAGCTGTGCCCAGTTCAAACGCGCTGTGTGATGGCGTTGGGACAGTATAGGGCCAATATAGGGAATATCGATCTAATAGGCATACCACATTGACAAAGTCCTCTCAGAACCGTGTCTCGGATTATACCGTATTGCCTCGCTGAAGCAGAGGCGGTTTGGTACCGACATCTCAAGTGCGTCAACTCAATGTGACGGTCCAGTCTGCCGCCAGTCATGCGTGGCCTGCTGTATCGGGGACGGTCGGCAACAGTACCTGTTTGCATATATATACCTATCACATATTTTAATTATAGTGTTTCTTTAGCAATTAAGTGCCTGTTAAACTGCAGCGCCTGAGTCACCTCTGACCAGCATCATTAAGGCGTTAATACGCTGACGTTCTGATAGTCTTGGCATATTCGCTGTTATAAATTTTCAAAATCTACAGTGATATTCGCACTATACGTGTGTAAAAGAATGTAGAGAAAATAGATTTGGCCACTTGTACTTGTGTATACCGGTACATTTTCCACATGGAAATCCCGCAAAATCACAATTCGGGCTATTACGTAATAACTAGCCATAGTTTGACTGACGTTGTGGCTATAAACTGTAACGACCGATAGTATTATATTCCAAATTTGACATTTTTATACCTTGTAGAATTAAAATAAACAAAAAATAAAAAGTGCACACTTTCTTTTGCATTCGAGTATAGATTATTTCAACATAAAATGTACAAATACATGGCAATATAAAATTAAGACATATACAATGTATATGAGCACAAACAATATGCAGGGTTTTCCCTAGGATTTCTCAGCTAGGGCTCCTTGGACCCTTGTGTTTGACAAAATAGGGGTCCTTACTAAATTTGTAGGATCCCAGATATGCAGTTTATACTTGACAAAGTCTATTTTAGGTGTCCCAGGGATGCACAGTAAGTTGAAAATGTGAGTCCCTAAAAAGAAAAGGAAGTCAGAGACTTAAGATTTCTGCGTCAGGGAAATCCCTGAATATGTACAAATCAATAAAGCCGAATCAATAAACATTATACATTAAGGATAACACAAAAAAAGAGTTCAAATAAAAACTCTTATTTCCATTGTGGTCATTATCATCATCATCACTTGATAACTTACCATTTTGAGAACATCTTTGAGCTCATAAAACAACATCAGTTTGACAGTAATCATGGTATCATCATTTGTTCGACTTTCTCTCACCTATAAAGTAATGTAAAAAGTCAGAAATCACTTGCGATCATCCTACAGCATCCTTAGCATTAAAACAGCAGTGATTTTGTTTTTAAATAATTTTACTGCCTGTGTCTTATCACTTGAGAAAATAGGCGTGATAAATCCCAAATTTGGGGAAATAAGGTAGTGGTTGTTTTTGCTTATAAAAATAACTTTCAGCTGTGGCTGGTGTTCGTTATATATATGAGGTGATGTAAGAGCAAAGATTCTTTTATAAAAGGTTAAGTACACCAAACCTGACTTAATAAAAAGAAATTCAGTCTGAGGGCGGAAAATGAACAAAGAATTGGAAAAAAATGATGCTTTTTGGGGGAAAATGGACACTTTTTGATAAATAAAATGAACCAAAAAAATCACTGAACAGCAAAACCTACTAATACTTTCTCAATCTAATTCATTCACTCATTGGTTGTCAAATGTTTCTGATGGTCCGATAAGTGTGATAAAATGCAACAAGTTGAATACAACAGCAAACTGGGCAATAAATCTTATGAAGAATTCCATAACTCAGCAAGTTACAGTTTACAAATACTGCAGACTGATGGTAGCGTCCCAATTCCGGCAACCCTCTCCACCCCAACAACTTTTTCAGTTTTAGGGGAAGTATGGCGGGTCCTTTTGCTAGGGGATATTTGCATCATGAATCACCAAATTTGGGTACTTATAAGGCATAAATTTTAAATAATTTGACTGAAGAGGGGAAAAATATATACTTTTTTCATTGGGGAATAAGGCCAAACATCGGCCCCCAATTTGCCATAAAAAGGGCTACACCCATTGATAGCTTGATAAAAATCCTCCGTATTTTTTATTTACAAAGAATAATAAGCAGACAAGTGGATACTTACATTATAGTAGAACTGTTCCGGTATAATAGCCAGCTGAGTAAACTTATCTTTACCAGGGATCATTCTTGTTTTATTGTCGGGGTCAGTCCCATGCCATTGAAATTCATGTAACCTGAAACGTGATTGAAAGTACAAAGCATATTAATACCAGGTTAGTTAAAATTCTGATCTATTCCTCAATAACATCTTGTTCAATTTGAAACTAAGAGACTGTTAAGTCTGACTTAAGGAGAAGACAAAATTGTCATTGTTTACACCAAATTTATAGCAACATTATTTATTTCAAGATCTTTGAGATATTGTCATGTACAAGAAGTAATGACAAACAGACCTGTGTATTCTAACTCCCTCGCTAATCACATTTCAAATGAACTCTATTATCATCAATATCAACACAATCATAATAAGCTTACCAATATCATCCTTTACATAACTTAATTTCACCCTAGACATAACTTAATATGCCCTTCTCTTTCTAATCTAAATTACCCTCCTCATCATTAACCTCATGAACAATCATCATTATCAATATAGCCCTCTTCCTCCACATCAATATCACCCTTCTCATTAACTTTACCCTCATCATCAATATCTACTTCCATTATGTTAATATTTCCCTCCACTTCATCAATAACATCATAAACATTATCATCTTCCTAATCATCAAAATCACCCTCATCATCATCATCAATATCACTCTTATCAACATCAATATCACCCTCATCATCAACATCATTAATATCACCCTCATCATCAACATCATTAATATCACCCTCATCATCAACATCATTAATATCACCCTCATCATCATTAATATCACCCTCATAATCATTAATATCACCCACATCATCAATAAAATCACCCTCATCATCATTAATATCACCCTCATCATCATTAATATCACCCTCATCATCAATAATATCACCCTCATCATCATTAATATCACCCTCATCATCATTAATATCACCCTCATCATCAATAATATCACCCACATCATCATTAATATCACCCTCATCATCATTAATATCAACCTCGTCATCATCAACATCACCCACATCACCCACATCATCAATAATATCACCCACATCATCAATAATATCACCCTAATCATCATTAATATCACCCTCATCATCATTAATATCACACTCATCATCAATAATATCACCCACATCATCATCAACATCACCCACATCATCATCAACATCACCCACATCATCAATAATATCACCCTCATCATCATCAACATCACCCACATCATCATCAACATCACCCACATCATCATTTATATCACCCTCATCATCATTTATATCACCCTCATCATCATTAATATCACCCTCATCATCATCAAAATATTTTCATCATAAACAACATAAATCAATGTCAATATCAGCACGCCCATCATCATTAATACAGATAAAGTATTACCATTCCTCAGCATCAGGTACAAAAACTGTTGGTCCTTGTATGATTCTTCTCTGAACAGTGGCATCTTTCAAACGTTTGTACACAACAATCAGATGATTGGCATCTAATTTTAGTGCATCTTTCACAGCGATGTCCTCATGAATCATAGAATTGAAGAAAATTTCACATGGTCTGGAAAGACACAGTCAATGACATAATAAGGTTCTGTATATCTTCAAACCTTTTTAGATTTATGCAGACAAAAGGTACATTCTGTCTTTGTGGGAAACTTTGTTTTTCTTATCTCACGAAAAAGTAATTACATGTACCATTCATATTGGTGAAGCAGCTCAATGTTTTTCCCAAACACCTCAATAGTTTGTTGTCAATATTTTCCTATAGTGTTACTGACAATTTTATAAGTCTCCATCCAAATAAGTTGTAAGGGGTTCCATTTGACCCTGGAATTGACAATTTCACCCCTGGAATTTCCAAAAAGCCACCTTCGGACACTAAGGATTCTGGCTGAAGGGTAAATTTTTCTCTTAATTATAGGTAATTTTGCAATAAAATGACTGAGTCATGTCAAAAAATATCAAACTGATCCTTTAATTTCAGCACCAGTGGAACCTCTGGTTGTAAGATATAATAAGTCTACATAATTCTGGGACACCCCTCATATATCATAATTTATGGAACAAGTCAAGTACTCGGCATAAACATTTATAAGCTTACCCACGCTTATGGGAGACTATCCCCTCTTTGTCCCGTATTTTAAGGTATTCATATTGAGTAGCTGTGTAATGCGTCAATTTCTGTAATCGTTCTCTAAACAGGAAAACCTACAATTATAATACATGTACACTTAATACAACCAAAACAATTTAAGTTTTACATTATATGCGCAGCTGTACAATTTCCAACCTCCTTTTTACGTCACGTCATTTCCAGAAAACGTCACATGTGACGTCACCATGTACTGAGAGTAAGTGATATTTGCCCCACATGGCAATAACGAAGTGACCATATGGAGTAAATATTGTTTCATTCTTCATTTTCAAATGACTTCACTTACAGAAGAGGTTGTAAATCCGGCATAGCAGCGTTCATATACTAACATCAGGCCTTTTTCTGTCCATTTTGGGAAAAAGACAAATTTGCATAGTAAAATTTGCTAATTTGGGAAGAAATTTAATCGCTACAACTCAAATTCAGTGGACACCAGGAATCATGTATTTATTTGAAATCAACGATGAAATCAGAGAATACCTGATGCATTTTTCAATGTTTATTTCACGGCTCCCCGGTATTATACCAGGTCGCTGCAGTAGATGATTTTTTGTAATTAAGTACTTCTGATTGGTGATAAGAAAAACGCCTGAACATCGACATATTTTAATATTATGTAAAATTCTTAATAACATAAGCACCATTTTGATGTCTGACATCTCGGTCTATGTCCTCTCTATCACTATTATTGCACGACACACAGTACTTAAAACAAACCTTCATAAAGGTAGTGAGTTTGAATCCCAACGTGAGGGAGGTTGAACTGTGAACTTCAAAATCATTGAATATCTTGGTGCAAATACTGCTTAGTAACCCAAGAAGCTATCGTCAAGACGATAACCGTGATTATTACAAACCTGTTTCACTACAGATGTAAAATCACAGCATATGGTTGTTTTCTAGACTATGCAGTTATCATTATGTTACAACATCAGTACAAAAAGAATTCATGAGTTATTTCAAGTCATTGCAATTTAGTTTCAGTATTTATAATAAATCTATACTTATTATTTCAATTACTGAACAACAATTTAACCAGTACGTGGACACAAGTTTATAATACCTGTTGACAGCAACGTTTGTTTTGTGTTTCACATTATGTGTTTTTCTGCTTGTCAGTTCAAAACCCAGAAAAGGAAATGTACATGTATGATACTTGGAGAAGAACAAACACTGTACGAATAATGGTGAGCTATATTGCACATGGATGTCAGGCAAGAAATTTTACAGTACTCCTAATAAGGAAGCGTCTGTGTACTGTTCATCTACATCAACATAATACTTCCACAGAATAAGGAAGCTTCCGCTTTCTGGTAGCATCTGTGTACTGTTCATCTACATCAACATAATACTTCCACAGAATAAGGAAGCTTCCGCATTCTGGTAGCATCTGTGTACTGTTCATCTACATCTACATAATACTTCCACAGAATAAGGAAGCTTCCGCATTCTGGTAGCGTCTGTGTACTGTTCATCTACATCAACATAATACTTCCACAGAATAAGGAAGCTTCTGCATTCTGGTAGCGTCTGTGTACTGTTCATCTACATCTACATAATACTCCCACAGAATAAGGAAGTGTCCACATTCCGGTTGCATCTGTGTACTGTTCATCTACATCAACATAATACTCCCACAGAATAAGGAAGCTTCCACATTCTGGTAGCATCTGTGTACTGTTCATCTACATCAACATAATACTTCCACAGAATAAGGAAGTGTCCACATTCCGGTTGCATCTGTGTACTGTTCATCTACATCTACATAATACTTCCACAGAATAAGGAAGCTTCCGCATTCTGGTAGCATCTGTGTACTGTTCATCTACATCAACATAATACTTCCACAGAATAAGGAAGTGTCCACATTCCGGTTGCATCTGTGTACTGTTCATCTACATCAACATAATACTTCCACAGAATAAGGAAGTGTCCACATTCCGGTTGCATCTGTGTACTGTTCATCTACATCAACATAATACTCCCACAGAATAAGGAAGTGTCCACATTCCGGTTGCATCTGTGTACTGTTCATCTACATCAACATAATACTCCCACAGAATAAGGAAGTGTCCACATTCTGGTAGTGTCTGTGTACTGTTCATCTACATAATACTTCCACAGAATAAGGAAGTGTCCACATTCCGGTTGCATCTGTGTACTGTTCATCTACATCAACATAATACTCCCACAGAATAAGGAAGCTTCCGCATTCTGGTAGCGTCTGTGTACTGTTCATCTACATCAACATAATACTCCCACAGAATAAGGAAGTGTCCACATTCTGGTAGCGTCTGTGTACTGTTCATCTACATAATACTTCCACAGAATAAGGAAGTGTCCACATTCCGGTTGCATCTGTGTACTGTTCATCTACATCAACATAATACTTCCACAGAATAAGGAAGTGTCCACATTCTGGTAGCGTCTGTGTACTGTTCATCTACATCAACATAATACTCCCACAGAATAAGGAAGTGTCCACATTCCGGTTGCATCTGTGTACTGTTCATCTACATCAACATAATACTCCCACAGAATAAGGAAGTGTCCGCATTCCGGTTGCATCTGTGTACTGTTCATCTACATCTACATAATACTTCCACAGAATAAGGAAGTGTCCACATTCCGGTTGCATCTGTGTACTGTTCATCTACATCAACATAATACTTCCACAGAATAAGGAAGTGTCCACATTCCGGTTGCATCTGTGTACTGTTCATCTACATCAACATAATACTTCCACAGAATAAGGAAGTGTCCACATTCCGGTTGCATCTGTGTACTGTTCATCTACATCAACATAATACTTCCACAGAATAAGGAAGCTTCTGCATTCTGGTAGCATCTGTGTACTGTTCATCTACATCAACATAATACTTCCACAGAATAAGGAAGTGTCCGCATTCTGGTAGCATCTGTGTACTGTTCATCTACATCAACATAATACTCCCACAGAATAAGGAAGTGTCCGCATTCTGGTAGCATCTGTGTACTGTTCATCTACATCTACATAATACTCCCACAGAATAAGGAAGTGTCCGCATTCCGGTTGCATCTGTGTACTGTTCATCTACATCTACATAATACTTCCACAGAATAAGGAAGCGTCCGCATTCCGGTTGCATCTGTGTACTGTTCATCTACATCTACATAATACTTCCACAGAATAAGGAAGCTTCCGCATTCCGGTTGCATCTGTGTACTGTTCATCTACATCTACATAATACTTCCACAGAATAAGGAAGCTTCCGCATTCTGGTAGCGTCTGTGTACTGTTCATCTACATCAACATAATACTTCCACAGAATAAGGAAGTGTCCACATTCCGGTTGCATCTGTGTACTGTTCATCTACATCTACATAATACTCCCACAGAATAAGGAAGTGTCCGCATTCCGGTTGCATCTGTGTACTGTTCATCTACATCTACATAATACTTCCACAGAATAAGGAAGCTTCCGCATTCTGGTAGCATCTGTGTACTGTTCATCTACATCAACATAATACTCCCACAGAATAAGGAAGTGTCCGCATTCTGGTAGCATCTGTGTACTGTTCATCTACATCAACATAATACTTCCACAGAATAAGGAAGCTTCCGCATTCTGGTAGCATCTGTGTACTGTTCATCTACATCAACATAATACTCCCACAGAATAAGGAAGTGTCCGCATTCCGGTTGCATCTGTGTACTGTTCATCTACATCAACATAATACTCCCACAGAATAAGGAAGCTTCCGCATTCTGGTAGCGTCTGTGTACTGTTCATCTACATCAACATAATACTCCCACCGAATAAGGAAGCTTCCGCATTCTGGTAGCGTCTGTGTACTGTTCATCTACATCAACATAATACTCCCACAGAATAAGGAAGCTTCCGCAATCCGGTTGCATCTGTGTACTGTTCATCTACATCAACATAATACTCCCACAGAATAAGGAAGTGTCCACATTCCGGTTGCATCTGTGTACTGTTCATCTACATCAACATAATACTCCCACAGAATAAGGAAGTGTCCGCATTCCGGTTGCATCTGTGTACTGTTCATCTACATCTACATAATACTTCCACAGAATAAGGAAGCTTCCGCATTCTGGTAGCATCTGTGTACTGTTCATCTACATCAACATAATACTCCCACAGAATAAGGAAGTGTCCGCATTCTGGTAGCATCTGTGTACTGTTCATCTACATCAACATAATACTTCCACAGAATAAGGAAGCTTCCGCATTCTGGTAGCATCTGTGTACTGTTCATCTACATCAACATAATACTCCCACAGAATAAGGAAGTGTCCGCATTCCGGTTGCATCTGTGTACTGTTCATCTACATCAACATAATACTCCCACAGAATAAGGAAGCGTCCACATTCTGGTAGCATCTGTGTACTGTTCATCTACATCAACATAATACTTCCACAGAATAAGGAAGCTTCCGCATTCCGGTTGCATCTGTGTACTGTTCATCTACATCAACATAATACTCCCACAGAATAAGGAAGTGTCCGCATTCCGGTTGCATCTGTGTACTGTTCATCTACATCAACATAATACTCCCACAGAATAAGGAAGTGTCCGCATTCTGGTAGCATCTGTGTACTGTTCATCTACATCAACATAATACTCCCACAGAATAAGGAAGCTTCCGCATTCCGGTTGCATCTGTGTACTGTTCATCTACATCAACATAATACTTCCACAGAATAAGGAAGCTTCCGCATTCTGGTAGCGTCTGTGTACTGTTCATCTACATCAACATAATACTCCCACAGAATAAGGAAGTGTCCGCATTCTGGTAGCATCTGTGTACTGTTCATCTACATCAACATAATACTCCCACAGAATAAGGAAGTGTCCACATTCTGGTAGCGTCTGTGTACTGTTCATCTACATCAACATAATACTCCCACAGAATAAGGAAGTGTCCACATTCCGGTTGCATCTGTGTACTGTTCATCTACATCAACATAATACTCCCACAGAATAAGGAAGTGTCCGCATTCCGGTTGCATCTGTGTACTGTTCATCTACATCTACATAATACTTCCACAGAATAAGGAAGTGTCCACATTCCGGTTGCATCTGTGTACTGTTCATCTACATCAACATAATACTTCCACAGAATAAGGAAGTGTCCACATTCCGGTTGCATCTGTGTACTGTTCATCTACATCAACATAATACTTCCACAGAATAAGGAAGTGTCCACATTCCGGTTGCATCTGTGTACTGTTCATCTACATCAACATAATACTTCCACAGAATAAGGAAGCTTCTGCATTCTGGTAGCATCTGTGTACTGTTCATCTACATCAACATAATACTTCCACAGAATAAGGAAGTGTCCGCATTCTGGTAGCATCTGTGTACTGTTCATCTACATCAACATAATACTCCCACAGAATAAGGAAGTGTCCGCATTCTGGTAGCATCTGTGTACTGTTCATCTACATCTACATAATACTCCCACAGAATAAGGAAGTGTCCGCATTCCGGTTGCATCTGTGTACTGTTCATCTACATCTACATAATACTTCCACAGAATAAGGAAGCGTCCGCATTCCGGTTGCATCTGTGTACTGTTCATCTACATCTACATAATACTTCCACAGAATAAGGAAGCTTCCGCATTCCGGTTGCATCTGTGTACTGTTCATCTACATCTACATAATACTTCCACAGAATAAGGAAGCTTCCGCATTCTGGTAGCGTCTGTGTACTGTTCATCTACATCAACATAATACTTCCACAGAATAAGGAAGTGTCCACATTCCGGTTGCATCTGTGTACTGTTCATCTACATCTACATAATACTCCCACAGAATAAGGAAGTGTCCGCATTCCGGTTGCATCTGTGTACTGTTCATCTACATCTACATAATACTTCCACAGAATAAGGAAGCTTCCGCATTCTGGTAGCATCTGTGTACTGTTCATCTACATCAACATAATACTCCCACAGAATAAGGAAGTGTCCGCATTCTGGTAGCATCTGTGTACTGTTCATCTACATCAACATAATACTTCCACAGAATAAGGAAGCTTCCGCATTCTGGTAGCATCTGTGTACTGTTCATCTACATCAACATAATACTCCCACAGAATAAGGAAGTGTCCGCATTCCGGTTGCATCTGTGTACTGTTCATCTACATCAACATAATACTCCCACAGAATAAGGAAGCTTCCGCATTCTGGTAGCGTCTGTGTACTGTTCATCTACATCAACATAATACTCCCACCGAATAAGGAAGCTTCCGCATTCTGGTAGCGTCTGTGTACTGTTCATCTACATCAACATAATACTCCCACAGAATAAGGAAGCTTCCGCAATCCGGTTGCATCTGTGTACTGTTCATCTACATCAACATAATACTCCCACAGAATAAGGAAGTGTCCACATTCCGGTTGCATCTGTGTACTGTTCATCTACATCAACATAATACTCCCACAGAATAAGGAAGTGTCCGCATTCCGGTTGCATCTGTGTACTGTTCATCTACATCTACATAATACTTCCACAGAATAAGGAAGCTTCCGCATTCTGGTAGCATCTGTGTACTGTTCATCTACATCAACATAATACTCCCACAGAATAAGGAAGTGTCCGCATTCTGGTAGCATCTGTGTACTGTTCATCTACATCAACATAATACTTCCACAGAATAAGGAAGCTTCCGCATTCTGGTAGCATCTGTGTACTGTTCATCTACATCAACATAATACTCCCACAGAATAAGGAAGTGTCCGCATTCCGGTTGCATCTGTGTACTGTTCATCTACATCAACATAATACTCCCACAGAATAAGGAAGCGTCCACATTCTGGTAGCATCTGTGTACTGTTCATCTACATCAACATAATACTTCCACAGAATAAGGAAGCTTCCGCATTCCGGTTGCATCTGTGTACTGTTCATCTACATCAACATAATACTCCCACAGAATAAGGAAGTGTCCGCATTCCGGTTGCATCTGTGTACTGTTCATCTACATCAACATAATACTCCCACAGAATAAGGAAGTGTCCGCATTCTGGTAGCATCTGTGTACTGTTCATCTACATCAACATAATACTCCCACAGAATAAGGAAGCTTCCGCATTCCGGTTGCATCTGTGTACTGTTCATCTACATCAACATAATACTTCCACAGAATAAGGAAGCTTCCGCATTCTGGTAGCGTCTGTGTACTGTTCATCTACATCAACATAATACTCCCACAGAATAAGGAAGTGTCCGCATTCTGGTAGCATCTGTGTACTGTTCATCTACATCAACATAATACTCCCACAGAATAAGGAAGTGTCCGCATTCTGGTAGCATCTGTGTACTGTTCATCTACATCTACATAATACTTCCACAGAATAAGGAAGTGTCCGCATTCCGGTTGCATCTGTGTACTGTTCATCTACATCAACATAATACTCCCACAGAATAAGGAAGCTTCCGCATTCTGGTAGCGTCTGTGTACTGTTCATCTACATCAACATAATACTCCCACCGAATAAGGAAGCGTCCGCATTCTGGTAGCGTCTGTGTACTGTTCATCTACATCAACATAATACTTCCACAGAATAAGGAAGCTTCCGCATTCTGGTAGCATCTGTGTACTGTTCATCTACATCAACATAATACTTCCACAGAATAAGGAAGCTTCCGCATTCTGGTAGCATCTGTGTACTGTTCATCTACATCAACATAATACTTCCACAGAATAAGGAAGCTTCCGCATTCTGGTAGCGTCTGTGTACTGTTCATCTACATCAACATAATACTTCCACAGAATAAGGAAGCTTCAACATTCTGGTAGCATCTGTGTACTGTTCATCTACATCAACATAATACTTCCACAGAATAAGGAAGTGTCCGCATTCTGGTAGCATCTGTGTACTGTTCATCTACATCAACATAATACTCCCACAGAATAAGGAAGCTTCTGCATTCCGGTTGCATCTGTGTACTGTTCATCTACATCAACATAATACTTCCACAGAATAAGGAAGCGTCCGCATTCCGGTTGCATCTGTGTACTGTTCATCTACATCAACATAATACTCCCACAGAATAAGGAAGTGTCCACATTCCGGTTGCATCTGTGTACTGTTCATCTACATCTACATAATACTTCCACAGAATAAGGAAGCTTCCGCATTCCGGTAGCATCTGTGTACTGTTCATCTACATCAACATAATACTTCCACAGAATAAGGAAGCTTCCGCATTCCGGTAGCATCTGTGTACTGTTCATCTACATCTACATAATACTTCCACAGAATAAGGAAGCTTCCGCATTCTGGTAGCATCTGTGTACTGTTCATCTACATCAACATAATACTTCCACAGAATAAGGAAGCTTCCGCATTCCGGTAGCATCTGTGTACTGTTCATCTACATCTACATAATACTTCCACAGAATAAGGAAGCGTCCGCATTCTGGTAGCATCTGTGTACTGTTCATCTACATCTACATAATACTTCCACAGAATAAGGAAGCTTCCGCATTCCGGTTGCATCTGTGTACTGTTCATCTACATCAACATGATACTTCCACAGAATAAGGAAGCTTCCGCATTCCGGTTGCATCTGTGTACTGTTCATCTACATCAACATAATACTCCCACAGAATAAGGAAGTGTCCACATTCCGGTTGCATCTGTGTACTGTTCATCTACATCAACATGATACTCCCACAGAATAAGGAAGCTTCCGCATTCCGGTTGCATCTGTGTACTGTTCATCTACATCAACATAATACTCCCACAGAATAAGGAAGTGTCCACATTCCGGTTGCATCTGTGTACTGTTCATCTACATCTACATAATACTCCCACAGAATAAGGAAGTGTCCACATTCTGGTAGCATCTGTGTACTGTTCATCTACATCAACATGATACTTCCACAGAATAAGGAAGTGTCCGCATTCCAGTTGCATCTGTGTACTGTTCATCTACATCAACATAATACTTCCACAGAATAAGGAAGTGTCCGCATTCCAGTTGCATCTGTGTACTGTTCATCTACATCAACATAATACTCCCAACAATCAGAAATGTGATTATGACTGGGAGGCGCAAGTCAGGTGACAGTGGTTTAAAAGAGTTTAGTCTCGTGCTGTGCAAGTTAAAAGAATAAAAAGGCTAGTGCAGATGTTAAAAATTGGTAAAAACAGGACGCGGATTAGATGAGTGATACAGGGGCCAGCAGCTCAACAAAAACTGGAACTGTATATGGTGGGGGACGGTGTTCCACAAACAGGACGCAGATTAGATGAGTGATACAGGGGCCAGCCGCTCAACAAAAACTGGGACTGTATATGGTGGGGGAGGGTGTTCCACAAACAGGACGCAGATTAGATGAGTGATACAGGGGCCAGCCGCTCAACAAAAACTGGAACTGTATATGGTGGGGGAGGGTGTTCCACAAACAGGACGCAGATTAGATGAGTGATACAGGGGCCAGCCGCTCAACAAAAACTGGGACTGTATATGGTGGAGGAGGGTGTTCCACAAACGAATGGTTCTGGGAAAAAAAGGAATTGGCATGATATCGAGAACGAGAATGCGGAATTAAGTAGTTTAGATTCCTGGTAGGGGTGAGGTGATTGTGGTCTATATCCCTTTACTCCATAGACCTCTAGCCCATTTACCTACCGTATGCTGATAAGATTAAGACACTGGTCACATAGCTTACTCTATCTCCATACAGGTTATTGGAAAATAATTGGTGATTGACACCTGTATACTTAAACATGAAATTTATAACAGTGTAAAGTACAAGAATGTATACATTTTAGGGAATTAAATTTTCTGTATAATGATGTAAATTTTATTATTGTGGGTTAAAAATTAAAGAAGATACAGAAAATTATAATTTGAGATACACATACACTTTGTGTATTTCTAAAAAGAATTGTGGTGAAATTGGGTTTATAATCCCAATAGAACATATTAATTAGCAATTATAATTATTATTATATAATTATATGAACAAAGATTATACTACAGTCATCATTTTGGTATCAAGACTGTTCGACCCCTAGTAAATTTGTAAGACTTTTCGACCCCTAGACTTTTCGACCCCTGATGTCAATACAATTCGACCCCTACCTGATGGACGTTTCGACTCCTACTTTATAATAGTGTATTATGCAACTGAAATTATTTATATATAGCTATATTATGCACATTACGAGTGTTTGTAACAGATAATTATAATGGTGTTTTATGTGTTTTTATTGTTTCTTGAACAAAATCAACAATTTACATTCTTAAGAAAATAATTACTGCATGCATGCAGTTGAAATTAATATGATTAATTAATTAATTATTAAATGAATACAATGAAACTGTTAAAGTTTGGTAATTAATTGATCGTCACTATAACCACCATTAACACATAGTGTTAAAACACTGCCTGTAACAAAACAACGCATGTGTAAGGATACGAAGGAACTCCTATTTTTCTTTTTATTCATATCATGTAATAATATATATATACATCATTATCCTTTAATCACACGCATTTCGCTAACCAAAATACCAAAAAAATAATTATTTAAGAAAAAACAATTCATTTCACCGATAAAAGCGTGTCCATTAATACAGAGGATGATAAGGAAGAAAAGTGATATGTTCACCTTATTTACATCATAATAAAATACAAATACATAATCGCAAACAATATGTCTATCATCTTTATAACATAACAGTTCTGTGTTATATACATAAATCAGGGGTCGAAAAGTCTAATAGACAATTAGGGGTCGAAATGTCCTAGGGTCGAACTGTCATGGGGTCAATTGTCTTAGGGGTCGAATTGTCATGGGGTCAATTGTCTAGGGGTCGAAAAGTCTAGGAGCCATCATTTTAGTCAATTTATATTTTGTTATAAAATGAATTTATACAAGCAAAATCTATGTTAAAACACAAATGCAGATTTACTAATACAGTTACATTGGCGTATCTGGACCTTCTTTTTATTGAGTCACTCAGGTAGGACGTTGATATATAATATATGCTAAGAATAGACATGGACCTAGGACTGAACCCTCCATATAGGACAGGTAAGGTATCGGAAGTGGAGTCATCTACTACTACTTTTGAGATCAGGTCTGTCTTACATGTTATCATGGGAAAACAGTACTCAACCTAGGTACCACTTAACCAATCAATTTTTGACAAGGCATGAAAGAATCTAAAAACAAATTGCAATGAACTTACTCTGGCTGGTCCAACCACCAATCTTCCTTCACCAAGATAGTTAAATATGACCGCTTGCTCTCCCTCTAAAACAGTCTTATATTTCATCCTGGTAGGGATACACTTGTTTGTCAAATAATATTAAATTATTAATTAAAAATAATTTGATAGATTCTGTGAAGTACTACCCCCAGAATTCCCACCAATATCTTCCTATCTCTTTCCAAAGGATTTAATACTGATTATGCACAAATCATATAATGAGATCATAGATATGTTAACCAATATGTGACCTTTGACTTAAAACATGACGCGGAAGCGATATTGAGTCTTTTTTTTTTTGCGAAATCGTTCGTGATTCACCTATATTCCTATCACGATTTGTTTATATTATGGTTTTGTATAAAACCCAACACTGAACAGTCTAAAATTCCGGAATCCGTCCTAGAGAATCGTCTCACCTGTGCAGACGAATAATGTATACTCGTGTTTTCTTCCGCCGATTAGAACAAAGAATTTAGGTCTTTGATTAGAATAATATTTATATTATCGTTTTTCGAAGAAATTTAGACAATTTACAAGCAACGATGATATAGGCCTAATAATAGACGATCATATTATGCAATCATGATGTTTTTTTCACTGTATTATTCATCGTTCATTATGGGAGCAGGTCAAAACGTCCCCAGATCAAAACGTCCTCGGCTGTTGGACAAAATGTCCACTTAATATTCGAATGTCGTGAATTCGAATCCCATCTTATGCAAGCCGGGCTGAACCGCAAACCGTCTACCATTCCAGAATTAGGTGTGAGTATAATGTCACAATCCATGTAAAATAAAAAAATAACTAGGATAAGTATTACTCAAAAGTAATAAGTAGTAATTCTATACGTATTTTATTGTATACGGGTGGGCAGCTTATTTTGTGAATTTAGTGTTAGCAATTGGTTCCAAAATATCGATCGGTTTGGAAAAATATCAATCATCGGTTATATATTGGTTATCAGTGGACTGCAAATGCGCTATATAATTTGATCTTATTCAATTTATTGTAGACGGCTAAATTTAACCGATGATGTTAAATTATGATCGATCAATTACTCAGATGGTTAAATCAACCAAACTTTGAGCAATTTTACTAAGCGGAACAACATTAGTGAATATACATTGGGCCCAGACAATTATTAATTACAACACAGTGATTGGAAACGATGCTGGCCAGCCTAAAGGAAGTATCAAATAGTGACATTGCACGACACATATTTGAAAATTGACTGTCTTTCTTAATTGTCAGGGGTCCGAACGAGTACTTCGACCAGTGAGAGTGATTAATGTAAGATTCACGCCAACACGAACTGGCTCTTCCGCAAGCAACTAATCACTTCTCCATATGTAGAGGACTGTTGATGACCGTGGCCAATGTCATGTAAGAACATAATCAGCACAACCCGGGAATCGAACCCGGATCTGCTTAGTAACTATCTTGCGCTCTACTAACTGAGCAAATTGGATAGGCCTGTTGTGTATGGATGGAAGTTTCAAGGTGGTTAACAGCGAGAATGCCGTCAAGCTAGTTAACGCTCTCCGTTTTTATATACCGACAAATCCAAAGCTGTGAATATGTTGTGTTGCTATTGGTTTCTCTTCATTTGTAATTGTTGTACTGTCGTAAGTTGTTCTGCAAACCTCTCTTTAGTTATTTTTGTTAAACTGATGTGCCCCTCCCAATTCCTTGTTTTTGTTCGTGTTTTAATGATGTGGACTGAGCGGCCATGTTTTGTGAATTCTTCATTGTAACTAAGTATTGCATAACATTTTTGTACAATTGCCATATCGATTTGGTTTCGAAATGAATAAAACAAATAAAGACAATGAGAAACTAGTGTACTATAAACCCTGTTTGAGCCACACTATTTAAAATACCACTGCTGTTAATAATGCTAACATTGATCAATTTAGCCAAAATTTGGCCAGATATGATTAGGGATGGCCTTCCTTACTTGATATTCATACTATTACTCATGTCATAGGTCTTACAAGACTCCAGACTCCAATTTTGGTCAAGTACATCGGAAAAAGTTTGCCAATAAGTCTGTCAATGTTGGGCGTCCAGTAAAGCTGGCTAATAAGTTTCCATGCCGTACAAGGAGAGGGATGTCATGTGCAGTTGATACCGCCTGGCATAAAAGAGGCTTTGACAGTTTAACGTGTTAGTATTTATTTATTTTTTGTTTCTCTTAGTTCCATAAAGACTGAAGTATTATTCATACATGTGATTTTAGCTCATTTGAGGTCAAATATGAAACTACAGTCAAACCTGTCTGTAACGACCACCCATGTGAACAGCAAAATGTGGTCTTTGTTTATAGGTGGTCTCTATTAACAGATTAAATATAATTGAAAATGGTCTAATGGGAGATAAAAATAGTGGTCTTTGTTTACAGGTGGTCTTTAACACAGGTTTGACTGTATATCATATGGGGTTAAAAAGGGGTCACTAGATAAAATTCATGGAAACCTTGTTCACACTCTAGAATGTGGGGTCTTTGTCACCTGAGGTAAAAATTATGCCCATTTTGCCTTTAAATGTGTGTAATTCTTGATAAAATTAGATTTGAAAATTAACTCTTCAACCCAAATTTTGAGGGTCAGTATGCGATGTTTTGCAAATTCCAAGGGTGAAAACCCATCCTTCCGTGTCAAATGGAAACACTAATATTTATATACTGATATATACTTGTAATTTATCTGTTTCTTTGCAGCACATACCTTTTTCATGAGTAAGTCGCAGTATGGTAAGAAAGTGTTGAAAACAGTAGTAAGACATAGGAAGTGTGGAACGTGTAACTGGTGGAGACGAAATAAACCAGGTGAAAAGGTTCGAAACCATCAATGTGTCAGAAATCATACAGGCAGTGCACGGGCAATGGAGAGTGTCAGTGGTGTGCAAGGAATAAAAGAATTTGCAGATGATGGTATTCCAGTGGAATACTTAGAAGGAGATGGTGACAACACAATGATCGCTAGGCTTAAAACAGATTTGAACATAGACATGAAGAAAAGATTTGATCGTAATCATGTTGTCAAGAATGTTGGAAAACATCTGTACGCACTACACAATGACAAGAGTGTTAAGCTTAGCAAGATTGTTATTGCTCATATTGAAAAGTGTCTGAAATATGCCTTTGCAAAAAATCAAGGGGATAAAACTGGCATGGAAAAGAACTTAAAAGCACTGATACCACACCAGTTTGCAGATCATTCCATGTGTACAGGGTACTTCTGTGGTTATAAGCGAAAGCAAGGAGAAGTTTATCAGCACAGAAGCCTGCCATACAAGACCGCACTAAGAGATCCGGAACTGCGTTCCAAACTCCAAAAAATATTTGATCCACTGATTGCTAATGTTGAACAATATATTGATTTGGGATCTTGTCTTGTTTTAAAGGTTATTTCTTACATATTTTTGTTTCAAATGGTGTCCACTTTGGTCTGTTTGTTTCAAAACATTGCTATAATTTGGCAGAAGAAATAAAACAGCTTATACATTGAAATCAGTATAATGGCAATTTCCAAGTAAACACTGGGTGTGGAGATTTTACCCTTTTTAGTGTCAGAAAATGGCCTTTTACCAGTAATTGCTATTTGTGGAAGCCATCTTTTTGTGTATTGTTATTTTGTTTAGTTTGTCTGCCTGTTTGTTTGTTTGTTATTTGAAATGTTGATTTCTCATTTCAGGATATTTGTAATTCAGTTTCAGTTCTATTGTTTTGCAATGTTCTATACAGCTGTTCCATTTTTAGGAGAGACACAATGTAAGTAACATGGAATCATTTAAAACATTTAAATCATCAAAACATATTACCAAACTGATTTTAACCACTGTAACAGTTCAATGTGAATATGATTACTTCTTATATGTTATCATGGTTATATTTGGTCACCTTGTAGACAATAATTGATACTGAACTTATCTGTTACAGCACAAATCTATTAAATATATTTTTCTTACTATTGTTCTGGATATATCAATTATAAACTTATACCATGGATAAGATTTGTAATAATGACATTAGTGTGTTGCAAGCTTATATATACATGTAAGTGAAATGACTGTTCATAACTTTCAGGCTAACAGTGCTGCTCAGCTGTCTCCAGGTTTCCATACCTTGAATTATGCAGACAAATGCCAGAAAAAAAGACTGAAAAAGCAGGAGCAAATGAAACTTCCAGCAACAAAGCGAAGACGCCTAGTTTTGAAACAGGAGCGTGCTGTTAATCAGGGTGCGCAAGAAGCTTTAGAAGGAGTGTCTTATCAGTCAGGTTTGTTTTCCAAATGATTGCACTTCATACTTTTTCAACTTGATCTGGAAATATTACCTTTTAACCTGTGACCCCAAATAACCTCACTTGAGTGCTTGTTGATTCAAAAACTCATCTTGTTTTATCTGCCTTTCAATAGTATATTGAATTGTTCCAGGTATTGGTCATTTCGACAGTCCAGATATAGAAATACTGCCAGATGCAATTCCTAAGGGTAAATTTAAACCAGTGAAGATACAATCAGGAGATCCAACCTTTATAACATTTGACTTAGAAACAACAGACCTGATTGAGTAAGTAAATTATTCAAAAACATTATGCTTTTTTTAGATAAATTTATCTCATGAAACCTTCTTAGAACTTTAATGGTAAAATTTTAAAACTTAGAAAGTTGTATCTTCAGAAATTTAGTATTTCTAAATGGCTAGCACAGCCATGCTGTAACCAGCTACAGTAAAACCAGTAGTACCAGTCACACTTTCAAATAGATTTTCACAAAACTTGGTCAGAAAAGTCCAGTCAGTGTAGTAGAGCATTACAGGTCCATGTGGTGGGCCTCTTGTTCCAGATAAAAAAATCATTTATTCATATACATATATTGAATCATTTTCAAGTGATGTGTTAGAAACAAAAATCCTTGCTACTTTTTTAGTTCGCAGTGGACAGATGCCACATATTACACAAGTAGCTGCATTGGATGTCAAGTCTGGTTCAACATTCAACCAGTATGTATTTCCTACTATACCAGTTGCATCAGATGCACAGAGAATAACAGGAATTTGTGTTAATAGTGAAGGCTACATGACTGTACCTGGAAAACAGGTTGATCATGTTGACATACGAAAAGCTGTGGAATACTTCTGTGGTTGGCTTAACAGATTCCCTAATGCAGTACTTATTGCACAAAACGGACGCCGATTTGACTTCCCTATTCTGCTGTCATGTTTACGAGCTGTTGACAAGACAAATGAGTTTTTTAAATGTTGTGTTGCTATGATAGATTCTTTAACCATATTTAGAAAATTGTACCCAAAGGTTTCACATAAACAAGAAGATCTGGTGTCAAAACTTCTTGGAATCAACCATGATGCTCACAATGCAACAGCAGATGTTGAGTCACTGAAAAAACTTGTGCAGCATACAAGAATGACTTCTACAGAACTTCTTCAACACAGCTATCCCCCTGTTGATGTTCACAACTCTGTAATTTTCTATCGTGAGAAGGCAAAAAATCTACCATCTTTAACATGTCTTGTTTCATTTGGAATTTGTAAACTGACAACTGCAGAGAACATTGCAGAGTCAGGATTAAACATGTATCACCTTCAAACTATTTTCAAACGGTCAGGGGAAGATGGACTTCGAAATATTTTTACTGTGAAAAACACAGAAGGTCTGCCAAGAGTAACTAATGTAAAAAAAGTATTAGAGGAAGTTATTCCTAAACTAGCGGCATTTTTTAACAAATAAATGAAAATTGCAGTTGTGAATATCAGGCTCACGGAATAGGATTCGAACCTATACCATACAATAGTATCACCTAGCACTGCAAAAGAAGTCATTTTTTAACCACTTAACCAATGCCACAACCCCAAAAACGGTTGCACAAATAGGCCATGTCTAAGTGACTACTCTACAGCACACCGGTGCAAGGTTTATATATTGACTCATGATTAGTTTCGAATATGTATATGGACGAAACTTTAATGTTAAACATAATGTTATTGTATATGGTCATTGTTCTACTGTTTAGAACAATTAGAATTTAAAAATGAAAATGACATGTTATACTTTATCTAAGTATGCTTCTATTTTTGCAAATAATACAAGAGCCATGCTTACTGCTGAATTTTACTGTTAAGTACACATGTACTGAGTTATTGAACTTTAGCAGATTATATACAGAATTGAAAGGGATTATTGCTTTCCATGAATTAATAAATGATTTTCCTGTCATATTATCAAATGTGGTACAATATATTGTTGGCAAAAGCAAATATTATATATACTGTAGGGTGCGACATAAAGTATACTTGATTTCTTGTAATTTTTCGGCTAAACTTGACTTTTCGGATTGGTATTTATTAGAGTTATGGCCCTTGCAGATATTTTCCAAATGTTGTTTTCATTGCTTATATATAAGAATATTACATTATAAGTTAGCACTATATGAAAGTTGTATTTGCACTGCAATAATAGCAGTTTCATAAAGATACCAAGAAATGCATCAGTATTTGATGTGAAACATTTTATTCACCGAAAAACTATACAATGTCATAAATTTTACATGATTTTCAGAGATATAGCTGGTCAATAGTCATGAAACTTACACAATTTGATTAAAATAGAACAACAATAAAAGTTATGAGTGTATTTCAGTTGCCCATTGCAAATATAAAGGAAAATGCTGTGTCATTTTGCAATAGTAACATACTTTTTGGAAAAAATTGTTGATTTTCTGAGACCCTCCTAACAAAATATTATATGCCGATTTCAATTTAACCAAGTATCTTGATGGCTTTTGTGTAATGTTTTGTCTTAATATGTATTTGTGTAATATATAAACAGGTCCATAGAGAATAAATGATGAAAAAAATGATTTTTTATGGATTTAAGTTATGCCCGATTAGTTTTTTCAGTGGTGTGGTTGTGCCGAGGGGGGTGTACATATATAAATGCTTGTAACTGACATATCTGATGGGTAAAGTTCCTGAAAATTTGCTATTTAACTTATCATACAGTATACTTGGCAACAGTAATGTGCAAGAGGTCATTGGGAATAGTGCCCATTACACCCATACTACCTTAAGACATTTTATTTCCATTTCGTAACACATTTTAGTCTATTTACATGCAGATATATTCCACAAAGTTCATTAGGTGCATGCTGTACAAATGAATTATTTGAGCTTCTTTGACACAAATTACTTCACACAAAGCGATGTTCTTATTTCTAATAACAAATGTTACTCTATTCCTATTCTTATTATGAATATCTTTACTAAAAACTTCCATGACTTATATATGTTGAGTAAATCTTATCATAGAAAGTGACAGTGTCAACTCTATATAATAAATCAATCAGATATAATTAAGGTAAGCCATCCACCATTGTCATAATGCCCGCGATAAATGACAGAGTTGTTGTTTCAATCTATATCATAATGCGGATAAAATTTGAAAATTTTATAATTATTTTTTACCGTTCCACAAAAAATAATGACCCGTCTTCTTTCTTCTCTGAAGAAAACTTAGCCTTTAAAAATAAACGATAAATTGAAAATCACATTTATTTTCTTATTTCTTTCTATTTTCATTTAGTGAAACCATCTATGTACTTAACAGACTTGCAAGAAAAGTCAGAAATATTTGGGGAAATAATCAAAATTTGGCGAATAAGGAATATTTTATGCGAACATAAAAATTGTAGACAGCCCAAATATCAGTTGGGCGTCATATTGTCTTAAATGAAAATTATTGGTAACATATGATATCAACTATATCCAAATTTCAGAGAAATTTACCGTCTGGTTTTTGCAAAATTTCATTTTGAACAGAATGCTGCCTAAAGTTTACATACGCATGATGAAATTGGAATTTACAATTTCGCTTACTTCTTTCAAAAGTATGATTTAATTATGGCAGATGAAGTTCATTGTAGTTGTAAAACATAAGTAAATTGACATTGTTGCCAAATTGTGTCACTTTCAATATTTTAGTAAATTACCTCCCTTTATCAATAATTACATACAAAATTTACGTTTTTTTTTGTTTTTCAATATCAGCACCATTTAAAAAATATAGTGAAGGACTGCCTGCCCTAGAATATTATAACTTGCAACTGCTGTGAAATTGAATTTAACATACATTTTACAATTTAGAAGTTTATATTAACTGTGTTTAGTTGCCATATAATTATTATATAGAAGGGAAATTGCCCAACGTTATGGACGGAATGCTTTAACCAATGATGGATGGCTTACCTTAAGGTTAAAGTGTCAATCTGTGATAACTTAACAATAAGTGATTATGAGAAATAGGAACTTTGTCACATGCCATAACAAATATGGTTTCATATGAAATAACATATGAAAATATTAAAGTGTGATACTTCAAAAAAGAGAGAGAATAAGTTGCTACAGGGAACGCCACATAAATAAGACAGTGTATCCCCACACAGACCTCCGGGAAAACAACAATCCGTAAAACATAAGGCATTTGCGGAGACTCAAGGGTACATACGTTAGCAAACAGGGGCGCAAGGAATGGACTGGCCGACCAAAGGGATAACTAGGAGAATCAAAGAGGACAACTTAATGGATGGAAAATATCACAGGACAAGTCAAGACAGATGGCAACAATAGGCCGAAACTGTGGAGAAAATAATATGAACACTATCAATATCAGAATGTGAAATAACCATAAAATATTAAATCAATGACCTAATGTAAATTGAACCGGAAGATGTAGTTAATAATTAAGCAAATCTTAAATACTTGTGATAGGGAAATGGAATTTAAAATAAAGACAAATAGAAATAAAACTTAAAATATATCTATTAAGAAAACAAAAACATAAATACGACTGTACCCAATAAGTATTAAGACGTGTTATAATACATCATTATAGAGAGAAAAGTGTACATGGTAATGCCAAAATGACGTCACATGTATCCCACTAAATGACGTCATAATAAAGAAAGAAGCTTGGTAAAGAAGGCTCATTAAGTCAATTGACATGTCAGATCTTGTGAGCATAAAAGTCAAATTTCAAACAATAAAATTAGATATGTAAGAATTATTATGTAACAAATAAATCAAATACGGCATCATATTATATACACCACATAAAGGTAGTGTAGCTGATTTGTTCATTCATTTGATATAGCATAATGCATAACAACAATCATTAGCAAGTAATCTTGAAATAGGGCAACATTACAATTAACAATATCATTACATGTTTTCTATAAAACATTACAGATGTGCAAGAGGGATATTATCATTCTTTAATACTGTCGTAATACATTCCTTTTAGAGAGAGAAAAAACATTGAGGAACAACAACATAATTGTAAATACCACAAGTACGTACGTTACACTGTACATACAAGTACAATTTGATATTGTCAATTTCGATTATGTCAACGAAACCTTTTGTAATGGGGCTGTAAGTCACATAAACAGTCCAAGTGACTAGTCCAGCTAGTACGATGGGGTATGACTTCAGACGGACATCTTGGTAGAACATACGACTTTCCATAAAATACCGCTGGATAGCTTCCTCACTTACTAATCCCTCACTTCTTATATTGTCCTATATAAAAAACATAGTAAACTAATGTTTTCACTTTATGCTTAACCATAGCTCAATCTTTTGAAAGCGAATCATCGCACACGATTGTACAAAAGTCTACTTATAAAGACTTTTACCAAAATTGATAAACAGTGAACATAGGGTAACCAATGTGAACAGGGCTTCAGTAAATACGAATGTACGTATATCGTGTTGCTCACACTCTGTACATGTTTACATGGTAAAATAGTGTCCTCTTCTGCCAAGTATCTCTAGTCCTCTCGCTAGCAGGAAGCTTAAACACTTGGAAGTATCCTCCTTAATTCGATAATCTCCGGCACTCAGCATAGCTGCTGCAATTATTGTTCCTGTGGAATCAACGGAATAGTCGTTAAAGCAAATAATCGCCCCGCTGTCACCTGGTTCGGCAAAGTTCCGTACAGGTGGTGCCGCGGCATGCTCTTCACGTCGGAAAATGACTGATTCTAAGACTTCGTCATTATCAGATAGATCTGGTAGATTTTCAATAAGCATTACATATTCCTCTGCCGCCCCATCTAGCGGATTGTTTTCTGCAATACAAAAATCATCGGAACTAATTTGTCCATGTGTTAAATGTGTGCTTGCGCCATATTTATAAACGGTCGTACCAACTAAATCTTCCGACACGTTGCTCAAAAACGATACAGATTTTTGTTCTCCACGATCATCTCTCATGGTGTAATTAATCAATCTTCTTATATTGTCATCGTGTGCCGCACCGACAGCAGCGATGTCTACCAATGGAAAGTTTGTAATATCACCTGAATGAATTCTTTTTTCTGGGGAACTTAGTCCAAAACGACGCCTTCTTGGTATTCCATCAACATTTTCTTCAGTTAGCACAATAATTCTACGATTATTATCTGGACTGACGACGACGTGGGCACATGTAAGTAAATGTGGCATTCCTTGTTGGTCTTTGACAAAACACCCAACTGAGCCAACGTTGTATAATGCTCTGTTGATACGGTCAGGACTTAAGATTTTATCTCCCTGTCTGACGAAATATTTGGGTTCCTGGTCTACAACTCTGACAATATAAGGATAGTGATACTGATGCTTTTGCATCTGTTCAGCTATTTCGTCTTTCACGTCAGATTCAGACTTCTGCATCTGCTCAGTTATTTCGGTTTTCACGTCAGATTCAGACTTCTGCATCTGCTCAGCTATTTCGTTTTTCACGTCAGATTCAGACTTTTCACTTTCGGATCTTAAATGAATTTCAAGCTCTCCATACACTGTTCCCATACCATATACGCTTTTCATCCTGGAAAATTAATTACAGTTTCAAAAGTACACTACATCAATAAAACTGCTTAATTTTTCTACACACAAAACCCGATTGGTTAAAATTCGACGGAATTGGAATATCAACGTAACCACTTGTCAAACTCACAACAAAATTTGAATTATACACTATAAAACTATTTAAAATTAAAATCATGGAATAGGTTAAAACTCACGGAAGTCATTTGCATACAACAATATAACCATGATAGATGGTCGGATATTAAACGGAAATACATTGACCACCACCAACGCTTCAAACCCATTTTACAAAAATGCAAGGTAAAATACTTAGTCACGAAATACCTTAGGATGTCATGGCGTAGTTCGGCTGATATCTTTGGGCGTGGATTTTCAAAGTCTAAGATACTAGAAGAGACTAATGACTGTCGCAAATAACCTTTAATTTCAAAAGTCATCTTCCTCATCACCGTTGTCACTCGTTGTGTTGTTTGAAAATTGCGGTCAACAGTTTTAATAACATCTACATTTTTGAGATCAGCTCGCAAGCTCTTGGCACTTATGTCTACTTCATGCAAATCTTTTCCTGAAATACTATTGCAATTACGAGTACTGTTATCTTTCGTTTGTGCATGACATAATTTGGACAATCTATAACGCGTGTTTCTCGATACTGCTTTGGATATTGTTTTTTCAAAGTGTAACTCCATTAACAGTTGATAACATAGGAATTCAGGGATGTTGTATTTTGCAGCCAATGGCGAAACAATAGCGCATAGCATTCTTCGGCAAAACGTGCGCATAACTTCCATCTCAAAAGAATCGGTTGCTGTGTCTGCTTGTTTCCTAGATCTACTAGATAAGTCACCATCTTGCACAGTGTCTTTTACGACAGCAACAATCATATCCAAGTTGAGAACGTCTGTGGACTCAAGATCATATGTAATGCTTTTTCGGATGAAATACTGATACATGTATGAATACATATGTTCAAATCCACGCATAATATGTACTTCAAGGATCTTTTCAATTTCATTTGACAGTTCTTTCTGCGTTGGAAAAACTAGTACGGGTATTCCAATTTCTTTTTCACTCAGCCATGTTTTCAAGGATTCTATGTTGTCTGCTTTTTCTTCGTTCGTAGTGGATGAACCAATAACTATGATATCAACACTCACTCTTGTATCGCCCTCTTCTGTTTGGATCATCAATTTTCTTAGATACTACGGGTATATAATGGTATATCAAAGTCAATTATGTATATTTATGCTCATTTTTATTTTAATTTGTTTAAAATTCAATGATCACAAAATTCTTCAAGAAACACTTACTTTGTCAGAACATGATACACGTTTACCTGTATATAGTGAATGTGCCACTTGTTCGATGAGATTTTTTGCAGAATAAAATGTACTGCATTTAAGTATAATGACTGAATATAATAACTTTTACAATGTGCAAGCTTCAGTAGATGCATTATCATATTTCTAATGTGCCAAATTAGTCTAACAGTCACCTGTTTCCAATTTTCGAGCTGCAAATCTCTCTTGCAGAATACCCCAACTTCCAACTTATCTTCGATTTTACAATCGGCATCTTTCGGTGCAATTTCTAATTCTTTTAGCTCAACATCATCGCCAGTGACAATAATTCTAGGGTGCTTTCCAAGACGTGTACACAATTCGCTGAGTTGGTTTAAAATATTTTTGTCATGCCAACTCGCGGGAAACGCTCCTGCAAAAATACGCCAATATATCAAGTTATTTTGTCGCCATATCTGTCAAATGATTATACATCAAACATGTAGTGTTAAAGATCGGTAAAATGGTTGAGGAAATTAATTCGCTTCTGAATAATTTTATTCTTAATTGTATCTTTTATATTTTCATAAAAACTGTGAAGAGTTACATCAAAGTACATGTATTCCATTTCCATCTGCAACACATGCTTCGGTTGATTGTTAGGTTGGATGGAATATTAAGCAGTATTCAATGTTCAGACGTTCAGTTATATTCACCGGTAAGTCGACCTAGCCAGTGTTGCTTGGTTACCAACCAGTACAAGCTTCTGTTAGCAACTGACAACAGAGGTGGAGCACAACTGATTTTGGATGCATTATATTCAGTCAAATTGTGACAGAGAACATACGATCATTCATGGGTATTACATGTTTGGTATGAAATGAACAATAACTGTTAAGAATGACTTTATTGGACATTTAAATCATATTTTACAAGATATAATGATAATTTTAGCTATTGCAAAAGACCATGCTATGACCTCCATTATATTTATTAGTGAACATGTTTAAAAGTTAATTATTTGGAAATGTTGAGAAGCCTGCGTTAAGAACTGATTGATAATTCATTATAATTGCACAACCATGTACACTACACTTTTTCATTCACACTTACCAGCTGTTCTACTAAACCGCTTATGGAGATCTATGTAACGATTCTTAAAGTACTGAACACGTGGACACCATGTCCACGTGCTCAACTCGTGCACGTGATGAGTTTCTGTAGCAATATTCATCTATAATTACAAAAAAATTAAGAAATGTCGAAAATTCTATAGACAATAATGGAACAACCGATCAATCGCCAAACGTTGCAGGAATGGGTACCACAAACAAATAGTTTATAAGGATGGCCTAAGAGTAGTAAAAGAAAAAAAACATTTGTTCGTCATAATTTTAATTCTTTAGTGTTGTGGGGTTACACGGCCGCCCGGTTAACAGGATCCCCACATCGGGAGCACTTTTTCCTCTTGATTTATTCTTTGCAGCGGTGTTTGACAGCCCACGGTGTTTGAGCCTTAAATGGCGGAAGGTGAATGAGTTTAATGGTGTGGGTTAGACAGCCACCCGGTTAGTTCAGTCGGTAGACCGCCGTTCTAGTGTTTAGGGGGTCATGGGTTCGGATCCCACATCGGGCGCACTTCCCCCCCTTGATTTACTTTAATTGAAATCATATTCGAGTTGTGAATGTACATATATACATATTTGACTGACTGAATCTAGTACGGTGATGACAAAAAAGGTATTTAATTAAGAATACTTTTATACTGCATCATATTCCGTTAAATGTTTAACCAAAGCAATTCTTATAGTAATATATTCTTAAATATCATTGAATTTATTGGGTGAATCGAAAACGAAAGTAGAGTCGACTGCATTAGGAGAGGAACATGTCAAACAATAACGAAATACATAAAACAAGAATAATTACATTTTCATTCTATCCATTATCAATCATCCAAATGAGGTACTTTTTGTAATAGATTGCATAATTAACTTTTTTCACTGTCTTGGGATTTCCCTGTATCTAAAAATAGACTTAAAATACGCATGTCTTGACAGTGTCGTCACACTTTGCAAGAAGAAAGATAATTGCAGATAATTGTACAAAACATTCTACAGTGGTTATCTCCCGTACGGTAACGGTGTTATTCGCCGCCTCTTAGGGGACACACGGACTTTCGTCACGTGTATGCATTTACAAAATGTACCTTGATTCGTATCCTTATCTAAGCATGCTTAACAATGTGTAAATAACGTATATACATGCGTGTAGCATTCATGTTAAGCATTTCAGAACACAAAATTGGTGACAGTTCTCTGGAAAGAACATTTTCCTTTCCGGAGTTTTACAATAAACGTCCCCGCAAAAAGTATTAATTGGCAGTGTTATAAACAATAAAATACCCATATGATACGTTCGAATGTAACGACTTTCTTCATAGTTTTTGAAAGGGTGTGTACCTCCGAGTAATTTGGTATAATTGACATATCCGTAGTTTTCCGTCCGCAAAAAATCTTTGACGAGGCTGGGAAATATGTACGACTGAAACCATTTGAATAAACTTACTAGAGGGCCATTTCGGGATACAGCTAATGGTCCATTTAAGTTAGGGACCTAATCTGTCGTGTGGTACTTAAGAAGAAGTGTCTTAGCGTAAAAGTACACGTTTCATTGGAATTTTATATGAAATATTGAGTCCACGCGGCTTGATCAATTTTGACGCTGTGTTAAACACGGGAGGAGACCGGCTAGGTATTTGTAAAATAAACAGCAGATAAGCCTCTATGGTTGTGCCAAATTGGACAGATTTGGGAGAGTTCAACGACCAATGTCGGGTAAAACAAAAGTTTACAGATAGTAAACGGGTGATCAGACAAGCTTACATTGATAATTGAGCTCACAGGATGTTGTAACAAAATGTTCATCAATCTTCCGAATTTCCTATAGAGTTATATAACCAGCCACAGCCTCACAAACATCCTTTTTTAACATCAACAACATTGTTATACATGCTTGCTTTCAGCCAATCTCATTAAAATCAGCTCCAGTCGCACGCTCCTACACTATACGCTAACTGGATCTGATGACTGCCCAATACAGGTCACGTTCAAGTGACCTTTGAATAGCCAATCAAATCCTCGTCTGCAAAATGCTGTGGTATAGAGTTATGAATATTCGTCGATCTCCGACGAGCTCCGTAAATTCTATTTGAGCGTAGATCACGAAGACGCTCCGATTACGTATTTTCGTCAATTTCAATATGGGTGCGCCCATGGACACAACCGCAACTCCTACACGGCAACATTCTTTGGTTAATCGGTGTTATTTGTGGGGTGTTTCGTTTTTGGAAATATTTATAACCGGAAGTGGCAGGAAGGACGTTAAATAACAATACAATATACAATACAAAATACTTCATTTTGGTCATGGTTACATGTGTAACAACACACAATGTTATGACAGACAGATAACATTTATGGGTAATCAAACAATTCTGCCGTGCGTTCGGTAAAGGCTAACACTCGCTCGAGTTAAGAAACTGTGCACGCATTTTGCAACCGAACGCTCTGTTTGCCAAAAAGTACGCGTCCTTCGCTAGCTACCTCGGAGATGCTCGAGCGAGTGGGTGCACAGTGGGCGCGTACTTTTTGGCAAACAGAGCGTTCGGTTGCAAAATGCGTGTACAGTTTCTTAACTCGTGCGAGTGTTAGCCTTAACCGAACGCACGGCAGTTATAAGTATGCAATATAAAAACAAAACAGAAATAGTTGGCTGAACATTTACGTGTGTTTAGGTGACAGCGATGTTTATTTATCCGTGAATGGTTTAAAAAGTTGGGAGAATTTAAATATTTACAATGAAATCACGAGAAAATCGAAGGTCACGTTGTAGGAATTTCATTGATGACTTGGAGATAGTACAATATATGTGTATTATTGTAGATGGTGTTTTTGTTTTTCAATTAAAATATTTAGTGATATAACATGTGAATAGACTTGTACTTCTAAGTACTCCGAATACAGAAACTCCGAATAAACGATAAAGACATGTTGAGAAAGACGACAAACACGATTTTGTAAGGAGAAATTTCATTGGACCACAAACGAGCACCTGGTTACGCATATCTATTTTTAGAGAGGTTATATGAACGTGACCTCTTACGGAGTGTAGTCAGATCCTAACAAATAATGGAGCTAAAGTTAGGGGCTGATTTCAATGAGATTGGCTATCAGCTAGACCGCATCTATTAATCGTATGTTTCATGTAAAACGTCCATATCCATTCTCGTTGTCTCATCGTTTAAACTTTTCAAACAATGAACCTATCAGATTCAATTGAACAACATATTTTGTTTACAAATAGGCATTTGGAAATGAAAACCGTGTTTCTTACTAGCAATGTGTTTAGTGATTGCATACATCTGATCTGCAATTGGTATTGCTATACACATTGGATTGTTTGATGTATTATCTCCAGCACTAACCATAGATAAAACCATATAGTACTTTCTTCGAAAATATCATTGAATTTATTTGGCGAATCAAAAACGAAAGTTTAGACGACTGCATTAACTTAAGACAGGAACATGTCAAACAATAATGAAATACATTAAATAAGAACATTTACATTTTCCTTTTATCCGTTATTAATCATCCAAATGAGGTACTTTCTGTTATAGATTACATAATAGATTTCAGCGAAAAATTTCACAATCTTGGGAGTTCCCTGTGTCTAAAACATGTCTTGGCAGTCGTCTCCCTTTGCAAGAAGATAATTGTACTGCGAGTTGGCACGACCAAATATTTTAAACCAACTCAGCGAATTTCAGGTTTCAGAGACGAATTTCTAACGTAAAACAAAAGTTTAAAGACAATAAACGGGTTGACTAGCTCATATTGAGTTAAAAATATTCACCGTAAATTTCCAAATGCCGGTTTGAGGAGGTTGTAACAATGTTCATAAGCGTCTCCTCAATACCTCATAATACAATATTGATAATGTGTAGGTATCTATGTGATTACATCCTGTAGTTTAAGTCATTCAACGAATATCTATACCGACAGGTCTTCTCTTAAAGTATGTTATATGCGCAATCCTGTACTGTCCCCCATTCGATTATATTGTGTTATGTAGCCCATTATATATATATCTATCTACCTTGGTAGACACTATTTTGTAGATGTTGCCGTCTCACATTTGTATATATTAATTTGAATTCAGGAAATAAAATACAATGTAATACAAGAACATATAAATGACAACGCCTCCCCGTGTTTTGTTTTAAAAAGCATTTACGTACTGACAGTTCCAGTGCTGTAGACCATTGTAAACCTTTCTTCGTTTGTTGTGCAGTTTCGTTTTGAACATAGGTGTTGTCTTATCACTTACCATTTTGTACGATTGTTTGATGCTGAATTTGACGTACCTTTTAGTTTTAAATGTGTAATTGTTTTGCAAGTCATCGGTTAAGTGCAAGGTTGACATGCCATTAAACCAGTTAAAATACTGACTTGAGACTTAGTATGATATGCATGCTTTATTTTGACTAAGAATGAGGAAAACTTTAGGACACCCTTCACCAAGGAAATGCCCTCTCCATTATAATCAATATTCTAATCTATTTTGTAGATCGTACAACCAAATTATGTTAGTTTAGTTTAAACATAATCATTTACATCGATTGTGAAAATATGAAATTTTAACACATACTTATCACTCTTGTCGACTACTTCCTGGGTCACAAACCATTAAAAGTCTAATACATCTAATACAGGGATATCGAAGTTGGCGACTTTACAGCATTTAAAGCGGGATTCGAACTAAAGACCTTCGAATCAGGTGCTAGGCGCTCTAGCCCTCGACCTATATGCCTCCCGCAATTCGGTTGTACATGTATTAACATCTGATATTTTAACGTAAAACTGTTATAACAGCTTTTAAACAAAAAATGGAAATCCTATGATACTATTGAGCAATCCGTCAATATAAATATATAAAATAAAATATACTGGTCAATAATGCATAACCGGTCAGTATTAGTTTACATAGCTGCTAAAAACCTACTGATGCCTCTTCTGTTGTTCTGGTTACATTTATGATTCAAAGGAAAGGAACTTCCAAAAACCAGTCAATGTAATCATATCAAAGTAACGTTCATCGTTTCCTATCTTTGTCAGAATGCAGTGAAGATTCTCAAAACACAAAATGGCGAGTAAGCTCTTTTGACCAGATAAACACCACTGTTAATTCCGGGCATATTTTCATTTTATATCTTTCAAATGTCCTATAGTGTTATAACACAAAACCACCCACACCCTTTCAACGGATCAAAATTACTATAACCATAATTGTATGTACATTTTTAAATTTACTAACACCAATACTAAGTCAATGTTAACATCAACAGCGTTGTAAAAGAGAGAGAATAAGTAGCTAAAACATGCTTGTTGTTAGACCACGTCTATTCGTCGTATGTTGCACGTAAAAAGTCTACGTCCATTCACGTTGGCATCGTGTCATATGTCTCATTTAAACGTTCATTTAAACAACGAACCTATCAGAATAAATTGAATTACATATGTTGTTTACATAGGCATTTGGAAATGAAAACCGTGTTTCTTACTAGCAATGTGTTTAGTGATTGCATACATCTGATCTACCATTGGTATCGATATACACATTGGATTGTTTGATGTATTATCTCCAGCACTAACCATAGATAAAACCAAGACAGAGTCAGTTGTAAGATCTGTCATACAAACTATTGCTCCGCTATCACCTTCATCTGCAAATAGTCGTTTAGTGGCGGTTTGAGGTGTTGTTCTATTTTCGGTATTGTTTTGTATCATTTCGCTATTACGAGCACTGTTTTCTTCGCCTAACTCGGGCTTTGGGGCGGTTGCATTTGAATTCACAGCTGTGTCACAACCCAAGTGTTGATCCTGTTCAATAACTGTACCGATGGCTTCGGGCATATCTAGATCTATTTCGTATGATTCAATTGAACCGTCCAAAAGACTATCATGTAAATCTTCTTCTTTGGTACATTTGCTAGCAACAACCGAGGCAACTTCTTCTTGCAAAGAATCATGATTGCAATTAAGAAATATTCCACTATCACGATCTATTTCACCTTCAAAAGTAGGCAAAGCCTCTATGACTATAAACATACTATTTGTATTCTCTTCGTCAAAAGTGTAGAAACCTGAAGTAACAATGCCTTCAGTAAACCCAGTTTTAGCTCCATATTTGAAAACATGTTTTCCAATTAAAACGCATGGGCTTTCAAAAGTAGCGAACATAACCGGTTTGTAATTGGCTGCAGCGTCTAGGAAACGATAACAACACTTATTACCATCACATACCGAAATGGCAGCTAAGTCCAGTTTACGAATATTTCCTTTGTAACGTGTAACCAACATGTCCTCAGAAACTGATCCAAATCGCCTTGGTTCTGTTTCAAACGATTTCAACACTTTCACTTCACTGTCTGAATTCTCTACCACATGAGCACATGTCAGTCCGTATGAAGTACCGTTACTTCCCTGCAAGCAGATTCCTAATGTTCCAGTTCTTAATTCACCTTCGTTGTCAGGATTCGGACTAAGAAGCTTATCGCCTTGCTCGAAAAAACTGTTCGTAGTTCCAGCAAAAGGTTTTGGAAACGTGTCCAATGATTTTACCTTATAAGGATATCCATAATTGTGGTCCGTTAGAATGCTTTTCACCTTATCTGTAGTTTCCGCTACCAACTTTCCAGTTAACCCGATTTCAAGTTCACCGTAGACAGTTGCTACACTAAACACGCCATCAGTTCTGAAAAGAAGAGCAATATTTATCTCAACTATACATCCATATTTGATATGAAGTACATGCAATGTACATTGTACTTCGCATGTGAACGGTAAACATAATTGGACATTTGAACATTTACTGCGTTGTCGACAAGCGAAACAAAAGAGAACAAAGTATCGACCAAGTTGTTGGTTTAACATATTTCTCTAAATTGTATTCGAGAGTTATTAAACGTGTCAGGTATTTATGAACTTTATTTTTGATACCCAAACCTTACTTTTAGTCATTTTGATGGTTTATGAATAAATAAGATTACAGCATGAGTCGTTGATCCATTTCACTTCGTCCATAAAATAAGCTAAGTGTCTTACCTTAATAAACGTTCACGGATACTTTGAGGAACAGCTTTATTATGAAACATTTCATCGTCAAAATCTGGTGAAATGACTGACTGATTGAGATAGCCTTTGATTTCAAATGCCATTTTCCGCATGACAGTTATGACTCTTTCCATTCTCGCAAGGGTCTTTTCGCTCGTGACAAATATTTTTGAAATATCGCTCTGAATTCTTTGAACTATACATTTTAAACGAGTCAATCCACTGTCTAGATAAGGATTTGTCTCTTGATTGTCTGGGATATCTTTTAAAACACGTTTTATTTCCGATAAATAATACTTTGTATTTTCCGAGATAGAACTAATCAAATTGTCTTTGAAGTGAACTTCATTCAACATTTGATGACAACATGACTCTAGAAGATTATACTTGGCAGCAAGAGGTGATACGGCAGCACAAGTTATTGATTGACAGATATCTTGAATCATTTTATCAACAAGTGTGTTATCCGGACTATCGTGTTCAGATCGTTGTGTCAGTGGTGTGCCAACATTTTCAGTCTCACGTTTCTCATTTGATTCTTCTTGTTCAATATCTACGGTTATTTTGTCTTCAAATGTTGTAGTGGGAAAATAGTGTCCAGATCTTTTGGTTAGATGTTGAAGATTACCAACATTTAGCTCTCTTTCTTCACTCGATTCAGCTTGATATGCAAGTTCGATTAGTTTATATTTGTTACAAACTATGCTTTGAATGGATGTAGTAATTTCCTTTGAATATACTATATCATCATCTTCGAGGTCATAACGTCTGTTTAGCCGCATGAAACTTTTCAAATGAGAGAACATTTTGACAAAGCAATCAACCATTCGTTTCTCAAATATCAAAGATATATGACTCGACAGTTCAGTTCGTTCCGGATTGCAAAGAATTTGAATTTCGACATTTTCAGCAAAATACTGTTCCAATTTCTGTTTCATGTAGAACTGCCATAATCCTATGTCTTTCTTGGCCATGGCTTCCTGTGTTCGAAAGACGATGATATCCGGCCAATTCTTTCGTCTTAAGATAGTGTATTTATCAATAACATCCCTCAATGTTTCTTCCCTACTTTCCTACAAACGTAATGAAATATTAAAAGGCAATATTGAGCGTAGAAACAAATGAAACTTACACATGTAATGGGTTTGATTATAACCACGCAATCATATACGTTCGTAAATCAACAAGTTGACTGTTGATCCATTAGGACTGATTACTTCATTCTTGTGTACTTTCGAAAAAAATGGAAACAAGTTAATGGCTTCAAAATAATCGCGTATTTTTTAGACAAATAATACACGTCCTGTATGTGGTAACAACAGGAATTTGTGCTGAACTTATTAAAATTGACGGTGACAATTAGGTTAACAGTGAGTAGTGTTGATCGTCAACCCCATGGGAAATTGCCCGGCGTTGGAATAATGAAGACATGTAATGCTCTTAGAGCCAGATTACATAAAGAGGCTTCTTAATGATGGTAAATAATGCTGGTGGTAATTGTATGTACACATGTAGTTTATATCAGAAAAACATGGGTTTCTCTATTTTTCTTACGGGTTCTAGCAGGGAATTAGTATTGTCAAAATACTCAATTGTGTAATAACCATTAAATTATTCTTCTTATAGTTTATTAAATAAGTATGATCAGCTTTTGTCAATTTTGATGCTTTAGACTGGTTAAGATGGTGCCAGAGTCTTTATGTACGGTTTTGTAATATATGGAATGGAATTTGTTCCCGTGGTTGGTTGGTTATTTGGAACAACTGGTGTGATAAATCATGATAAGGAAAAAACAAACGACATAGAAATATTCACAATAGTTGTTGTGTATGGGGATTTAAGTCACATAAACAGCCAGTGTCATGTAGTATTTCAGCTATCATGGTGGATGGAGACCCCAGTCAGACACCTGGGTAGAACCACCGCCCTTCGGTACACAGTTGGATGGCTTCCTCACAAACTCTACATCCCAGGTAGGATTTGAACCCACAGCGGTGAGGGGCAAGTGATGAGAAGCCAGTGACCATCCACTCGACTTAAGACATGTTGTAAGTGTATATTACAAATTAGAACTTCTGAATCAAACCAACCTTATCTCCGATACCGCTCGCGGTAGTGATGTCAGTAACATGTATAATCACGCTAGCTTCATCGTGTGTGTTCCTCTGAGGATGTCTGACGTCATCAGAATCGTCTGGAATGTCAAACGACATTTGTTTTGAAAAAAACCCACAGCATTCATTAAATTCAACAAATATAAGTCTTAGTTAGAGATAATGTTTCTGGATACGTGATGCAAAATGTTGTACGTTGCTTAATTTTCCGCGATGACAGATAAATTTTGTTCCACGTAAATGTTGAAGATCAAAATACATCCATCAATAAAAATATTGTAGTAAACTCTAGAATGTTCATATTTTTGGACATAGCTCGTATGTCATAAAGGGAGATCTCACACAGACTTTCAGAATGTTTTAAAAATTTCTAAATACATGTAGATGTAATGTTTGGCACCATATCAAGTATTTAGATATGCGAACAATACCTTTATCTCACATGCCTATACATATTATTTTGTAAATGTTATACAACCTTTTCGATATCGATGTCCATAATCTGACAAGATTATTTTGTACAAACAATACAGTACATGATTCATTATATTATCTATTCAGTACACTATCAAGATATTGGATAAAAAACTGTGCCTAAAATAGTGGACCTACAAGCTACTTTACTTGATTCAAGCCGGATATTTCTGGGATGTACTTTTTCCAAGCCTCGAAATAGCGGGATTCTACGCCTTGTACTCAATGATCTATCTACGTCACAGACGTTACCTTGAACAATTTCGCTTCGGGCTACGAATAAGGTTCATGTCTTAAAAAGTTCCCGACACAGAATCTAGTCATTTTGGTCTATAGTAAAAGTCGTTGTTATCTGAGAGTGTTTACGTCTTTTTCAAGACATACGGCGGTTTCCAAGGGGTTCCCAACCGCAAATAACTTTCCCACATGATTTAGAGGTGGAGGTCGAATGACTATAGATCCAGGATTTGTTCTTAATGGGAGGGGCGTAACTTTTTGGTCATTTTTTGGTTTTGCTCAAGTCTTATACACATCATCATGATAGAATTTAATGCTACAATAAATCAGAATCACTTATTTGATAATCTTATAATTAAAGATCTCTGTATATTTACGTATTTAAACTCAGATATACATGTAATGTTTCGCCCGGGATTCGAACCTGACATCCCCTAGTGTGACAGTCAAGTGCGTTAATGTATGAGTTAACTGGGATGGGTGGAGAAAAGTCGCTTACGCTAATAAGCATGAACTCGCAATCGGTATAAAACTCTGCAGTCCGTCAAATTTTATCATACGGGCCTTAGCCACTAGCGCCAAGGATATTGTCACGAGTTCTCTCCCTTTATCCATACTGTAGTATATGTGTATATACTATATTATACAAGGGATAAGGGAGATAACTCTAGAAGAAGAAAGGGGAGATTACTAGTGATACTAGTGCAGTAGCATACCTGTGTCGGTGGGTTCATTCGCTTTTACGCTCGTGCTTGAATCTTTCTTCTCTGTAGAAGGCGATATGACAAGGTCGTTTTGGATAAGATCAGTTGAGCCGACTAGCAGAATTCTAGGTGATTTTAGAAGATCAGTATTTAGTATATTGAGATTTCTCATTAAATCTCCATCATCAAAGCATGGAGGCAAAGGAGCTAAACAAGATAAACATCGATATTACTTTAAGTGCTACAGAGCAAGAAATTCAAGCAATATTATTCCAAATATTATCAATGCCCCAAGTGCTATTGTCGATGATAAGAGATACCTGACTTTATTGACAACGCATACATTGCAACCTCTACATGGCAACACCCTTAGAAAGATTCAACTTCACCCTAACATATTAAAATTACAATTACTCATGGATCAAGACTTTAATAACATAATAAAAAGTAGGAAACCCTGTGTGCTCATTAAAGAAACTATTTGTAAAGTTAAATCAAAGTTAAAACATCCGAAAATAATATATTCTTAGTCTAGATACACATTTTAAACAAATTTAGAAGTATAACACATTCTCCTGCAATATTTGTTTATCATACATGTATATGTATTCTAAATTGTATTTCTTGTGCATGATGCATTGATTTTGTAATTGTATTTGCATCTTTACCATTGTATTAGTAGTTTGTATATTATGTACTCATGTTGTCATGTTTTTCATGAACTGGGATATGTAAATAAACTGTAAACTGGAAAAACACTTTGACTGTTGTTGAAAGGTTGTTGTTCTATATAGGTTAAATTGTTAGGTTGTTTACCTAAGTGTTACACAGGAACAAATACTATTGTAGTAGATGACAGCTAGGTGTTCACGATAGGACCGCTCTGTACAGGTTGCACTGTATTCTCTCATACATATATCCAGGAAAAACAAATCTATTCGGAACTGCATGGCAGCCCTGTTCAAGAAGTCACTTGATCATTGATAATAATGCTGATTTGACATTTATAGTCATCTGAATTTTGGAAGGCGGCCAACAATCAAATAGAGATTTTGGCACAGACTGAACATCAATTTCAAATAAGAATGAGTCATCAGTTTACGGGAAAAGATGATTATAATTATGCTTCCCACTGACCATGACAAACTGGATATATATTTAGGGACCACGTCATGTATGGAAACCTACATGGGAGGGGAAATAAACGATGTGGCGGAAACATAATTTTACTTTCTACATACGACATCTCTCTAGACACCAACCTATTCTGTGCCCTCAAAAACATGTCATACAATATATTTTAGCGAATATCAACCAAAATAACGCAGTTAAACACCAGATTATTATTTTTAATGGATTAAAACATTAATTGTCGTGTTATATACTTTATATACGTAATCACTGGTGTTTTATTACATGTTAAATTGTTTTTTTGCTCTGACAGTCGAACATCCCCCCACCTTCCCCCGGGGGGGACGGTAGACATAGATCAAATTTGGTATGGCCTAACCATTAAAGTAATTCAATTCGTTTCAATTCTATGACGTAACGAAACAAGGACACAACTACTTCCTCGTAAAGCAGATAAATTAGTATGTTTAATAATTCGAGGGTTCAGTGCAAGACTATAGCAACTCCTATATAAATACATAGGAGTTACGATAGTATTGCGTTGAATCCTCGATTAATTTTCAATTGAAGTTCTTTTGTAAAGTAAACAATATAAACCATGGCCAGATATAATATTCGAAACACATTGATAACAGTAAAAACCGATCATATCGACTGATTTAAGAGTATAACAGGCTGCAAAGTATTTTTGAGAGTAAACTTCCGGGCTTGAAAATAAACATATATCATGATAAGAAAGGTTTTTATGAATATAATACATACTTAACGCCATTAAAACGCAACTTTTTCATTTTGTTCCAAGTGCTTTATTGTTACAAATGTGTAAATCATTCATAAAAAAGATATCAAACTATGGCCCTAGTATTCATATATCATAATTGATTAAGTTTAGGAAATTATATTTGACAATTAAAATATAATTATGTCATCGTGTTGACGCGAAAACTTTTTAGTTGCTTTTTAATGGCGTTGAGTATATACATATAAACAAATGTACCTGTAACATTTTTAAACCTCGGATATAGACTAAGATAACGATCCTTAAAGAATCGAGCCCTCGGGTAGTTACACCATTCCAGCTCAAAGCATGTCCGTGACACATCAGTCATCTGTAATGTGTAATGTTGTATTATCAATATTAAATTTGAAAATAAAATCTAGAAAATGATCACGCCACGTTGTGGTATTTTTTACTCGTTAATTACGTCAAGTTACGCCGTTGATTGTCTTACTCTTTTATATGACGTTATTATCACTAATATTATAATCATAACACGTACGCCTCATCATCCAATTTGTATTATTTTAATTTGAAAAAAAAAAAGAAAGCTTTATTTAGAAGAATTTAAACAAAAATACATAAAATATTACCTGTATTTCGCTGGATTCAAATTAATAAAAAGGAAAAACTACACGCTACACTATATACACAAATATACACATATATTTCTACTGGGAATGATTATATATATATATCTACCTTGTATAGTGTTCCCAGATTTCTGTTATGTAGATAAAACGGAAGTGAACTGTGCGCTATAAAATGTTATACCTTCTCGATTCATACACTTATATATGACACATGAAAATGAGTACACGTCACATATTTGTATTTAGAAACAAAAAACCAAGCTATTTCTAAAAATAGATACGAATAATATTTTGGGATTACAGTAGTGATTTAACCATTCATAATTAATTTTAGTGATGAGATATGCGTACAAATACATGTAAACACGATTATAAGCCGTAGCGATATCGTCTGTCCTAGCCTATCCTAGTTCGACATAATTAAATAAGTAAACACTGATATTTCAATGGTTTGCTTCACTCCCGTTTGTACTGATTTAAGAGTTTGAACGGTTACATAAATCTAGTTTCAATTGTTTCTAAAAGAAAACTAAATCAATCTTGAAATCAGGCGTGGCCATATTCTACTCAGCAACATACATGTATTATACGAAATCAAAGCTCAAACTTAACTAAAGTTGTGGTAGTTCTGATTGTCTGGCGAGCTCTGAATTTGTTAAATGTAAAATATATGAGTTTTTTTCTGCGAGCATGAAATAAGGTACAAGGGCCATTTCATATAAATGCGTGTCGGGTAGGCAGTTCAATGCAGATTAACTAGAACATTTTCAAAGTGCACTGTAATATATACTGCATGATTTAACTGCATATAAACCAACTCGACAAAAAGACTACTCAAATCGAGCGAATTATTTCTCTCAACTTGTACGACGATGCCCCAGAGAGGAATGTTTACAGTACAAACAGGTTTGACCACCATTTATACAGTTCGTAATAAATCGTAGCCAAAGTTTTAGTTGTTCGGTAGAACAACTAGTTCTATTGCAATATTCGACACTCGCATGGCCTTAATACGAAACCTTTTTCCGGAAGTGGCGCAAGAATAACAGATAAGTGAATCGGTTAAAAAAAGCTCAACCTCTGTGCGTAACCTGCATAACACACTCAATATTGGTAGAACTCTTTACTGCGCACCTAAATGTGATGGTTCAACAATGGACAATAATGATTCTAAAGTGAATCTGCAAGTGCACTCTCCTTCAGCATCGGGCGCTTATTCAGATACCTTTATAATCACCCTCTGCTTTAAGCTCCCGCACAACTGATATTTTCTATATTTAGACAGGCGAGTCGACATGCGTCCACAGCCATTCAGCGAGCCGGTTGCAACGACTCGCTTATGTTCTAGAAGAAGGACAGTAAACATGTGAAAAGACAGCTTACGCGAGTGTGCATTGAATAGACAGCTTCGTTTACTGCGACTAAATCATTGGTTATATCAGAAAGGTTAAAAAGGTCAAATATCAAAATATACTGGGTAATACAGCAGCGTGTGAATGTAACGGTAGTGGAATCAAAGAGACAGATTTGTTCCCGTTTTCAGAACACAAAAAAGACTGAAAGCCGGTAACAAACCAAAAACGTCCACATCCTAAGTACTCGCAACGAAGTAGTCCCAAAATTCACCAAACGAAGTAATACGAGCATCATAAATGATTCAAGACAATGAAATGTTGAAAAATTGCCGTGCTAAAGTGGGTTGTTAAATAACAAGTTGTTTCCATCAAGTTCGAAGGGTTCAAAGACGATTTCGGTAACGACGGTTGTTTTTGCGCATTGATTTGCAGAGGTCGATGGGAGAGGCGGAGTTACGTCTGGATTCGTGTTACCACTCATTCATTTTTGGCTTCTACATGTAACACGAATCTTATCTAGTTGACCACTTATTATGTTACTTAATAACTCAAATTCGTGAATTTCACTTAAGATTCGTGTTACCACTTTTTCATTTTTGGCTTCTAGATGTAAGTGGTAACACGAATCTTATCTAGCTAACCACTTATTATGTTACTTAATAACTCAAATTCGCGAATTTTCTTAAGATTCGTGTTACCACTTACATCTAGAAGCCAAAAACGCATTTATAAATAAGTCGCGAATTTGAGTTATTAAGTAACATAATAAGTGGTCAACTAGATAAGATTCGTGTTACCACTTAAATCTAGTGTAATACATCATAAAAAGGTAAGAGGTGGCAGTTCTGGGCACTTTCTAGCCTGGTTCTAGTTGTATGATATTTATCTTACCGAAAATTTATCACGAATATTAACTAGATAGCTAGATAATTAGCGTAATAATTAAGTGGTTAACACGAAACAATTCGCGAACGCTATCATGCTAACTGGTGGCAGTATTATGCCACCATACAATCCTGTCGCATATTAAGCTTAAATAAAATATTGCAAAAAAAAACTGAATATACTGTACGTATTTATATTGTCAAAAAAGTCATATTGTTTTGTCCATTCAGATAGTTTTAGTTTGATAATCTTAGCAGCTGTCAACTGATTCTTTTATAATATATTGTTATTGGCTACTTCCTTTAATACCATTAAATTTTACATAGAGACATCAATATGTAATGGTTATAATAAACATGTAACTAAATCCATTGTTAAAGCAGAAAAGTGAAGAAATACACAATTAAAGAACGACAAACCGTCAAAGGGTCGTTATGCGGCATCAAGATCTATTAATAAAAAATATATATCATGAACATGATTCGGTCACTCATCATCACACTTCATCCGAAAGAACTAGGTGAAAGGTTCAACACCTAAATATAGCAAAAATTGTTCAGATAGTTCTTAAATATGTTTCATTAATACCCTAACAATATACCTATACTATTATATTTTAACAGAAAACAGAATCTCCAGTAGAAGAAGTAATTGATGAGGTGGAAAGTGTATGTCAGGAAGAAGAAGAGATCTCCTTCTTAACATCAGATGACAAAGTGGTTGCGGTACCTTAAGAAAATGTGAAGGAAATGATCCCAGATATACAAGACGAATATTTAGAGCTTCATATTGTTGCTTTGTGAAAACCTTAAATTAGTGTCACCTGCACTTACAAGGGCATTGAACCCTTATCTTTTCGGAACAACTGACACTGCAATCAAAGTTGTGCGAAAAACTAGTCACTTCCATTTCTGATATCATTCGGTATCCATTCATATTCCAGTATTGAAGGTGCTAATTTTTTAATTTCAAAACATGATTCCCTCTGGCATATTCAAAGTATGCACCAATTTAATAAAAGCATGAACAATTATGCAATTGCTTACACATATGCATTCTTTTGGAGTATTTTTGTTTCCAAAATTGAAATACTGATGCCAAATAAGTGTGTTTTTTCACATTTGATGGTATTGGCGAATGGCAGAGGGAACCCTGGAAACAAAAAATGTGGATTTTTTTGTTGCTTTGCGACTGTTTCAGAGAAAAAAACCCTCACCCCAACAACCAGTTACACACCACTTTATTATTTTCTTCATGGGTGGCTTTTAAAAAAAATAGAAATTTACCATTAGCAGTAAATTTATTTCTGTAGGTATTGGGGGACACTATATTGCGTCCAGTGGAGTTCATTATTTTCTGGAGCAGCCCTTTAATCTTAAATGTATAAAATCGGCTTGTAAGTGCAATGAAATATACTTGAGGGTCAATATTCATAATATGTGTGCATAAGCCTTTTATTGTATGGCAAAAGTAAAATATGACAAAATACCACATGTAAAAAAAGTCGGCACTCAAAGTTTTTTAAAAAAACACCCAGCCCTCCCTTATTTGGTGTTAATTTTTGCTTGGGCCTCTTACTTGAATAGGTTGTGCTCTGTTTCGATAGTTGCCTTTGCTTGTCTTTAACAGTATAGATAGTTTGCAAGATATCTAGTCTTAGGATTTGTGTTAATGTGCTTTTTTATTTATGTTTTGTCTCAGTCTTTCAGTGTTACAAAGCTGTTTGTTTCCATTTAATTTGATTTGATATGGTTATTTTACTGATTCGAAATTATGAATACTTTCGACACATCACTATCCCAACTGAAATATTATTTCGTATATTGCATTATCTTAGTAATGTTCTTCATATCAATATGAACCTCGTTAAGGCTTCATTTTTCTGTTTAGCACTGCATATGCAATAATACATGTATGTGTTTATGTAAGAAATGGAACAATGTTTTTGTTAAATTAAGTATTATAGTGCACATGTAAGTATTTTTTATTCTGTATCAATGTACATGTCTTTTACTAGTAGATTATTGATTTAGTGACAGTTTTTTTAGACAAATCTGATTGAATATTTAATTGTACGCTTACAAAAGTGTCAACTGAATTCCATGTTTTTGCTCACCTGAACCAAGTTACCTATTGCCATCACTTACCATCTGTTGCCCACTGTGACAGCATTGTCGTAATCGTTTACATTTTCAAAACCACTTGGGCAATTTGAATCAAATTTGGTGGATTTGTTCATTGGATGATTGTCCTCAAATATTGTGTCACACAGCCCCACTCAAATTCTAAAATAGCCACTAGGGCTTCTGATTGCCAGACATTGTTGCTGATTTGCTGACACATTTTTGATATTATATCTAAATCTGCTAGACCAGTTTAAACCAAACCTGGTAAAAATGTTCCTTGGATAGTCCTGTGCTGGGTCCCCAGTCTACTTTCAACTTTTAATACAACTAGTCTAACATACTTTCAACATTTTGTAACAGACTAAGCTCAAAAGAGTTTCTTTTAAAACAAAGCTTGAATGCTTTTACCTGGGGCCGTATTCAATAAACTTCTTAGTTTTTTCCTAAGAAAATTTCTTAGTTAAAATTTTTTTCCTTAGGTAAGAAATTTTCATAAATCCTTATTCAATATCCAACTTAGAAATTTCTTAGGTAAGAAATTTTCTAAGTTGACAATATTTCTAAGTTGAAAATTTTCATCTAAGAAAATTTCTTACAATGGTTGTTAGGGATTCTCGGGTGTTTTCCTGTCTATATATAGTAACAGTGCGAGAAATGAGAAATGACAGTTGATAAACGTGACGTGTTATCGGGAAATACACGGCGTTTTTGTTGAAAATAAAATTCATGATTCAAAATTGTTTTATAGATAATAGTATTGATAAGTAAACAGTGGTCACTTCATTGTTTTGTTATGTTTTATTGCAAAATGACAAAATAACTATCACATAAACAGTGGAAGTGTTGTTAAGTATTTTTATCTAAATCAAAACAATGATTTTACTATTCTTCTCAAATTTCAATTGCATTTGAACATTAAGGCATATTTATTACAATGCAGTTTTCATGTTATTCCATGTGTTCATGTTGCTAAAAGTACCGGAAACACCATGCTTTTTAGACATTAACATGTTATAATATAGCATAATTGAACTTAAACATGTACATGCATAACCTTAAATATGTCAAAAATATTGTATTGGTAAGTTCATAAGTAGAAACTTTATATGACAATGCGTATATTAAGTAATAGTATTTAGTAACTGTACTTTTGCTAACATTACAACATTATGTATTTTTTGCTCTTGTGTTAATTACGTTACATCCGGAACACTATTGGATATGAATATATGAACCGATCAATTCGGTACAAAATGTTCACGAGTTTTGTTCAGTGTCGCCACTTTACAGGGAAGATAATACATCAAGTTCATCCTTTCCAGCTGCCTGGGGTGCATGACTGCTAATCTTCAGTATCCTGTATGTGATGAAAGTCCCTAAAATGAGAAATTTTCAAATTATTATGTAGTGTTTACATGTCAAATATTTGAGTGATGAAATGCTCTACTGACTTTTGAGTGTTGTTTAACTTAAAATGGAATGTGATTTTTATGCTGATAAAAGTGTAAAAATGTTACTTGAATATTTAAATCTTACTGACAATGTGATTTAGTTTGGATGAACTTGAAAAACTCCTTTTTTCAATATTGAATATTATGTTAAAACATTATCTATCGATTTATCAATATGAGTTTGAATGTACAATTTCAGACAGGCAGGTGGTTACATCACATCAGCAAATAAGCATGTACTGTCAGTGTCAACATAATTATATACATATTATAATTTTATATTCTGTGTATTTAAAATGAAATGCCAATACAAGTAAACTATATTTAGTTTTCACTAATGCAATGCTAATAAATTTAACAAATGCCACAATAGCTAGAATGTTTTTTATAAAAAGTAAGTTGTTTGTTGTCACAGTGACCAATAATTAAGTCAAATTTATGTGCATTTGTATTTTTTGGTATTACATGAATTAAGAAATCACTTCCCCTGTAAGAAAAATAATCAAGTCGACAACATCTCATGTTCACTGTAAATTCCAACAACATAGTTTTACTACTTTCTTAAGGTTATGAAATTATGTCTTTGTAACTAACCATTCTTTCAAATTGATATGAAAACCAATATCATACATTTTATATGTAAATATTTTTTTATTACAACTTTCAATTTGAACTCACCTTTTTTCGGAACAACACTGAGCTGATGGACTGTCGTCAGCTGACCAAATTCATACTGAGATGTATCAGGCAAGCAGGGGTTAACATCGCATCTGCAAATAAGCAGGAATCATTAGTGTCAGGACCTTTAAATCATAAACACAGAAGTAATGACAGCACAAACCAAAGAACAGAAATTTTCATCAAGGTGCTTAGTGATAACGTTTTTATTCGGAAAAAATTGACACACGCTACACTGACCAACCAACTACATGTATCAAGCAATATTCACCAAACAAATATATTACATAAATTCCAAATTATTTCGAGGTACGAAGATGCATTGGGACAAATCACCACCCCAAAAAAATTATCCAAGTTTACGTCTTTTTCTCGTATTAAATTATTTCTAAAGTAAATTTTGTGAAATAAGATTAGCTTTATTTGATATGAACGTGAACAGGAATAGGTACATACCATTTTCAGCATACATTCGCCATTCTTCAGAAATATTTCGCCATATTTAAGAAATTTCTTGAAAAGTAAGGTATCTAGGTTGATACCTTAATTTTTAAGGAAAAAATCGACCATTTCACGCCAAATAAGAAAATTTCTTAGTTAAAAAGTTTATTGAATAAGACTTAAGAAAAAAATTAAAAACTAAGTTGAAATTCGGTCATTTAAGAAAGTTTCTTGTACTTTAAGAAAAAATCTTACAAACTAAGAAATATTTTCAACTAAGATGGATATTGAATACGGCCCCTGGTTTCATGTATATACTATAAAAGATGATGTTTTTGCAATTAAACTGCAGATAAAGTAAACAGTTAAGTAATAATATTGTATAATTATATAAATGTTGTTATTGCGTGTACATATGTGTTCATCATGTTGTATTTATTATGTCTCCCCCATGTTGTATGTTTGCGTGCCCAGTTTACCTTGTACTCCCTTTATCTCCAAAACCCAGTGTTGGATAATCATCAACTTGCTAGGAAGTATCAGTATTAAGTCTAGTATTGCATATTGTAATTTGGGTTGATAATGTTAAAGGTCAAGGTCACAGGTGTCTGAAACTTGAAAACCTTTTGCTGTTCATCTCTAAAAAAACTGTTTGATTTTCATCAAAGTTGGTAAAAAGCATTACAGTACTGTGAAGTTGAGTTTTGAATATTACAATTTGGGATCATATAGTCAAAGGTCAATGTCACAGGAGCTTTATGAACAGTAAAGTGACAAACATTTCACTTGTTTTACAATCTTAAGGTTCTTCCATTATTACTGACCATTTTTCTTTATTTCTAGAACAAGTCGGATTGAAGATCTCTTGGGAAAATGTTTACTATTTTTTCAATAAATTTTATTCTTTTTCGCATTTCTGTCTTATGTTTTTGTTTTATTCCATATTCCATGCAAACCATCTGACATATTTACACATACTTTGATATTATAAAACTGTTAGGTTACAAAACGGAAACTTGTATGCAACGAGTTGCCAGCTTGGCTACAGAGACGAGTGGTACCGTCCCACAGCACTTTTGTGCTTTAATTAAAGATTGTGGTATGAGCCTGTGCGAATTTCAACGAATTTGGATAAGTTTTATTGCTCACCCTGACAAATATAGCGATTTAATTGAGACCAATAAGTGTATTCAGAAAAAAATCTCTACGACGATTTTTATGCGACCCATCGAACAGTCCAAAATATGCTTAACGCCATTAAAAACGCAACCAAAAAGTGTGCATAGATAAAGTGACATTACAAAGGCAAAAACATTTTTTATTTCTCAAACATAATTCCATAAAATTCATCAATAATGAAATAAAAAATAATCGGTTTTGAGAAGAGAGAATAAACACACATAACTGTAACAGGCTTTCGACAGTTGGTACTACAAAATGACGCCTACTTCAAATAGTTGCGTTTTTAATGGCGTCAAGTATAGTATGAGTATAGGAACCACAAAAACAACAATTATAAAGGATGGCCTAGCGTACGCAAAATACGTGTACGGCTTGTTACACAATGGTACTATTGTTCCTTTGTTGTTCTCTAGAGTACAATAACGCATCTCGCACAGCAGTATATTATATCCTTCTACCATCATTTGGTGCATATTCAAACACATTTCCTCTATTCCTCGGTGCCTGGGGCGATACCACAGGGCTTTGTGCTGCTGTTTATGCCAGAAGTCTACTATTAGCCCATGTGAATCGCCCTACACAAACATTCTCTCTGGCTACAGCTGATTGGTTCCGGTATTCTGCATCCAGGACAACAGTTGGGACAGAATGGTTCCACGTCATAATTGTACCAACTGTCCTTCCAGTTATTTTGAATACAATCCATGTTTGTAAACGCTTGAAAACCCTTCATGCGAGCGCTTCGGTGATGACTGATTCCTCTTGGCGCGCGTGGATAGTCGGTCGATGGTTCAATAGAGCATCACGCTTTATGACGTTCCTAGAATTCCTCCCACGCAAAATCACATAAGTATTAGCACGATGCATATAAAACTGGATCGTAACCAGCGTATTCGTAAGTGCTCATATCAAATATTCAAGGTCGTATTGGAGATACTCTGTACTAGATTCCCAAATCGAATCAAACTTTAAATTTCACGCCACTTAAAGTGGCATTATATTTTAGTATGTATGTAAAAAACTTTTGAACCAATGTTGGTAAATGTTTCGCCAAATTATTATAACAGCAACTGAAACTCTTAAGCGATTGCCCTTTTAACTGATTGGTGGGTAATCGGGCGTGTGAAATATGAAATGTTTCTAATTATACATGTGGTTACATTGTGGAAACCACTGAACACGTCACGGCGTTAGAAGTACATATTTATAGCCATTATCCTGAAAGTATTTGTAGATAACATAGGAGGAAGCCAGCTGCAATATCGATTAGGGAATGTAATTCATGATCGAGAATTACATTATGCCAAGAAAATTGAAAAGAAATACTTTTTCGTTAGATACTTACTTGTAAACTGCTGTATGTCCTAAAATAAATTCATTAAATATCGAAAAACTTCACAAATTTCCACAAAAATATATTTAGACTACAGTCAATTAACCGGTTCCGGTGTAACAGGCCAGTTCTTCCCCCCAGTCCAGTTCTTCCCCGGGGAAGTTCTGGACCGGTCCAGTTCTTCCCCGGGGAGGTTTTGGACTAGTCCAGTTCTTCCCCACCCAGTCTGTTTCTTCCCCGGGGAAGTTCTGGACCGGTCCAGTTCTTCCCCCCTAGGAAATTATTTTATTTTCAACTTTCACGCCCTGGAAATTATCTAATTTTTCGTGTGAGGGTGGGGAAGTTCTGGACCGGCCCAGTTCTTCCCCCCTAGGAAATTATTTTATTTTCAACTTTTTATGGTTGAAAATGTTCTTATTTTTCATGTTAGGGTGGGGAAGTTTAGGAAGTTATTTTATTTTTTCAACTTTCAGCTGGTCTAATTCTGTCCTCCTAGTTAAATACTTTATTATTTGTGTTAGTGTGGGGAAGTTCTGGACTAGTCCAGTTCTTCCCCCCTAGGAAATTATTTTATTTTCAACTTTTTAACATTGAAAATGTTCTTATTTTTCATGTTAGGGTGGGGAAGTTCTTGACCGGTCCAGTTCTTCCCCCCTAGGAAATTATTTTACTTTTTCAACTTTCAACTGGTCTTATTCTGTCCTGACCTAGTTAAATACTTTATTATTTGTGTCAGTGTGGGGAAGTTCTGGACTAGTCCAGTTCTTCTCCCCTAGTAAAATATTTTATTTTTTCTTCTGAGGGTGGGGAAGTTCTGGACTAGTCCAGTTCTTCCCCCCTAGGAAATTATTTATTTTTTCAACTTTTATAACCTTGAAAATTTTCTTATTTTTCATGTTAGGGTGGGGAAGTTCTGGACCGGTCCAGTTCTTCCCCCCTAGGAAATTATTTTATTTTTTCAACTTTCAACTGGTCTTATTCTGTCCTGACCTAGTTAAATACTTTATTATTTGTGACAGTGTGGGGAAGTTCTGGACTAGTCCAGTTCTTCTCCCCTAGTAAAATATTTTATTTTTTCTTCTGAGGGTGGGGAAGTTCTGGACTAGTCCAGTTCTTCCCCCCTAGGAAATTATTTTATTTTCAACTTTTTAACATTGAAAATGTTCTTATTTTTCATGTTAGGGTGGGGAAGTTCTTGACCGGTCCAGTTCTTCCCCCCTAGGAAATTATTTTATTTTTTCAACTTTCAACTGGTCTTTTTCTGTCCTCCTAGTTAAATACTTTATTATTTGTGTCAGGTGGGGAAGTTCTGGACTAGTCCAGTTCTTCTCCCCTAGTAAAATATTTTATTTTTTCTTCTGAGGGTGGGGAAGTTCTGGACTAGTCCAGTTCTTCCCCCCTAGGAAATTATTTATTTTTTCAACTTTTTAACCTTGAAAATGTTCTTATTTTTCATGTTAGGGTGGGGAAGTTCTGGACCGGTCCAGTTCTTCCCCCCTAGGAAATTATTTTATTTTTTCAACTTTCAACTGGTCTTATTCTGTCCTCCTAGTTAAATACTTTATTATTTGTGTCAGGTGGGGAAGTTCTGGACTAGTCCAGTTCTTCTCCCCTAGTAAAATATTTTATTTTTTCTTCTGAGGGTGGGGAAGTTCTGGACTAGTCCAGTTCTTCCCCCCTAGGAAATTATTTCATTTTCAACTTTTTAACCTTGAAAATGTTGTTTTTTTTGCATGTAAGGGTGGGGAAGTTCTTGACCGGTCCAGTTCTTCCCCCCTAGGGAATTATTTTACTTTTTCAACTTTCAGCTGGTCTTATTCTGTCCTGACCTAGTTAAAAACTTTATTATTTGTGTCAGTGTGGGGAAGTTCTGGACTAGTCCAGTTCTTCTAAACATTTTATTTTTTCTTCTGAGGGTGGGGAAGTTCTGGACAGACGGACAAGGGCAAATCTATATGCCCCAACCCCCATTCAGAGTGGGGGCATTAAAATCCTAGGGGAGAAGGACTGAACTAGTCAAGAACTTCCCCACCTAAGACAAAAAGAATAATATTTTACAAGGGGAAAAGAACTGGACTAGTCAAGAACTTCCCCACCCTAAGACGAAAAAATGAAATAATTTCCAAGGGGAGAAGAACTGGACTAGTCCAGAACTTCCCCACCCTAATTCAAAAATAATAATATTTTACAAGGGGAGAAGACCTGGACTAGTCCAGAACTTCCCCACCCTAAGACGAAAAAATAAAACAATTTCCAAGGGGAGAAGAACTGGACTAGTCCAGAACTTCCCCACCCTAAGACGAAAAAATAAAACAATTTCCAAGGGGAGAAGAACTGGACTAGTCCAGAACTTCCCCACCCTAAGACAAAAATAATAATATTTTCCAAGGGGAGAATAACTGGACTAGTCCAGAACTTCCCCACACTAATTCAAAAATAATAATATTTTACAAGGGGAGAAGAACTGGACTAGTCCAGAACTTCCCAACCCTAAGACGAAAAAATAAAACAATTTCCAAGGGGAGAAGAACTGGACTAGTCCAGAACTTCCCCACCCTAAGACAAAAATAATAATATTTTACAAGGGGAGAAGAACTGGACTAGTCCAGAACTTACCCACCCTAAAGCGCAAAAAAAAATAGAACAATTTCCAAGGGGAGAAGAACTGGACTAGTCCAGAACTTCCCCACCATAAAGCTCAAACAAATAAAAAAACTCTAGTCCAGAACTTCCCAACCTTGACACAAAGTATTTAACTAGGGGAGAAGAAATAGACTAGCAGAAAGTTGAAAATAAAATATTTTACTAGGGGGGAAGAACTGGACCAGTCTAGAACTTCCCCACCCTAACATGAAATATTAGATAATTTCCAGTGTGAAAAATTATTTTCTAGGGGGGAAGAAATGGACTGGGTGGGGAAGAACTGGACTAGTCCAGATCTTCCCCGGGGAAGAACTGGACCAGTCCAGAAGTTCCCCGGGGAAGAACTGGACCGGTCCAGAACTGCCCCGGGGAAGAACTGGACCGGTCCAAAACTGCCCCGGGGAAGAACTGGACCGGGGCAGTTCTGGACTGTTACACCGGCATTCAACCAGTTCCGACTCCTTTTCACAAATTTCATTTTAAAATTCGAAAATAGGTTAAGAAATACGAAATTTAAACTTCATTTCACGAATACTGGGCACTTTCTTCATAATATCAATTTTCGATCAATATCGATATCCTTCTTAGTCAAGCCAACATTTCAGTGAATTGATCAACTTCACGGAGAGTGACAGGTGCTTGTAAATTTAAACAAATAAATTTATCCAACAGCCGAAGGTAAGAAAGGAAAGATTGGTATGGATATGTGTATAAATGACCAGACTATTGTTATAATGTGCTAATTTGCATGACAATGTCGTTTTAGAGCAAACTATGGAAAATCACTTCCGGTACACATGGCGTATATATTGGGGGACCGTGTCAAAACATTCTTTAGGTCTAAAACATGAAATTACAGTATACGTTCGGTTCATGGAACATGTGATGATGGTAAATAAATAGGATGGCTAGTGTTGAACATTGGCACAGTTATATAAATTGTCTTCGTGCGTTACCAATAACTTATTGATCTAATAAGTTTGCCATGGCATTTTTCTATATTCCCATATAAAAAAGGTAAACAAATACATGCTAGCCCGACTCTCTTAGTCTATAATGTGTCATCACATATTTTACTAGCCCGAAAAGATTTTCACAAGCCCAAACCCATCGGGCTAGTGCTAACATCGCACACTTCATTAGTCTACTGTAAACTGTTCAATTGTATGATTGTTTTGACAAGAAATTGTTGTAAATATGAATTCACGAGATGTTTAATGGCATAAACACTATTACAGTTGTATTGCAATTATGCATAATCTATATATATAATTTTAGTTAACCTAAACTTTTATCATCATCAGCATTATTGGCACGTAACCAGCATTATCAGCATAATCATCATCATTAACATCATCATCATTTTCGTGACAAACAGTATCATCACTAATAGCATCATTTACATGATCAACAACATCACCAACAGCATCATCCCCATCATCTGCAAATTTATCATTATCATCTTCATCAACGATTTATGATTTTATATCAGCCAAATTTAACTATTGTCTCCCATCATTAATGAGCGCCGCTGTACGATTTCCAACCTCTTCTTCGTCATTTCCAGAAACGTCACATGTGACGTCACCATGTACTGGCAGTTAACAATATTTGCGCCATATGGCAATATGAAAAAGAAGTGACCATGTAATAGTTAGTAGATTTTAAGTAAATCTTATTGATTAAGAAGGGGCGGAGCGAGCGTAGCGAGCGAGCCCTCTTCTTAACCAATAAGATTTTACTTAATATCTACTAACTGACTTAGAATGTAACCTACATTTTGATTGGCCGACACGCATGCAAATTTCAACGCGCAATCTGGAACATGTTTCAAAGTTTCAAAGTTTATTTCGTTTAAAACCAGAAGGTCACAGACCCATGTGGAAAAACAGTATACAAACAGATATAAATATAAATATGGCGAACATCAAAATATGAACATATCATATTATTAATATCAACATACCAACATTACTAACATATCATTATAAAATTATATGAAAATTATAACCCTACAATCTGTTTTATATATATATATGTGCGTGTGTGTGTGTATAAAACATGATCATAATACATTTACTATTGACAATAATCCTAATACATACAATATATATACATATATATCATAATTAGTATAGGAGTACCATGTCCCTAGCACTGATTCCTTATCGAAACGAAATATAAGGTCATCTGCAGGGTTATAATGCACTATAGCAAAGTTATAAAGATGGCAACAAACGTGCACATTCAACATTACTTATACTCGATAATGTATAAATATCGCAACCAGAGACATAAAAAAGCATTACACATTGACAGACATATAATACTACTTTAATTTATCAAAACATATTCTAATCGTAAAATTGAATTTGATGAGTTTATAAATAAAAGTATACAAAAATGCCGAACACCAATTTAATAACATAATATTTTCATATCACTGAGATGAATATCTTTATTTGAAAATCTTAACGGACAGTGAATATACTTATTTTATTGAATTAAACACCAAATAATTGCTAAAAATATATGTTATATCTTCTGATATGAAACTAATATTACTTACTAAGTTTATCATACGTTGTTTAGATAAAGTGTATTTGTTCTAACATTGAAAGCTTTTTCTACATAAATTCCCAAGTTCCTAATAATTTTCTTATTCCTAGAATTTAAAAGTTCGATAAATTTGGGCATATTCGGACGCCTCCAGAAATATCCAGGTATATATTTATTTCGTAACTCGACATATAAATTGCATTTTAATACAAAATGAAACTCGTCTTCTAATTCTTCACATAACAAACACTTTCTTTCATTAACAGGGGTAGCTCTTGGTTTGTTCCAACGACCTGTTTCGATGCATAATCTATGAGAAGAGATACGTAAACGAGAAATGCATATTCTAAATTTTTTAATATTAACAACATCAAGATATGGTTGGAAATTATGAGATGACAAGAATCTATATAATGACGCTCTACTAGAATCTTGAAGTCTTCCGGTCCAGTTCTGTAAAAATTGATCCTTTATCCTTTGTTTCACATTTAATACAAATAATTTGATATCCCCAATAGTTTGAAACAACCATACTTCATAAAACCCAAGTGTACATAGTAAATCTCTGGTAAGTGAACACCAATTTACTCTATTATTGTCAATAATATCATTATATAACGTGTCATATATTTTTCTTATATATCTATGTTCATTTGCATTTACAATCTTAGCCCAAAACTTTAAAATATTAACATATCTCGCATTTTGAAGAGGCATTCTGCCCAATTCACCATATATAAAATCATTTTGTGTTGATGTTTTAACACCTAAAATGCGTTTGCAAAATTGTATATGTACTCTTTCAATGGCTACACCTCTATTAAACCCCCACACTTCACTTCCATAGTTTAAAATAGGAACAATTAATTTATCAAATAGCTCAATTCTATGCCTAACAGTAATAGTTGTGAATTTATACAAGTACTTATCCATTTTAAATATAGCCTTTAATGCTTGTCCAGATAGTGTTTTCTGAGCATCAGAAAATGAGCCACCAGAAGTAAAAACAACTCCAAGATATATAAATCTGTTAACAATATCAATAGGTTCACCGTCATAATAAAAATACAAATCATTTGGTAATCTGCCGCCTTTTCTAAATATAACAACTTTGGTTTTCGAAATATTAACTTTAAGTTTCCATTTGTTACAATATTCTAATAACAAGTCTAAGTTTCTTTGTAGCTCAATGGCATTATTTGCAAAAATAACTATATCGTCTGCATACAATATAAGAAATAATTTAAACATATATAAATCAATACCTTCACACCCATTACTAATATACATATCTTCAATATCATTTATAAACATAGAAAATAAAAAAGGCGACAAACATTCACCTTGTCTAACTCCTAAAGTGCATTCAAAACTATCGCTTAACGAATTACAATATTTAACTCTTGACTTAACAGTTACATACATTGACCTGATAATATTCAAAATATTTCCTCTTAAACCAAGTTTTATCAATTTATGCCACAAATTGTCACGATTTACATAATCAAAAGCTTTACTGAAATCAACAAATACGCAATACAATTTTTTACCGGCGTTTATCATATGATTTATCAAACCATGTAGAACAAAAACATTGTCGGTAGTACCTAGATTCGTGCGAAAACCTGCTTGTGCCTCTATATACACACCATATTTTTCAGCCCAATCAGTCAATCTATTGTTAATGATTCTAGTGAACAATTTACCTAATGTACTAAGCAGTGTAATCCCTCTGTAATTGTTTACCTCATTAATGCTTCCTTTCTTGTGTAGTGGTATTACAAAACCTTCGGACCATGCCTCAGGAAAATAACCTATATCAAATATTCTATTAAATAAACATACAAGATAAGGAATTAACACAGTTTTGCCATGCGTGAAAAATTCATTCAAAAACATGTCTGGTCCACCACTTTTATTATTGTTTAACTGTTTAATTGCATTTAAAACATTTCTAGATGTAAATGGCAAGTTTAATTCATGAAACATAATATTAAACTCATTGTTTTCATATCTTTCTATAAAATGTATAATATCCTCATCGGGTGTGAAAAAGGGGTCCTCTGGGTTATTAACAGATTTAAAATACTGTTCAAAACTATCTAAGGAAATATTACTATCTTTAACTCCAGCACAATTTTTGTAACATTTTCCAGTATAATTTTGCATTTTTATATTTAGCGTCAACAAGTTTACTAGTTTCCACATTATCGTATTCATATTTTGCTTTACGTATACATGACTTATACAAAGATCTAGCATTAACCATATATTCTCTATTCGGTTCAGATTTGTTATTTCTATACAGATTTAATGCTGAATAAAACAATTGTCTTCTATCATCACATTCTTGTGTATACCATTTTTTATTGTTTTCAGTTGAACTGACATTTGTATTTTTATCATACACTTTACGCTTAAATAAAGGTGACACCACTTCATCAACTATATCACCTAATTCATCAATACAAATGTTAATATCATTTTCATTCAAAGCCATTTCAACATTTCTTTTAAAAAGATCTAGTTTCAGCACAGTATCTTCTAATGACAATCTATCAACAAAAACACCACTTTTATCGCTATCCCACGTGTACTTGTAATCTACTGTATCATGTCATTTCGTATTTTGGTCGATTGTATCAACAGGTTTATCAAAAGAAAAATGGCAATTAACTAAACAGTGATCCGATAACAAATTAGGATCATTTACGTTAAAATACTGTACATGTTTAAACAGATTTTGTGTACATAAGAAATAATCAACAACACTGCTACCTCTATTTCCCGTAAAAGTATATTTACCAACTTTGTCATTTACACGACCATTTAGTATTCTAAGACCGGTCTGTTTGCACAACTCTAACAACAAAGTCCCATTACTATTCAAATGGCCAGTATCTTGTGAGTATCGATCAGTATTGATATCAGTTGTATAATCATCAGGCAAAACATCAATATGCCTAACATTATCATTTGTCACAAAATCAGGTAAGTTTGAAGTACGAGCATTCATGTCACCACAAAGAACAAAATTAAAACCATTTTTTTGCTCTTGATCTAAAGTCGCGATTTTTTCTAACAATCTATCGAAAATGCTATCTTCGTTCATTGCAACTCTGCTACTGCACTCTGGAACAATATAACACAAGCAAACAAATAAGTCACTAGAAAGACCCAGCTTAGAGCCTTTTATCTTAACACAGATGATATCATCTTGACTACAAAACACTAATGTATCAGAAGAAACGTAGTCATTGTGAATATATGCTAAAATGCCACCTGAAGAACGTTTACTCCTTGTTTTATTTTCTGTACGATTTAAAAAGAAATGCTCAAAATTATCAACATGAAAATCAGTGAATTGATTAGCCCATGTTTCAGTAAATAAAACGATATCACTATTATTGAAAATTTTCTTTACTTCAGGAGAGTTTAATTTATTATTTCGTCTTGACTGGACACTTTGTTTATTTAGCAGAGAACATCGCAGCGTGACCTTCTTATCGTTGTCCTAGTGTGCTATATTCTGACCTGTCGATTCGCCTGGGGATAATCCGTCATCTGCTGGTAGCACGGTTTTCTTTTGTTGAGATTGTGTATTAGAATTATTTTTAGATCGGGGGAAAACCAGTGTTTAGTGCCTTATTGCGTCACGCACTTGTTTGTAAGCGTTTCAACATGGATAATTCATTTGATCTTAGTCTTGTGCATACTGGTAGTGCCTTTGAATACATTTTATTGAAGTTCATATAATTTATACCATGTTTATCTCGAATTTATAACTTTTCATCGTATTTTGCTTGGTTGGAATGTTTGCACTGACCATTGATTTCATGCATTTGAGATTAAAGTTCATGTACTTTTGGTTTGTTACTTTACTGGAAAAATAAAGTTGTCTAAATGGGGGTTTCATATTAGCCTATAAACGGATAAGCAAAGTGCGTAGCCAAAAGGTCAAATTAAGATTTTGCTAATACCCCCATCACACTAGACGAAGACCATGAAGACCGCACTACGTCCTGGCAATTTCGACGAACGCAGCGAGGACGCGGTCAAATTCTTAAAAAATGCTTTACTCAAGTTCGTACTACGTCCTTACTGCGTCCCTGCCAGGCATTCACTGCGTCTCACACGTTCCAAATACGTTCTTACTGCGCGCATCTTCACGCGCACACCACGTTCAATGCGTTCTTAATACGCGCGCACCACGTCCAATGCGTTCTTTGTACGTTCTTACTACGACCAGGAAGATTGCACCACGCGCTTACCAAGTGCTTATCACGTCCTCATTACGTTCTTATGACTTGAATTTATTTGCGAATGTGATCGAGATGGAATTACCGTGTTCTATTTATAACTGGCCTATTTTTAGAATCCCGTATTTATACATGATCACTGTTCAGAACCTGACAGGACGTGATAAGAACCTGATACAAACGTGTCTAAGACGTATTAACAACCGAATGAGGTCTTCTACAACGTGGCACGAACGGTACCATAGTCGTAGTAAAAGCGTGGAGAAGTTGTGGTGAGAACTCCATTGACGTAGCAAGAACGTAACAAGAACGCAATGACAACCTAGAGACAACGCGATGAGAACGCCATTCAATATTTCCCGTCCATACCACGCTTGCACTACGTCAATCAAGTTCCTACTAGGTTTTAGTTACGCCGTCACTACGTCCATGCCGTCGTTAATACATTCTTATTAAGTTCTTACTACGTCCTGATTACATGTTCAAAGTCCGCTCACGTCCTTCACGTCCATGAAGACCATACCACGTCCTTATCGGTGTCTACTGCGTTCCTTCTACGTTGACCAAGTTCTGACTGCGTCCTGCCAGATTTTTGAGGACGTAGTGGGAACGTGGCCTAGTGGCACAAAAATCAAAACGATCAATGGTCAAAACAGATAAAAAAAACGATAAAGTACATGCAGGTGACACTTAACTAACTTTAATAATTTTGTTAAGCCCCTTTTTCGATAAATATAAACGAGCGTAGGTGTTCGCTCCGTGGCGCTCTTGTTTTGACGAAACATAAACAAAACAGTGTAAAAACGATCACGTGGTGTGAAAGGGTAAAAACTATAACGGACAAGAATAGTAAATTTCCAAATATGGTAACGCTCACACAGATTCGGAGTAGGCGGAGCTTAAACTTTTTTTTAATGAATAAGCGTAGTACCTAACGGGAGCCGTTCTGTCATTTCATTGGCTGAAAATGTAGGTTGTATTCTAAATGGAGTTAGAATACAACCTACATTTTCAGCCAATGAAATGACAGAACGGCTACCGTTAAGTACTTCGCTTATTCATTATGAATTTCGACTTTTTGCGGGCTTTTTAAGCTCCGCCTACTGCGAATCTTTGAGAGCGTTACCATATTTGGAAATTTACTATTCTTGTCCGTTATAGTTTTTACCCTTTCACACCACGTGATCGTTTTTAGACTGTTTTGTTTATGTTTCGTCAAAACAAGAGCGCCACGCTCGTTTATATTTATCGACAAAGGGGCTTAACACAATTATTAAAGTTAGTTATTGGCTTTGTTGTTTGCTGGCACCAAGTCTATGACAATACTGTTAAGTGTCACCTGCATGTACTTTATCGTTTTTTTATCTGTTTTGACCAGTGATCGTTTTGATTTTTGTGCCACTTAGCAAAATCTTAATTTGACCTTTTGGCTACGCACTTTGCTTATCCGTTTATAGGCTCTTCTGAAACCCCAATTTAAACAACTTTATTTTTCCAATAAAGTAACAAACAAAAAGAACATGAACTTTAATTTCAAATATATGTAAATCAAAGGTACATCCATTTTGAAACGCTACAAACAAGTGTGTGACGCTAAAATCGCTACACACATGTTCCAGATTGCGCGTTGAAATTTGAATGCGTATCGGCCAATCAAAATGTAGGTTACATTCTAAGTCAGTTAGTAGATATTAAGTAAAATCTTATTGGTTAAGAAGAGGGCTCGCTCGCTACGCTCGCTCCGCCCCTTCTTAATCAATAAGATTTTACTTAATATCTACTAACTATTACTAAATAATGTTACCAGCTTGCAAATAGTGACATCAAATGTTGCGTTTTATTGAAATGACGTCACTTACAGAAGAGGTTTGAAATCCCATAGCAGCGTTCATTTATGTTAATGTCTTGTGTCCTTTTGGTCGTTTCCCAGGACGTTCTTCGGTCGATTTCACAATGCTTAACTTTTCTTAAACTTTAAATAATTATCTTTCAAATACCCTTTTTTTATTTATATGTACACTTTGTCATTTGTCGACGTAAATATTTCTAGTACATGCTTCTCCAAATCACCTTATCAAAATAAGACTGTATCATCCCAAGGTGATTTTATTTGTTCATGCGAAGCTGTCAAGTGTAAATATTTCGCCGAAGTACATTTTGCGTTAAAAGTAGACATACAGTGATAAACTATTGCCTGTTATTATGGTGGCATATTACTGCCACCAGTTAGCATGATAGTGTTCGCGAATTAATTCGTGTTAACCACTTAATTATTACGATAATTATCTAGCTATCTAGTTAATATTCGTGATAAATTTTCGGTAAGATAAATATCATACAACTAGAAACAGGCTTGAAAGTGCCCAGAACTGCCACCGCTTACCTTTTTATGATGTATTACACTAGATTTAAGTGGTAACACGAATCTTATCTAGTTGTCCACTTATTATGTTACGTAGTAACTCAAATTCGCGAATTTCACTTAAGATTCGTGTTACCACTTATTTATAAATACATTTTTCGCGAATTAGAGTTATTAAGTAACATATTAAGTGGTCAACTAGATAAGATTCGTGTTACCACTTACATCTAGAAGCCAAAATGAATAAGTGGTAACACGAATCTTAAGTGAAATTCGCGAATTTGAGTTATTAAGTAACATAATAAGTGGTCAACTAGATAAGATTCGTGTTACCACTTACATCTAGAAGCCAAAATGAATAAGTGGTAACACGAATCTTAGGTGAAATTCGCGAATTTGAGTTATTTAGTAACATAATAAGTGGTCAACTAGATAAGATTCGTGTTACCACTTACATCTAGAAGCCAAAAATGAATAAGTGGTAACACGAATCTTAAGTGAAATTCGCGAATTTGAGTTATTAAGTAACATAATAAGTGGTCAACTAGATAAGATTCGTGTTACCACTTACATCTAGAAGCCAAAATGAATAAGTGGTAACACGAATCTTAAGTGAAATTCGCGAATTTGAGTTATTAAGTAACATAATAAGTGGTCAACTAGATAAGATTCGTGTTACCACATATACATAGAAGCCAAAATTGCATTTATGAATAAGTGGTAACACGAATCTTAAGTGAAATTCGCGAATTTGAGTTATTAAGTAACATAATAAGTTGTCAACTAGATAAGATTCGTGTTACCACTTACATCTAGAAGCCAAAATTGCATTTATAAATAAGTGGTAACACGAATCTTAAGTGAAATTCACGAATTTGAGTTACTAAGTAACATAATAAGTGGACAACTAGATAAGATTCGTGTTACCACTTAAATCTAGTGTAATACATCATAAAAAGGTAAGAGGTGGCAGTTCTGGGCACTTTCAAGCCTGTTTCTAGTTGTATGATATTTATCTTACCGAAAATTTATCACGAATATTAACTAGATAGCTAGATAATTATCGTAATAATTAAGTGGTTAACACGAATTAATTCGCGAACACTATCATGCTAACTGGTGGCAGTAATATGCCACCATATGTTATAATCAAGCAATCGCAAGTGTGCATCATTTTCAACCTTTACACTGTTGCCAGGCCGTGGCCGTGTGGTTAAGACATCGAACCTTTCGAATTCCGGTCAAGATCCGTTCCCGATATGGCCGGTTGGTGAGCCATCAGCTATTTAAAGAATGGTTACCGTTGCCTACCTGCCTGGTGCACGACATTTCAGAATAGAAATCGGGAGTGAAGATATAATATCTAATCGTAAGGAAGATCTCTTATAATTCATAAATAACTGGCCCTTAAAATAAGGATGCTACTATAACTATTTAACACTCTTGTATATCGAAGCTGTATTTGATTCAGAACGCCAGGAGTGTTTAAAATTTAAAAAAAGCTTATTTGTCATGAGATATACAGATCTAATTCCTAATGGAACCTTATATTCAGAAACTTCGGTTGCGGGTTTTGTATCGTGGGGAAATCGCATCACATGGCCCCGGACTTACCCTTAGTCATTAGGGTCCTTGACAATTATGAACAACCGCGAAGACACTCGACTGGAACGACTGGAACCGAGCAAAGCTCGAATCAAAGCCCTGCTATGCATTTGTTTAAATTTTCTAACTCATAAATTAGATTAATGGTTACGATGATAGTTTATCATTTCACATGGATCACTCAAAATAAAAGGAACTCAAGATAATTCTATAGTCTCTTTTGTTCTGTACAATAACACTCATAAATCTTACATGACAGTGAATTATTTTTACAAGTTCATAACCGGTTGTAACAGTACTGACAGCTTTGATGCCATCCTTTCTGATAGTTTTTGGTACCACGACCGACCAACCAATCGAAACTAGCGCCCCGCTGAATTATGCTACTTTTTCATATCAAAAAATCTAAAAAATACCAATCTATACCCACCTAAAATTGCGGATCAGAGTACCGAAAACAAATATTTTTAAGGATGGCTCAACAGTAGCGATACATTCATTATTATGCACTATGAATTAATGGAATTCTTATGACATGAGTTATCTCTAAAATGGAATGACGTCAGAACGACGTGACGTCATTGATCTTCTCTCTGGCAATGGTAGCCGTCTGCCAGATATACGGTCTCTGTCAGAGAAAGCAGGAGCTCTGTCAGCGAAGAATCGTCTGTCTGAAGCCCTTGGTTCCAATGTGTTAGATGCTACACCACGTCTGCGATCAGAAGTAGAGAATGAACGACGTTCTGGCAAAGGTCTGCGATTGTCGGGTATCGACAGTCTGTTTGATATGGATATACCGCCACGACTTTCCGGGAACCCTCGGGTATCGGTTGGTGTTCGTCTGTCAGTACGAGGCGGGTCAAATCGTCCACCTCTGGTCGGTGGCGGAACCGTTTGGTCAATGAATTGTGGTGTTGGCCGCACTCGTCTGCCCGGAGATATAGGTTCTCGAATACCATCAGAAGCTCCTCCTGCTCGGCGTGAATCTCTTTCTGTGACTGATCTTTGTGCATCTACTGGTAATGCACCTCTTCGAGTCATATCGATTTGTTGTCCACCTAGTGTGCGTCTTTCTGTCCTGCCTCTACGGCGAGGGGTTGCCACTGGCCCTGCTGGTTCTTCCTGAGACAGAGAAGAGAATGCGTCAGATATGGCAGTATGGATAGATCGCCCGTCACTTGGTGAATGTCTATATGCAACACCTCTATTTCTTGGTGGTGGAGGATTAGAAATAGCATCAATTTCTGCTGGATCTAAACTGGCTTGTGAGAAGGCTGCTTTTTGGCTCGTTGTATCGAATGCAAACTTACGGCGGGATCTAGCAACGCAAATACGTCGACGTCTAGTATTGCAGTATATTGGGGCTGGGAATGGGCAGCCACGACAACAATTTGGACACGAAGGAGTTGATTGATAACTGTACCAATTCTCAAGCCAATATCCTTTCAAACCATCAATATTAGTCAACCATTCAAAACCTGTCATTGGCGTGTCAGGGGCATGACCACCCGACGCTGTCGTCGGATAATTAGTAACTGGATCAACACGACATCGCTCAAGTTGTCGACGACGGAATAGTTCCCATATATAATCCACAAAGGCATGATGCATATAAAAGATAGGGTCGTATCCGGCTGTTGCAGGGGACCTCATATCTCCACCGACCCAAACATGGACACCACCTTGGTACCATTCAAAATCGAACTCTATATCAGCGGTAGGCTGGGAGATGTCCTAGAAATATAGAAACAATACAACGTTAGTATTGCATCAAAAGAACTGATTTTGAGAATACGTGTATTCAAAATGCAACCAGAGATGTAAGGAAACATTATAATGTAAGCCCCAGTACGATTTCCAGCCTCTTCTTTAAGTGACGACATTTTCAAGAAAACGTCATATGTGACGTAACCATGTACTGACAGTAAGCAATATTTGCCCCATATGGCAATATGACAACGAAGTGACCATATGGAGTAAACTTGCAAATAGTGACATCACATGTTGCGTTTCTTGAAATGACGTCACTTACAGAAGAGGTTGTAAATCCCATAGCAGTGCTCATATCGTAATAAGTTAGATGTTCGAAGATGACATAAATTGGGTTTCGGTTCATTAAGGGTGTACATTGGATCCACTTCATACCGAAAACTTCCTTAATGGGTCAGTCACACTACACCGTAAAGCGTTAACGGACGTCCAACGTATAACAAAATTTTCAATCCGTTCGCGTCCGTTCGCATGCGTTTCTTTTCCGTTTCTCATGCGGCGCCTACGCTCCTCGTCCGGCGATGTTCGTTCCATCCGGTGGAAGGTTTTGAACATGTTAAAAATTTGGAACGTACACCACCGGACAAAGTTGTCCGTTATATGTACGGTAGCAATGCGTTTCTATGCGTTTTGTTCGTTACTCGTGCGTTCCTTATTCTGTACTTGTCCGGTTCGTATCCGTTCTTGTCTGGTGGCCCTGGTTCACGGCCGGACTACTACCGGATATGCAACGGATGTAACATATGTTTAAGGGACGATAACTGACGAGGAACGCATAGGAACTGATAAATAACGGACGTGAAACGATGGTCCACCGGACAAAGCTATGATGAATAATGATATAAAACGTTGTTTACCTGGCTGTTGGGGTTCTCTGCTTTCATTGGATATTTTGACTACAGGTCATCGTGCGAGAAGTAAATATTGCCCCTATACACAAATCCAGTTTCTTTAACTTTATATCTGATACACTTTTTGAATTATCAAAATACATTAAATGCACAGAACATGAAATGTAGAGAAAAGAAATTATACCCATTTATGATATTTATGTTAACTGTTACGCATTATACTGTGTGGATAGTGATCTTGGAGCCTTCCTCCGTCCCCTGGCCTTACCCTTCCCAGCATTCGTAGACTTGGTTTTTGGCATTTTGGAATTACTTTAGCACGTGTGATGTATGAGCGAGCGGAAACCATTGTGCCGGAACAAAAAAAATATCGGACTCTTTATACCCGTTTTGTCCGTCACGTGACCGGTAGAAATACGTTCGTCAAACGTTCGAAGAACGTTTTGTCAGTTTCCCATGCGTTGCGCTTACGTTTTACGCGGTACAAGTCCGTTACTAGTACGGTGATGTCCGTTAATTGAACGTTGATCGTGCGGTCATTGTGCGTTTTGTCCGTTTTATGCGCACCAAACACCGATCGCGAGAGCACCGAGCAGCAGCGGGGGATGCCTTTCGTCACCGGATAACTTTCTGCTGCAATTTTATATACGTTGGGCGTCCGTTAACGCTATACGGTGTAGTGTGACAGCTACATAAACAGGGCATTTACTCTGGTCCCGAGTTTATCCGGCTTAAAGGGACTCCAGTATATTTCAAAATCAAAATAGAACGTGGCTAACCAGTCGAGCAATATTTCGTGATAACTGTTTGAAAGGTGGGTTAGTCGAAATATTTTAGTCACAGAAATTATTTGTCTATTTTATGGGTTCAAGTAATTACTAGTTGGGAGATGATAAAGATACATCGTATGTTGTTGTTGTTTTCCTCATGTATCAATTAACTTAATTAGTTTGGTCATTTCCGTGCATTTACATGTGTATATATCAAATGATGAATCAACTACATGTACTTGAGTACATTATAAATGTTTTTAGGATTTTTTTCTTCGGGACAACAATTGTGTTCTTTACAGAGTGGAACCATGTACATCTAATTTGGACATGCTTGTTCCATGCCAGGAAAATACTTTTCGTCTACGCTGCATTCTTGACCCAGTGTGTCGCCAAATACGTGACGTCAATTCCCTGAACTGAACTGTCGCACTATACTGAGTTTGTGCTCATTTAAAATGAGTCATTGACTCACTAACGATATAAGTAATGAATAATTTAACGTCAAGCTCAAAATAATTTTTTACACATGCCCAGTGATCATTTATCTTAAATACATATATAACTCGGCAACAATAAAAACGTACATAAACGTACTAGATTTAAACTTTGAAGATACAAAAATATATCCAGAATTGCCACCTATTAAAATAAATCCAACTATTCATACTGCAACCGTCAGATTGATCTCTTTGTAATAATATCTTCTTGTATTTCCTGCTATTAATTACTATCTGATCTAGTAACTCCAAATCATATGGAGCGTTTCTTCTTTGTGTTAAGTATATATCATAATTCCGTTTATCTGTGACAGATGATTACAAAATACTGACTAAATGACTTACACACTTGTCTAACTATAAGCAATTTTGAATATGGGGCAAAGATACATCAAATAATGTCATTAATTAACGTCGTGTTTCTCATTTGGGGACATTAGTATATTCAAGTCATTGTGTGAGTCGTCCCTGAAAAGGTTTGTCCATGGTACGCCAACAGTCCATTGAAATGAAATTACCCCCCCCCCACTCGAAGTGTTTGGCTTTTCTGAGTTTGATTTCCGCTTTTAAAAATCTGATTGTCAGCTATTATCCAATACATTTAATTAACGTATTCATAAAAAAACACGCTTTAACAGCTTCTAAATGGTTTTTGTTTGTCAAATTTAAGTAAAACATATTCAATTTTTATTTTCTTAGAGCTAAAACATGTAATCAGAAAGAGTACTAAAGCCTGCCTGACCACTAGTCCGCTTGAGCATCCATATATTCAAAATTTCATGAACACCATATAACAGACTGACCATCGAAAGACCCATTTATGGTCATGTCCTTTCAAAATTCATGATTCTATTGATTAAGGCATCAAGTGTGTGTCTCCTGAATTAACAATTCTTGATGACGCCAAATGAGTTATCCGGCCCACTAGTCCGAAGACATGCAAAAGAGCTGCTCCTTAAACTAATTCCAACAAGCCCTAAATAGGCGGACAAGAGCAGAACTCTTGTGAAACATAAATTTATAACCAAAGTTGCCACTAGATATAACACTTGAAGAGTAAAACAATTGACCAATCATTATGTATATTGATGACCATTGATGGCCACGAACTCACCAATTATGCGCTGTAATTGGAAAGTGTTACGGGTGGATAATCTTAAAGAATGTTAAACGTACGTTACCGTCTATTTCATATTATAAAATAACAAGAATTGGTCTCTTAAGAAACAACAAGGACCTCCATATAGTATATGTATCTAAAACATGACCTGTGGAGCTATGTATTTCCTAATTGATGCCAACTAAAGTCCATACCTATTGGTATACTTTAAAAGATTGGTCCATGTTTAATGTTTAAGTCTACTTCTTTATATCATAAATCATTAATCAGACCAGATAATACTGTCATACCGTATCATCATAGTACATTATGTTCCTATAGGAGAGAAGACATTAGCTAACGGTTCTGAGTCTTTATCATACATGTGTATTGTGTTTCCTTATCTTCCTTTTTTTAAATAAAACATGTTGAAGTCTGCTTCAAATTACCGCGCGGCGTTCAAGTGACAGAAATATTCTATTATAGAAATGTCTTTTTAACGGGTTCAAATCTAGTTACCTTGAGCTCACATTTAGACAGCACTTTTCTGATTTGATCTTTAGCGAATAGACGGCTAGCTTGTCCATAATTTCTTTCTAAGTTCCCCTGATCTGTGACCCAACCAGCAGCAGGACCGGATATGACGTCACCAACCCCTGGACCAAAATAATCCACAGACCAGATGGCGGAGTTGACAGGATTATCCATATCATTATCAATTGTACTATCCCAAAATGGCAACGACACAGAGGGATCTATCCGCCTCAACGCTTCCTCAAACCTGACAAAGAAAAAACAATCAATTAATAAATCTATTAAACCAATCAAATATGTTGATTTAGGTCATCCCTTAAAATATGTTAGTTTTAGGTTCCCCGACTGACGGATGTAATTGAAGCCGACTTAACTCCTTGCAGTTCCCCGACTGACGGATCTAAAGCCATCTTAACTCACTGCAGTGCCCCGACTGACGGATCTAAAGCCATCTTAACTCACTGCAGTTCCCCGACTGACGGATCTAAAGCCATCTTAACTCACTGCAGTGCCCCGACTGACGGATCTAAAGCCGACCGAACTCATTGCAGTACCCCGAGTGACGGATCTAAAGCCGACCGAACTCATTGCAGTACCCCGACTGACGGATCTAAAGCCGACTTAACTCCTTGCAGTTGTGCAAGATTCTTTTCGTGTCCTAAAATCTCAAAAATCTCAAATATATCTAAACATCTAAAAAATCGAAACAGCTAAATTAAGCAAACATTTGATGAGGGTACAACAAACTAGTGGTATAAGTATGGCCTATGCATGTACTTCTGCTCGATCAATTACAGGCGAACCTCGTTCATTCCAATTCATCGGGTCCGAAAGTTTAATCCATATAGTACATGGTTTCGAATAGGCCATTTCTATTCGACGTGCATAAAATACATCGGGAACTGATATTTATTTCTGATGATACCGAGTATTCGGTAAAAGGTTGTCGAATAAACGAGGTCCGTCTGGGGTGTCATTCTGGATGTCTTTGCCTCGAACCGCCGGTGGGACGTATGTGAGGTTTTATGTGACAATTTGACTGAAGATAAAACATCGACAATGTGCTTCACCTTTGATTCATGTAAGGAAGTTGACAGTTGCTCGCGGTAGGACAGCTAATTACTGGCTGGTAACCAAGGAGCACTGACTAGGTCAACTATCCACCGTACATAGCTAAAATACTGTAAGAAACGTCGCATATTTCAACCGTGACAGCTCAAGAATATATTTGGGTAATAAATCGGTATGTTAAGCACCTTTCATCTAAAAACGTTCTATAAAGCAGTATGTACAACTACCAAAATATTCTGTAGCGGAAAGGCTACAATGAACACAGTAAGACAGATTGCATTCTTACGTAATTAGATATACATTATGATCAAAAAGATTTGATCAATAATGATTTATCACACGAAGTTGTACAGCTGCGAATGGTATTGCGTTAGAAGTGGATCACACTACGATATTGTCAAAGGTGTTCCTACACAACTTCAATAAGGAAGTAACTAACTGAAAACCATGCATCTTCAATGGCATACAGTGAAACCGCTCCAGTGTGACTCTCTTAAAGAATCTCTCTTTAACAAGATTGTCAATGACTTTACTACCAAGTTCACCTCTCTACAGCTATCACCTCTCAACAACAGCCGAAATAACATCACTCAAAGCTCTGGGGAGGTTGTACTGTCTATTCACGTAATGAGATTCTATAATAGTATACTTCATTTTATTTTTCTATATTGTAAAATATTTAATGTGTTACTTTTGGGTATTTCTAGACCTTAAGAAAGCTTTCTAGTCCCTAAGAATGTTTTTCTAGACCTTAAAATAGACCTTTTGACTTGGTCGATCACAAAAAAGTACTTCTTAAAAGAAGAGTGTACATGCTCTCTGATGAAGCATTATCACTTGTTAAATCATACCGTGAAAAGATTACGTCAGATGTTAAAACCATTTTATATCAGGAGTACCACAGGGCATTACACAGAATGACCATATTGATACACAGGAGATTATCACGAGTTCTCTCTCTTTATACCTTCTAGAGTTGTCTCCCTTTTATTTATATATAGTTCACCTTGTACTCAAGAAGGGATAAAGGGAGAGAACTCGTGACCATCTCCTGAGTGTGTATTTTATATGAACGCTGATGAGGTATGATTCAGATAAAAACTATTGTAACCATCGTGCAGCGAAAAATATATAAATTAAACGATTCGTGTAAGCTGATAATATGGCCATAAATCCGTTCAAAACAGCATGTGCGATAATAAAATATCAACGAAAAATAAATAATTCAACTAAATGATGTCTTACTGTCAAAGATGAGAACGGAAATCAAGAGAAATCACAATAAACTTCTTCGTTTTTGCATTTATGAAAAATTCAAATGAAAAGAACAGATAACTTATATTTGTAAAAAATTACAAAACCAAATTGCACAGTTGAAACGTGTTTCGAATTTTCTGGCACCAGGATGCGGGATTATTACGGATATCTACACTCAGCACACAAATATCAAATCACAAAATGTATGATTTTGTTTGATAGTGACTCTTATTGAGTTTGCGAATGTGCGATAATGTAAAATGAGGGATACAAATCTGTGAGGTCTATTTTCTTAGATAGTGTATTATGAGATGTGGGAGTAAGTATCAAGTCTGAGAGTGGAGTGTGGCACCTGAGTGTGGAGGGTGGCACCTGAGTGTGGAGTGTGGCACCTGAGAGTGGAGTGTGGCACCTGAGTGTGGAGTGTGGCACCTGAGAGTGGAGGGTGGCACCTGAGAGTGGAGTGTGGCACCTGAGTGTGGAGTGGAGTGTGGCACCTGAGAGTGGAGGGTGGCACCTGAGAGTGGAGTGTGGCACCTGAGTGTGGAGTGTGGCACCTGAGAGTGGAGTGTGGCACCTGAGTGTGGAGTGGAGTGTGGCACCTGAGAGTGGAGGGTGGCACCTGAGTGTGGAGTGGAGTGTGGCACCTGAGAGTGGAGGGTGGCACCTGAGAGTGGAGGGTGGCACCTGAGTGTGGAGTGTGGCACCTGAGTGTGGAGTGGAGTGTGGCACCTGAGTGTGGAGGGTGGCACCTGAGTGTGGAGTGTGGCACCTGAGGGTGGAGTGTGGCACCTGAGTGTGGAGTGGAGTGTGGTACCTGAGAGTGGAGGGTGGCACCTGAGTGTGGAGTGTGGCACCTGAGTATGGAGTGTGGCACCTGAGTGTGAGTGTGGCACCTGAGTGTGGAGTGTGACACCTGAGTGTGGAGTGTGACACCTGGGTGTGGAGTGGAGTGTGGTACCTGAGAGTGGAGTGTGGCACCTGAGTGTGGAGTGTGGCACCTGAGAGTGGAGTGTGGTACCTGAGTGTGGAGTGTGGCACCTGAGTGTGGAGTGTGGTACCTGAGAGTGGAGTGTGGCACCTGAGTGTGGAGTGTGGTACCTGAGAGTGGAGGGTGGCACCTGAGTGTGGAGTGTGGCACCTGAGAGTGGAGTGTGGCACCTGAGTGTGGAGTGGAGTGTGGTACCTGAGAGTGGAGGGTGGCACCTGAGTGTGGAGTGTGGCACCTGAGTATGGAGTGTGGCACCTGGGTATGAGTGTGGCACCTGAGTGTGGAGTGTGACACCTGAGTGTGGAGTGTGGCACCTGAGAGTGGAGTGTGGCACTCAAACCCAATCATTACTTCCATATCTCAAAATTACCATAGAATCTCAAAGACAAATAGACAAAGAAGACTATTCAGCACTCATTTGACATGTTCATGCATTTGCGACACTCAAATACTAAATATCAAAATAATAAGTGAAAAGGTTGTGATTTGAGTGCTGAATGTAAGTATTCGTTATAATCCCGGGCCCATGCTGAGTGTAAGTATTCGTTATAATCCCGGGCCCATGCTGAGTGTAAGTATTCGTTATAATCCCGGGCCCATGCTGAGTGTAAGTATTCGTTATAATCCCGGGCCCATGCTGAGTGTAAGTATTCGTTATAATCCCGGGCCCATGCTGAGTGTAAGTATTCGTTATAATCCCGGGCCCATGCTGAGTGTAAGAATTCGTTATAATCTCGGACCCAGAAAAGTAAAAGTTGTATCGTAGTGCATTTATATTGTCTGCATTCGATTAAAGCATGCATTCTATTTCGTATTTTCTTTAATTTTAAGTACCAATTCTAACGGACAGAAAGCAAGAAGAAATTCCAATTCTCATTTTCAGGTCAGGTCGATACGTCGTTGGCTTAACCAGGATTCCGTAGTATCAGCACTTTAAAGACATATACTGGGGTAGTTAGCTTTTAATAATGGTTTGTACAACTTTAATATGACTTGATTTACCGAAGGCACTAGTTGACTAAGTAACCAGTATTAGCTGCTGCATAATACGTACTGACGAACATTACTGGCATTGTTATACTGTTCATAATTGTTCACACAATACAGAAAAATAAGTATAAGTGAATTTTTAAAAGAATGATAATGGTAGGTACGTGTTGACTAAGGAACGAGATGACCAAATTCGGGTACGAGTTGACTAAGGTAAGAATTGGCTAGAAACCTTTTCTTTTACGATGCAAAGATTTTTACTAAACTTTATAGAGTCACTAAGACAAATACAAACAATAATGTAATTATGTTCGATTAAAGGCTTTCGTTATAGTTTTGCAGTTTTTCTTCTACTTTCTTTTTCCATATACTTTATTATTAAAAAAAAAGAAAAGTCATTGATATTTAAAATTCTACATTTGAAATTGTAAAATGATCTTCAATAAATATTTAAAACTAACACATTTTATGAAAATGTAAAACGATGATGGGTTACCAAGTGAATTATGTGTAATTTTTTCAACTTTCACTTTCCATATACATGTTTATTACATTTGAAACACAATAAATCAATCTTTATCTTAAAATCAAGCAAGGTTACCTATTATTTTTATTTCAAATTTTATTCAGACAGTGACTCTCATATAGTATACCAAGTTGTAAGAAACTCTCTCCGCTAGAAAAAAAATAAAATTGTATCGATTTTGCTATATATTCATATGAATTATTCACGTTTTAATCTTCATTATCATAAACACGAGCAAGGTGACTGATAAAATATACAAAGTTTAAAGGAAATCTCTCCGTTAGACAAATGGCCTTATTGTCGGATACGCCTTTAAATTTGGAATGATAATTACATGACATTATAGAACGATGGATGCCAGTGAAATACATGTGTGTTAAAGTTCCGTATATAAATTAACCTTATTACGATTTATCAACCAGTCAAGAATTATTTAAATATGCAACTCCGTAAAATATATCCATACGCGTGATGCGAATAAATGTGTCATCCGAATAATTGATGTATCCCCGTCGGTCGCCGTAAATGTTTACTGTGTAGACTAAGAGCTATATATACTGGACAAAAGTGCTATCCTTCCAGTTTCACATAGTTTCTAAACAGCTTCTGGACACAACTTCTGTTTATTTGTATTGCAGTAAGCAAGTACGAGAATATAGTAAATATGATACAAATTAATTGAACTTTCGAAAAAATCCCTTTTAAACCTGTCAAAAGCACGTTCGATATTTTCAAATCACTTTGACACAATTTAAAGGAAAGAATCAAACTCAACATACAAAATGGCGGGTTAGTCCTTTTGACCTGTACAGAATAAGCGCAGTTAAATGAAGGTAATTGAACATTAATGGCACGTATTTAAAGAAATTTGTCCTCGTTAAATACGCGCACAGATGTGACCTAATAAAACATCGCGTAGCTGGTGATGTGACTTTTCATCTGGAGGGCATTTTTTAATGTTACAAGAACATGTCGCTTTATACTATTTGTATTCATTATCTATGTTCTATTTGTACTAAAGTTGATATGCTAAGGTTCAGTAGACCTTATACAATCTTGACAGTCACACTTAATATCGCGCAGGTAGGCCTATATTCCTTCTGTAACAATTGAAGGCCGTGTACTTTTCAAATAGGGGCTGAATGCATTTTTAGTAAGGGGCTCGTCAGAGCCAATTGCTATAGTAGGCGAAATCCGCGGACACTCATCGGATGAGTCATCCCAAGTATTTCATTCTTAACGGCAAAAGGCTATACATACTCCTGGAGAAAGTAGTCCCTGTCTACCAAAAAATAGCGGTCAGCATTTGCGATATCAGCTGTAAAACGGATTTGAGCTGACTTCACTTACGCAAAAGAAAGAACCCCAAAGAAACTTGCTGATCAAATATTGCAAATTACAGAAATGTCTGCCTACGCCGCAGCCTTATCATGCGTGAAGTGCACTGAAAACAAGCTAGCGGACGATAGTATAAGATATTGTACAGTAGGCAGAGGACGATGGCAGTAGGCAGAGATACGTATACAAGAAAAAGGTGCAGCATATAATATATCCAACGAACAATTATACGTATATTGAAATCATGAGAAATGCAATTTTCGTCATCGTTCCGTTAAATATCGACGATTTACGGAAACGTACTTTTTGTTTTATTGTCATCCTGTATGTAGGTCGGTCGATTGGCTGTTCTGTCCAATATACAACATATGTAGTTTGTGTAGCACCTTATTCTCTCTCTTTGTTAACTACTTCTTCAGTTTTCAAGGGATTACAATGCAGTTTGCCAAAACAAGTACCATGATACATGATTTGTACATGTGGATCAAAATATTTAAGATTTCTGGCCCTTTGAACTGAAGTCTCGTTTTAGAACACATGTTGCAAAATGTTTTCTATGGCTTGCATTGAAACTTGGCATATAATCAACATTAAGGTACTGTTTACTTCTTCTCCATCCATCCTTCTGACTATCTTAACCAAATCTTTGTATACAATCTTGTGTGTTTGACTCCTAAAATATTTTATTTACTGGCATAACAAAGTGTTCTTGATAGACTATTGTGATAGGTAAAATATATATGTCAAAGTGACGTCTGTGATCTGCAGTGAGTCCCTTGCTGTCAGCACTTTCGGTGCTTTGATTATACATGGACGCAAAGTCGGCAACAAACAAATCATCAGGCAGTCAATGTAAGAATGTGAGATAATGTACAAAATATACTTACATGGCAAGAAATACTCTATACCACGGGAGGTAGGAGGGTCCGTTGCCATGGATATTATATGCGCGCGCATGAAGACGCGCAAATGCCCGTATTGTGCCGTCCTGAAAAAAGTGCGAATAATTAGATCTCATGACCGGTATTCTAGTGTCGTAATATGCATTTAACGAAGGATTGTGATATGCATATAAAATTGTTCATGAATATTCATTCCTTGCTAGTATTTAATGTTAATGGTATGAAGTCTTAAATAACTTCAATAACTGAACTTTGTTCTGATGGCACAACAACACATTAATATTTTTCACGTATTATGAAGTAAAATAGGCGCAAGAAAATATCCAGTATTCTAAATGTCTTACTTTGTACAGAATCAATTTCGTTGATGCATTTTATGCGGACAGATTGCAAACTACATACATGTACACTTTTACTCAAATAGACAAATAGACATTATTGTAAATAGATACCTCATATAATCTATTCAATGCATCATGGAAGCGGTGTCTTTCTCTCTGGTTTAATGTTCTATACTCTTGGCGTTCCCGACGGCCCGTCGGGGGCCTTGGGGCACCATCACGCAGTATAGCAGCTGGGCTGTAAGCAGCAATACCTCCAGCTAAACTTTTAAAGTAATCAAGTTCCGCGACTGTATTGTTTTCATCCGGGGTAAAATTCCATAATAATTTCTGAAAATAAACAGTTTCATGTTTGAGATTTGTTCAGGGGTTGACGGTACTCTGTTACTTCTCCAGAGCGTTTCTCTCTTGAGCAACAGCATCTCTAGAGTGACCATCTCTTGAGCAACAACATCTCCAGAGTGACCATCTCTTGAGCAACAACATCTCCAGAGTGACCATCTCTTGAGCAACAACATCTCTAGAGTGACCATCTCTTGAGCAACAACATCTCCAGAGTGACCATCTCTTGAGCAACAACATCTCTAGAGCGACCATCTCTTGAGCAACAACATCTCCAGAGCGTCTCTCTCTTGAGCAACAACATCTCCAGAGTGACCATCTCTTGAGCAACAACATCTCCAGAGTGACCATCTCTTGAGCAACAACATCTCTAGAGTGACCATCTCTTGAGCAACAACATCTCCAGAGTGACCATCTCTTGAGCAACAACATCTCTAGAGCGACCATCTCTTGAGCAACAACATCTCCAGAGCGTCTCTCTCTTGAGCAACAACATCTCCAGAGCGACTCTCTCTTGAGCAACAACATCTCCAGAGCGTCTCTCTCTTGAGCAACAACATCTCCAGGGCGACTCTCTCTTGAGCAACAAAATCTCCAGAGCGTCTCTCTCTTGAGCAACAACATCTCCAGGGCGACTCTTTCTTGAGCAACAAAATCTCCAGAGCGTCTCTCTCTTGAGCAACAACATCACCAGAGCGTCTCTCTCTTGAGCAACAACATCTCCAGAGCGTCTCTCTCTTGAGCAACAACATCTCTAGAGCGACCATCTCTTGAGCAACAACATCTCCAGAGCGTCTCTCTCTTGAGCAACAACATCTCCAGAGCGACTCTCTCTTGAGCAACAACATCTCCAGAACGTCTCTCTCTTGAGCAACAACATCTCCAGAGTGACTCTCTCTTGAGCAACAAAATCTCCAGAGCGACTCTCTCTTGAGCAACAACATCTCCAGAGCGACTCTCTCTTGAGCAACAACATCTCCAGAGCGACTCTCTCTTGAGCAACAACATCTCCAGAGCGACTCTCTCTTGAGCAACAACATCTCCAGAGCGACTCTCTCTTGAGCAACAACATCTCCAGAGCGACTCTCTCTTGAGCAACAACATCTCCAGAGTGACCATCTCTTGAGCAACAACATCTCCAGAGCGTCTCTCTCTTGAGCAACAACATCTCCAGAGCGTCTCTCTCTTGAGCAACAACATCTCCAGAGTGACCCTCTCTTCAGCAACAATCTCACTTCCACAACAGTATCAATTTTTCATCTAGTTAGATTTTTTTAAAGATGTATCTGGCTCATCTGAACCTAAATGTTTTAAATGGGCTTCATCCATTGTTGTTGGTAAATAGGCTAAGACATCTTTAATAACTACCATAGCAATGTATCGCTGATCAAAACAAACTAGTTTTATCATAATACTAACAAACTAAACCGCTTGTAAAAAACCGCTATTGATGAAATTGGAAGTTTTCTTTTACGACAACACAGACTTCTTTTGTCGACAATACAGAGAAATACATAATTTGTGTATTCTTTGATTACGCATATTTCTTTATGTTTTAACCACATAACAATAAGCATAATAATATAACTTTAAATTTCAATTTTCTAGAACAACAAGGTCTCAAAAACAGCCAAAAGTTGCGTGTTCTAGGAGTGTTGCTATGTAGAAGCCACAGTTTGCTCCAAACATTTATGACTACTACATCCCTACTCTTTGCTACAATTATGTGTCCACGTTTTTGTGATGAATAGATTGTTTAATCTTTCAAAGTTTTAAATTATACAAACAGACGATCTCAGACTGAAGTAAGAGATAAAATTTACGATATGTTGATTATGGTGGCATTTTACTGCAATAGTATGTAACATAATCGTGTTACTACTTACAAATAGAAGCCAAAAATGCATTTATAAATAAGGGGTAACACGTCTGAAGTGAAATTCGCGAACTGGCAACACGAATTGTATCTAGTTAACTACTTATTATGTTACATATTAAGTGAAATTCGTAAACCATAACTAGATAACCCGTTAGTGTAATACATTATAAAAAGGTAAGAGGTGGCAGTTCTGGGCACTTTCAAGCCTGTTTCTAGTCTTATGATATTTATCTTACCGAAAATGTATCACGGATATTAACTAGATAGCTAGATAATTATCGCAATAATTAATTGGTTAACACGAAACAATTCGCGAACGCTATCATGCTAACTGGTGGCAGTAATATGCCACCATAGTTGGTAAACATATCTGCAGTGTATATTTTATAACCTAGTATAATTTTCATCGTATCCATTATTTCGTTCACGACAACATAAACGACAATCTTTTTGTTTATGTCAACGATTGCTTTTAATCACTAAGGAGTCTAAGGCGATTGTTTCCATTTAATAGAAGCGACCTTGTTATATGTTCGTTTCATGGCCTTGTCATCGGCTAATTATTCTCCTTACCTGCAAGCAGTTAACTTGTGCAGACTTGTCATCTATAGGCTTGCCTTGAAAATGCCGGTAGCACTCTTCAACGTCTGGAGGTACGATCAGACATACTTGATTATTGGCGGGGGTAGGTGGCGCTTGTGTCGTCTGTGTAATCTGGGGCAATTGTGTCTGACCGAAAACAGCGTAAACGAAAATGGTAAGAAGGTAGACAAGCTGCCACTGCCGCATACTAAAATGAAGATAGTTAAATTTAGTTTAAGCACATTTATAATAAAATGTATTAATAATTATGTAGCCTTTCCATTAACATCGATTGTGAACAAGTTTAGAAGTTATATCGATCACTTTCGCTGACTGTTTTCTGGCTTACATACCAGTACCCGCGCCAAATTCAGGGAGTGTGACATTAGCGGTTCAACCGCGGGATTCAAACCTGGAGTCAGGCGCTCTAAATTTCGACCACTACGCCTCCCTTGATCCAATTTAAGGGAACTGGACACATAGGAATCAGACCGGTAGGAACGTATTATCATTTATATTGAATATCACTTTAACAGTTAGAATTAATTTTACGGTTTCCTATATATGTGACACTGTAGCCAGACATGATCAAAAAAACGTTATAATATCACACATATGTCAATATTGACCTACATTGACCTACATTGACACACTTTCGGCCTCAGGGGGGAGGGCAGAATATAATTCTGCGTGGAAGAGCACACAGGTGGCTCGTTCGGTGCAAGCATAACCAGTTTATGGTTGATGTAAGTTCAATGCTGGTAGTATGTAGGTCGAGCAAATTGAACAAAAAGAAGAAGAAAACCATAATACAACTCATAAAACTATACGATCATTACCGTCATAAACGTTAATTAGAGCAATAAAATACTAGGCTGAATAGGCTGTCTATAAATGAACTCGTATCACACAATTATGATTAAAATTAGTCTAATTGAGAGATCTATCAACATACAATGACACTCAATCACTGTGGTAGAACATTGATGAAAATATTACACTCAGGTCAATGTACAATAGATCTATCAACTTATTAATTGATGGTAATTTTTTTGGTGACCAAGGATCAATTAAAATGTTCCGTAAACTCATACGTTATTGTCAGTGAACAACGTGCATAAATGTGTGTGTTTTACCAGTTTGAGAGTTGAGCGTTAAACTATTGCAGTTGTTTCTTTAACCTTACTATACTGACTTACAACAGTTTTGCACTCATCCCTATTTCTTATAACCAAGTTTTCAAAGTTGATGCTAAACTACTGTTATCGCTTCTTTATCAAACTGAGTTAGGCAAATAGGCGCTCTTTGTCCTACATTTCCCTACTTTTTCTACTTGCTACTTAAAGAGCCCTACTTTTTTTTAATCTGAGGCGTAACTCAAAAAAAATAATTTAACTGCAAGAAGGACAGGGGTCGAATTATGGAGAATGTCAATGCGGTGAATTTGTTCCATTTTTTGATATATACCGAAGGTAAGGAATCATCCCAACTATCCCTACTTTAAGGCAACAAAATTATTTTGCCCTTCTTTTTCTTTTAAAAAAACAGCCTTCCCTTATCCCTACTTTTTGAAAAGATACGAGTTGACAGCCTGGTTTCGCCTACAACAGTACTGCACAAAACCCTCGAGTCATATTTGTGAAATGAAAATACAGTCGTACCTTGTTCATTCGAATTCATCGGGTCCGAATTTTGAATAATACATGGTTTCAAATGGCCCATTTCAATTCGACGTGCATAAGAAGGTACATCGGGACCTGATATTTATTTCGGATGATACCGAGTATTCGAATAGAAGGTAGTGGTCGAATAAACGAGGCCCGACTGTACTACAGTGTAACCTCTCTAGAGCCACACCCTTTAGGAGACGCATATGTTAGTTGTTGTTAAGAGGTAGTTGCTTTTGAGAGGTTCAATTGATAATGAATTATCAACAAAAGAAAACTTGATATACAGTTGTTAAAGAAAGGTTGTTGGTTTGTACAGGTCGCACTGTATTTCGGTCCGCAAGTTTTCACAGCATCAACATTCCTTTCAAGGTCTGACTTTTGTTTCCGACAATTCCGAAAATTATTATCAAAAATGACGAGTATACAATGACGAATATTTTAGGTAGACTGAATGTTTTTCAGTGCCTTAATTGTAATTACAATGTATTTAAATTTATCACCAATATTTAAAGTGAAATATTAATGTCCAAAATCCGTCAAAAAATGAACAAACTGACATGGCTATTGCATTACAAAAATAAAATAAAAACTACATCATTTACCGATCATTTTAAACTTAAAGAAAACATCACTTCCCCCTGCGAGATAAAAGTAAATGTAATCGGTAAAATATTTACTCATTTGTCTGTATTTTGAAATATTTTGAACGTGACTTTTGACATGACTTGAAACAGAAACATCACGTTTTGAAACAATGAATGTATGAAGTTTTAACTGGTAAGGTAAATAGATTCTACTACAGTGAAGGTTACTAGTGTAAACGTAAGGTAAGTAGATTCTACTACAGTGAAGGTTACTAGTGTAAAGTTAGTGTTTCTTTTAAACATGTATTTATATTGCAGTTATTCCAGTTGTTTCCAATGTAACGCTATATTATACGGTGCAACCAACAACCTCTCTTTAACAACAGTATATTTTACAACCTCTTAATAACGGCTAACATGTGCGTCCCCTCAATAGTGTTACTCTAGAGAGATTACACAGCATTATTTTCATTTCACAATATCGGATATATTATCAATTTTCCCACTAATTTAATCTCTCTAGAGCAAAACATATCAACAACAGCCGAAATTTGCATTTCCAAAGGGGTGTTACTCTGGAGAGGTTGCACTTTAGAGCAAAAACATATTTTTTCGTTTCCAAATATGTTAATATATCCATACCACAGTGCGTCCATTATTCAAAAATCCGATTCAGAAACCAGTTTTGTTAATGAATATTTTTTACAAAATGATTTAACACGACACATGTACAGTCCGAAATATATGTCATTATTTTCTGGTGATAAAGCGATCTTTTGGGGCAGGTTACCTGGTTGATATGACCTTATCCGAGCGCACTTGAAATAGAACATGTGCATGCATGTACAAAATGCAATAATTGTCGATGATTTAAGTAGGATAGTTCACAGCAAACAACTCTGGCGAACCAAGGACAAAGAATCGAAAACTACTAACGATTTTGCAGTTGTACAGCGACAGAAGTGTAAAGTATACATCGCTATTTCGGTTATTTAAATGCCATTAATTAAAATTATTAAATAACATTACCTTCCTTATTTACGAAATCCTAGGAAAATAAAAATCGCAAGCTATATCGTGTAATTCTCAAACACAAATAATGATATGACAATTAGTTTTCAAATGATTGATCTTCGTCGTAGGTTTACAGAAAACACAAAAGACAAAAAAACGCCACATTAACATTACTCCATTCATCATTTAATAAAGCAATACTTTACACGCATTGTAAATTAACGAATTTTAAGTTGAACAGTATCTTCATTGTAATGATAAATGATAATTACGATATTGCAAGCGAGTGGCAACCACAGTTTGATATACAAGTAACAAATATATATTCAACAGATGCAGTATTGACATTTAGTTGCGATGTTCGAGTTTGATATATTGGTATTGACGTCAATCAGCATTTTCCAATAAATTAAGTGACCGCATATTTTACATCAAGTCGCAGGTTACACGCGCCCTCTGTGTCGCGGTTTTATGGCGTCACATCCGCCTAAAGTTTTGTAGCCGCTCGTTCGTTAAATTTTGTTTTGTATGTAAAATGTGCAACTGTCTTCATTGATACTCCAAGCTTTTGTTTGGTTAACTGTCCCTACACTTCTAACTCAACGTATATCTAATCAGTTTTGTCGATCGAGTTCAGTTTACCAATTTTCATTCCCGGGGGTTGGCAGGCGCGTAGCTAGGCTTACGCACGTACGCACGTGCGTAAAATAATTTTAGACAGGTCGAAAAAATAAAAATGAAATAATTGCGAAAAACGCAATAAAAATGTACACTGGGAGTTAAGGGGGTGAGGTGCAGACTACCGGAAATTCTTGATTTTTTGTCTTTCATTAATACATTTATATCTTTTGCACGGTCAAATAGGACCACATTCTATGTTGTAAAATATACTCGAAAAGACACCATAGACCGTTCCAATTACCAAAAAAATCCCGGGGGAGCATGTCCCCGGACCCCCCTAGCAGAGTGCGTCAAGTCAATTTGGGCTCAGCTACGCGCCTGGTTGGGTTAGGGTTGACGAATTGACCCGCTCCCAAAAATAGATGTTATTGCAGGGACCATATCGAGGGTTCAGTGCAAGACTATCCTACTCCTACATAAGGAGTTAGGATAGTCGTCTTGTACTGAACCCTCGATATAGTGTGTTCCAGCTTTTTGTAACGGTTTTTAGCTCACACATGGACCGTAAATGTTTTTCACTAGTGTTCCAGTCACATAAGCAACCATGGTGACTTCCATCTCTTGCCGTGGAGGTAGAAACACCGAGCTTCCGTGAACCAGCTGGATAGCTTTCTCACATACAAATATCCATCCCGGGTGGGATTCGAACCTGTAAGTAGACTAGATATACATGTTGTAACTAAGTGTGCGACTATAGCCATATAACTTCTCGTCCACGGAGCCCCCTCCCTCTAGTAAGTATTTTTTCTTTGAAGCGAAAAGAGCATGTAGCCCAAACATGTGTCCGTTTTTCACTTTACGTTCAAATAATGCGAAAACTCCTGATCTGATTTTCTCAGGATATATCTAATTAGAGCTAACTATTTTTAAAAACAATATCTAGAAATATTATATGCTGAATTCTTTGTCAAAATTGAGACACAAATGAAAAAGTTAAATAAAGCCATGTTTTGAGGAACACGAAATATCGGTCAATGGCGCTACCAGTATTCGAACCCATTTAGTCAATACTATCTAAATAATTATAGAACAACTGTTATTATGAAGATAAATCTTTTGTTTTAGTTGCATGCCATAGTTTTGTCAGTGTCACGGACATGTCAGAGTGCGTTAAAGCTTTTCGACCAGTTATATCTATTGTATTACAAGTTTTGCTCAGTATGCATTTAGTGTTGACCAACTTGTTCAGACAGTAGATATGGTGTTTGATTGTAGTTCGTAAATTTTAAATATATATCTTTTTCAAATGGTTGCCTAGTGACTGGATCCATATTTAACACACTGTAAAATGCAAGTCTGTCAGGCTATTCCTATAAACCGAATAGCGACTTCAATAATATTCCAACGCTCCATTAAGTAAATTCTCAAATAACTGTGCATCATTTGAGCCTTCATTACAGTTACTTAGCCAAGCCATTCTTAATTTAGTCATCACCTAATTAATTCGTGAAATAGGTCTATTTAACACACAAAATGATCTCCATCAGAGCTGGCGACTAGTGTGAAGGTGTAGTCAGTATTTCCTAATTATTCATCATTACATTGTGATAGCTGTGAATGAATTCTGATATGTATTTTCTATCAAAACGTTGCCATAGTGCTTAAGCAAACTTGTTTTGTATTGATATTTTAATGTATTGCGTAATTTAACAAATTGCATATTGTATATCCTACTGTACTGTGCACGCACTGCACTGCATACATTGTTGTAAAAGTTGATGTTGTATTATTTTGCATCGAATTGCAAAGATATTCTACTGTCCTAATACTAGAAGCAAATAAGCATGTTCTGGTACGTAAGCCTGGGTTCCAGTCTGCCATCTGCTTATACCTGGATATGTCTTATGACATAATGTCATCCTCTTTGAAGTTCTGTTATCAAAACGTTGATATCGCAGGTATTTAATCAGGTACTGTATATAGTGTGTTCCAGATTTAATGCAATATGAATAGATATAAACAGAGGGCTGCAGGAACATAAGTTATATCTACGACTGAACTTAAGCTAATGCTAGAACAAAAATATGTACGCAAATACAAAACACTTAACATCAAATAGTTAACAATTTATTTCAGCAGAAAAAAGTGAATGCATTAAAAATATCACAATTTGAAAAATGCACACATGCATATAAATGCATAAATACCAAAAATATTTCAAATCTTACAGACAAGAACGAGACAAAAGCGTAATAAATACATTAGGATAACAACAGCAGACGAGACAATTGACGTTTGGTAAGTAAATGAAATATAGTGACTTGGCGACCACATTTAAGATGCATAATCAATGTACAGTGAAACCTCAATAATAAGACCACTATTGGATCTGAAAATTAGTCTCAACTGTGAGATGGTCAGATTATCAATAACATGATATATTATTATGAAAAAATGGAGGAAAAATTACAAACTGTCCATCTTATTATGAGAAGGTCTTAGCTATGAGGCGCTAACTTAAGATGAGTTTTTATTGTACAAACTTATCATATCTATAAGCAAATACTGTTCAAGACTGGTACACAGTACATCATTTACATTTCATACATAATTGCACATACAACTGGTACAGAATTAACCACAAGGACAACCTTAAGACCATCCCATCTATTAATACAACCATAGTTTATGGAGTTTTCTCCCACATTAATTGTTAAGTGAAACATCAGACCATCTCATTTATGAGACAAACTCTTCAGAATCACTGGTGGTCGTATTATTGAGGTTTCACTAAACATCAATACTGTTCTGTTATACAATATAGGCTACAACTATTGTGAGGATTAAATGAAATTTGTATAAATTATATTTCTCAATGTCCTTGTACCCCACAATCTATATACATGTCCTGTGTGTAAACTATGGACTCTCAAGCACACAAAAAATTATGTTACTGGCATAACAACACATACTATAAAACAGATCAATCCATGAACAAAAATATATATCCGCTTATCAACAGTAACACTTGGACGGCGTGAAAAAAGTATATGTAATTCATATTTGTTTTTTCAAAAAATTTCACTATTCAAACCTATTACAAACTCAATAGTTTGAATGGGAAAATATCATGAGAATTGGTGAAAACACATAACTCAATCTTTACAAAAGGACGGTACATAATATATCACAACTGTCTGTCACATACATGTATACATAACATGATATATCACAACTGTCTGTCACATACATGTATACGTAACATGATATATCACAACTGTCTGTCACATACATGTATACGTAACATGATATATCACAACTGTCTGTCACATACATGTATACGTAACATGATATATCACAACTGTCTGTCACATACATGTATACATAACATGATATATCACAACTGTCTGTCACATACATGTATACGTAACATGATATATCACAACTGTCTGTCACATACATGTATACATAACATGATATATCACAACTGTCTGTCACATACATGTATACATAACATGATATATCACAACTGTCTGTCACATACATGTATACGTAACATGATATATCACAACTGTCTGTCACATACATGTATACGTAACATGACAACAAATAATTGACAGAATAGAAAATGTAACGTAGAATAATGACATGCAAAATGCATAATATAACTCATGAAATCACATGACGCAGTTAAATCACAAGACATGTGAAATCGTGCGACATTTGAAATCACACGACACATGAAATTAGATGACATATGAAATCGCATGACATCATATGACACCATTTTACTTATTATATCCCATGACACAAAACATCGCATGACATGTGGCATCACAAGACACATATATCCCATATCACATGACATGTGGCATCACAAGACACATAAAATTATATCCCATATCACATGACATGTGGCATCACAAGACACATATATCCCATATCACATGACATGTGGCATCACAAGACACATATATCCCATATCACATGACATGTGGCATCACAAGACACATATATCCCATATCACATGAAATTATAGTGAAATCACATGAAATCATGTAATTTACCTGATGAATATTACTCTTTAAGTTATAGGACGGAATACACAGAACACCTCAGAATAAACACATCATACGAAAAATCACATTGTAGTGCCAGGGAATACACATATAATTACATGAACATAATTTTGGTATAAATAAATGCGTATTTAAAATACTACATTGTAGTACAACATAATCAAATATTCAAATTGTAATTTAAACACTAAGGTGTTTCTTCACAGAACTTGTATGGTGCAATGAAATAAATAAATAATGTAAACTTTAATAATTAAATGAATTGTACAAAAAAAAATTGTTCAGGAAATATTAAGGGACAAACAGTTTAACATATCAGTCTTCACATTAACCCACTTGTCTGAAGCCCGGGACAAGTAAACTTACTGTCCGACAAGTAAAAAACCACTTTGTCTGCCCGAATGGGCAAGTCGTGTTCGTAGTCCGGTCTGACTAGCTTTTATCCAAGCTGTCACAAAAATTGATGACATAGTATGCGCAATACTTTGACTGGTTCTCATATTTTGTCAATTTTGTTTGTGTAAAAGTATTTTTTCATCAACTATCATGACCAATCTTCGTTTCCAATTTAAAAAATCAAAACAACCATCAAAACATCATGTTTCTTCGTTATTTTGACGGTGCTGTTAATTTTATTCGGGCAAGTGGAAATTGCAAGCTGTCTGCCGAATGGGCTAGTCCTTCAAAAACATTATCATGAAGACTGACATATATCTCTCTAAAAAGTGTTTCACCAATGATAATTAATTAGGTATCTGATATCAATTCATAACAATAAATGTTATTTGTCATACCTGTTTCATCTTACAAACCACTTTTATGACTCATAAACAACAAAACTACAGACATGCATTTCAACAGGAAATACATACAGATGATTGTCAAATTAACAATAGATAATAAACCTAATTAACATAAGGTAAATGTAAACAAAATAATATAAATCATAAAGGGTAATACATGGTATATGTTTGATATAATTTACCCTTAATTAACTAACTAATTAGAGTTACTCTAAAATACAACTCACTGAAAATTTCTGATTTCCTTATGTACTATTAAGTTGTGAAGTTGTCGTACAAATTTCCTATTTATGATAATTATTAATTTAAATAAATATAGCATACAACACACAAGGTTAAAATAAGTATAATTTTATGTTTAATACTTAGCTAAGGCCATACCTACCAGAATTGTATCCAAACTGACCGAGTCTCAATCGTGACCTAGATTTATAGTTATATTTGTAGAAGTTTGATTAAGGTCTAACTAGATTCACACAATTATCAAAACTCACTGTTTATTAAAATTGATAAAGATTTTATGGTGAAAATTGTGTGTATTGGTTTAACTTTGTTCATTGCACATGCCGTTGAACTTGCAATGCCATTTTTTGCATCTTAAACTAATTCAAGGTCCATTACTGGTCCGAACTGGCTGCTTGTTGAACTTTAATTAATTTTATAGTGAAATATATTCTGTGTAAGTTAGTTAAGGGCCAAATATACATATTGCGAGCAGACAGTGTCAGTTTGGCCAGTTTGACTGATTAAAGACCATCACTCTTCTGAATGGTTTGCATTAAGCAACACTTTGTTAAATTAAATTAAAGAATATAAATCGAACAAAACCTCAGCATTCTAAATATTTCTCAACCAATCAAATTGTTTCACAAAAAAAGTATGGCATAAATAAGGTCATTCTCCACTCTCTTACAACTTTATTGACTTGATACTATTATAATTTGTTCAACTTCTAATCCTATTAGAATATCTTGTTAGTCTTATCCCTGAATAGATTCTGAATAAAATATCAACAAACTGGTACAAATTGAAATAGAATAACTAAATGTACATAACATGTGATCCAACAAGGAATGCAACAAAACAGTCACCCATCTCTGTGGTACACAAAGTCTGGTGAATATTCTTTGCACACATAAGCCTTATTTTGCGGGGGGGGGGGGCTGAAACAACTATGAAAAGATGAATAGTTAGACCATTACCTTTAAACACAACTAAATTATGTTGATTTTCCAAAAAAAATTTACTACATAATTATGTACATATATAGTGAGAGTTACAATGCCTGTTTTATGTGCAGTATATAATATCCCCATTTGCTTCATTTGGCTCCCTTAAATAACTGATATTAGTATGTTATGTACCCCTTTTTGCCCCCTAACTGGTGTTTGTAGATGACATCACAAAGAAACCAAAATGACTTGCAAGCAAAACTATTGACACATGCCGTTTTGGGTCACATTTTTACTTAATATTGTTGCTTTATTGCGTTTTTGTTATGTTTGAGTAATCATTCATATAATGTATGAACTTATTACATCTAAAACAACAAGCCCTAAACCAGGCCCAAATCTCATAAAATACTAATTAAACGCTTTAGAAAATTAAGTTCATTATTGTGCACAACTGAGTATTTTTAACAAGCATATTTCATGTTTCGTACATTTATAGTAGATAAAGTGTTCTTAGCTGTTCTATCACTTTTCACTATTTTGATACCAACTTATCAAGGCACAATTAATACAAAGTTGTTTTTTTCATGAAATGTTCTCAAGTGTGATAATACGCAAAGAACATACTTAAGTGAATTTACCTGCTAAGCGAAGTATTTTGTTGAAATCAGGGCCAGAAACTAAATGTGATGTAATTTCTATGATGAAGGACAGGGTGACAGTGAATTCTGTTTCATGAAAAGCTTCGAAGCGAACATTCAATTAACTACAAATTAATATCAACAAATGAACAAGATTTCATTGCAAGTTTCCTCCTGTATCTGACTAGACAAGTACCAGAATCTCAGTCTTGACGTTAAATATACATAGACAATTCACTATTCTATTAAGATATTGCAAATGGTGCAAAAAAATGTGGGTTACCCATTTCACAAGCCCCTGGTCTGTAAACTAACAAAGCAGAAAAAGATTCAAATTGCGGTTGAAAATAAAAGCTTCCCTGTGTTGAGGCTACAATAAATAAACTCCGAATGATTCAAAGAAAAAAATCACATGAAATGATCAACACAATACTGTTCATCCATACAAAAATGTTTGTTTATGATACCTCAACAGACCAATCAATCAATCAATCAATCAATCAATCAATCAATCAATCAATCAATCAATCAATCAATCAATCAATCAATCAATCAATCAATCAATCAATCAATCAATCAATCAATCAAATGGACTTTCATCATGCTTAAAATAATCTAAACAAATACAACTCGCTCCAAAAATTCTAAGTGGGGTACGAAAATCATTTTTTAAATTCTATGTATTTTTATATTATTATTACATTAAATTATTCCAAATCTACTGAAAGGTGTTGTCTCTCCTAAGCAATGAACATTACTGGCTGGCAACGATATACAATGGTAGTATCTTCATTCTGATCATTTGAAACACTAATTGAAGCCATATAATACATAACAACCCATAGATACATAGGTAACAAACATGCTGTATGTAAAATATATACACAAATCTAAACAGTCAATTAAGTTGCTAATATATAGCATAGAAACTGGCTGGCAATTTATGCAGCCTAAGTCACTGAATAAAAGCCAATGTTTATTGAAGAACACAAGCCGAACTCCCATCTTTCCGTCCACCCTCCGCCGAACGTACAGCACGGCCCCCATTCTTCATTTGCATATTCTCTTGCTACAAAATAAAATAGATATTCTATTTACGGTACATACAGGTACTTCATACCAAATAGCATTATCAGCTTTAATAAATACTACAATAATGTATTTATTATTTTTAATAAATATAAACCAATGTTTGAAATTTAAATTGCAATTAATGATTATGCATTATTACTAAGTATTAAAGGTATTTATAATGCTTTAAGAAAACCTGCCAGAGATGAATATTTATTTTTTGCCATTATAAGCAACAGATAAATTTTACAAGTATTTGTAACATATATACATCATTATTGTTTAGTATAAATATATTATACTTTCTTAATTATTAACTATAAACTATAATTAAAAGTTGCATAATAATATTATTAATAGTTTCACTCATCATAAATAAATAAAATATTTCTACACCAGTTTACCACCATCACCTGTGCTACAGTATCTAGAAAATTGCGTGAAAGTTCAGATCCAGTGTGACAGAGCAACATAAAATAAACATGTGCTGAGTAGAAAACAAATATGAATATTATATATTCAAAATAAAGAAGAGGTAAACAATGTAGGAAAAGCTCACATTTTACACCAACATATGAATTTTTACATACATGTAAACATAAAACGGATAAATTTAGCATGCCCAACTTTTATACAGTTTTAGAACATTTCAATATACCAGTATGATCAAGTACAATGATACTATTTTAAACATGAGTAAACTATTCAATCGGAATATGACAAAAGAAAATATAAATGCGCAAAATAGACATAAAACATAAATATTCTAGTACTAAAATTATATAAACAGTTACTCTTTTGTTATTACTAAGATTAACATATAAATTCAACAAAGTTTACATACAATGTGTTTTATACAATTTTAATACTCATGGTTCATAAACGAATGCAATTCAATGTTTTCTTTCATCCATGAACAGCAATGCCTCTTTTCAAAACAACTGAAAACATGCCATGCTATATGGAGACTCAAAAGATTTCAGTACAAAGTCTGATGAAGTTTACAGTCATTCATACTAAGGAGCTGAAAATAGTATATACAGCAATTCTATTCCCTTAACCCTTAGTGCATACAGTTACGGTTTATGTTAGCAAATAAACTCACTATAACCGAACTGTACGACAACATTATAATGGGTCACAAACGTTATAGGCCAACAGATCATTCAGTAACAAACATTGCAGATTGTTTCTGATGGTTTGCAAACTATAACCTTTACTGAACGCAAGGCAGTATTATCGCAACCATGACAAGAGATGTTCGTGTGGCACAGCATGTCTGAGACATGTTCCAGGTTTGACAAGGACAAGTACTAAAACAGGTGAGAATGTAGAAGTATATACAATCAACATTTTTCCTATAAAGTACATGCTTCACACCAGAAATATCTAAAACAAAACATTCAATATATATGTTAAACCAAAAAAAAAATACATATAAGAAGAACACTTGCTCATCTTAATAAAACATTCACTTCAAGTGCAAGCAACATAAATACGTATGTATGTATGGCAATGGTCCACATTCATGTAAAAATATTGCAATTCACTATTCAAAATAGAAAATCAGAGCCATAAAGTTTGCTCTTCACCAGACAGCCATATTGCATTGCTGTCATGTGCAACGATTTTCAACTCAAACTGCTAGAACCATGGACCAATATATAAACATCAAAAATTCACAAATGAATATTCATGAAAAGTGAACACCGAGGGCAGAGGTATACCAACATGCGCACATGATTTACAAATCATTGGACACCCGCAATGGATCGATTCTGTTACTCCAATTGATCACTGCTGGAATATTTAGTCAAAATTTTGTCATCCTTGGTTTAGGCCAATACTGCCATTTCATTGGTATTTCATGATTTCATGAAGACGTTTGAACCAATCAAAATACTCATTTTTAAAGCACCTCAGTATGCCAGTCAATAAGAATGTCAAATACAAAAATAGATTCTTACTGCTCAATGCTTCAGTTTTAGATTAAATATTAAGTTCTTCCTTTTAAAGTCGAATAACATAAAACACATTTGCATGTGTTTCAACTGGCGCAGACATTGCTTCAGTAAATATTTTGCCATTACACATTCATAGAGTATGCAGTTTGTAAGCAGCAGGGTGATTGGTTGCTTTTGGTCTGGTCTAAAACCACAAGATTGCTGGCCAATTATACCATGGTTGACAAATTGGATTGTAAGTGACTGGTCAATTGTGGTATCTGACAATAGATTTACAGCATAGATGATACTATATGTGGATATTTATACATACATTATACATAGACATTCATTGTAATTAGAACTGATAACACACTCCAACATTACGACACATTACAATTTTAAACAACTACTATGAAGGTACCAGGGCTTTATATTCAGTGTCTTAATAAATACACAATGCTACTTCACATTGGTAAGATCCTGTCATGGCTCTGCCGCCACCTGTTAACCACTTAACTAACAAGACATACATCTAGTTAGTCACTTAATGAATGTGATAAAGACTCAAATAAAGCACTGATCTTTTCCGATTAAAATTTGTTGATGTGTTTCATTCTGTTCATCAGTATTGCTTTTATGTACTTAAAGTGTTGCTGGGTTACAATCATTACAGGGACTAACTAGTTCTTCCTCAAGCAATTGACATTTACTTACCACATGAATTGAAGGTGATCGAAAAATTGACACGTAATGGCGACCATCTTTGCGGCCATCTGTATTGAGCAAGCCCTTGTACCTTACGCTCTAACCTATTTGTTTAGCCACGTCACAGCATACACAATGTATACAACTTCTATCAGAATTAATACTCAAATAAACAAGTCGTACATAAATCATAAATTGATTTCAAACATCTTTGACAAACATGCTTAAACCCTCACTAAGATTGTAAAAAGCTCATTAAATACTGTGTGCAGAAGGTACAAAAAAAGAGAACAATATACACTCAGTGCTCATAGTCTGAAATAAGTTCTAGAAAACTAAGTAAATACAATAAGTGCTTGAAAGAAAAATAACTGTTTCTATAGGATGTTGGTATTCACACAATGCTGAAGTTCACACTTACTGTGCATTTTCCATTCTTAAACCTGCCATTAAATGCCTTATTCAAGTTATTCAAATCGGGAGAATTGCTCATGTAAGGTTCAAGGTCAACGGAACCAAGTGAATCTCTGTCACCCTCCTGTCTCGGAGCCTGATGAGTAGCATGTGTAATATATAAGCTACATGAATGAACTAGCTCTTTAGAATTGGATATTTACTTTCTATAAACAGATGTCTATAAATCAATTTAAATTTCATAGATTAAAGCAAAATTATACCGGATGAAAAATTCACAGGTGCAGCCATAATATCCATCAATCAATCACTACATATTGCAATCTTGTTCCTAGTTAATTAATAGCTTCGTAATGTTTCATATGCGATTGCTTTCAGAGGATCAAACTGGGTTATCAAACTCTTGTTCTGGAAATGACCAATCTTTTTGAAGCTATTTTAATCCATTGAAACTGTGTTTGGTATCATATGTTTGTTTCAATTTGTTCTTAAAATTCTAATGAGATTTGTATGGAAATATAAACAGCTCTCCTCCATCAAAGGTCTGACATAATAATGCACATACGAATGTTAAGCCCCACTAGAAGGGTGGGTGGACAAATTTGTTGTCTAAAATCATTTCTGGAGCAGTGAATTTGTCAAAATCCCCACTTATATAGGAGATGTTCTAAGCATCAAAACTCCCATGCAAGAAATTCAAGCCTATAGTCAATTCCCCAGGTCTGACCAGCCCTGCATTCAGTAAAGGTGCTTGCGGCTGACATTTTGTAATATTAGCAAATTTGGTTCCCGTGTGCAGTGAATGTGATATGGTGAGTCAGGGATACAAAATAAAACAGGTTTGTAACGTTTGCGACTGTTAGCCTTAACTGAAGGCACGGAAGGCCTGTCAAAATCCTGTCTGTCCAGAATCATGGCTGCCTGGACCTCTATATGCCCCTGCCCGACCCCCCCAATGGAGCAAAATATTGGTAAGTGCATACATTTTAAAAAAAATATCTACCAAAGAAATGATTCCAGACCTCGGTGGCAAGAGAATTGTTAAAACTAAGTACAATTTTCTTTTGGTCTCCAAGTGTCAAACACCACAAATAGCCAGAAAACACACATTATAGCAATATAAATCTAGGACACTATACTTAGTACACATTAACTTCAAAAGATCAGTATTAATTAGCAATGGAATATATTCTAATTCATGGATAATTGTGTCATTGCATCAAGTTTATATTCTAGTTAATAAGTATTGAGACAACATTTGTGACTAAATCTGTGCATTTGTTCATCAAACTTGTTTCATCCAAAAATATGCTTGAGTGTGTTACGTTAATATGGGAGATATAAAGGTGGTTTCTGATCCAAATCAAGGGGCAAAGCAAATTTAAACAATAGCCCAAAAAAATAATAATAATTAACATAAAGTGCTTCCTGTTTGATATGTAGAAACTGAACCCTTGTATGTACCCACCACCAAAATGAGATTTTAATATGAAAAAACAAGCACAATTGTTACAGACAAGTAATAAATTGCAAAAAAATGTCTTAACAGAACATAGTATATAATATTAGAAAATACACAACACTTGCACATTCAGAATCTAATATCAATATGGCAGCTCATCGTCGGACACCCACAATTACTTATTACGCTATGCTTCATTTTGTATCATTTATCATTTGACTAGCAAACTTCATGCTAATGAATTACTTATGAGATGTTTCATTGGATACATAGTGAAGAGCAGAAATTTTGACCAATGAAATAAGCCATTATATAGCCATGTTCAATGTCAGCAAATGTTTCTGACTTCAATTGTAGAGTATTAAATTGTTACACTCAATTTCATTGGTCGGCGGTTAACTAATTAATATTCTTGAAAACAAAGCTTTGAAGTGAATTCTCCTTGATTACATGATGGTGTGAGAAGGCTAAATAATAAATAATGCAAGGTTCAAGTATAATGACCTAACAGATTAAGAATGGTAGATTGGAAAACCTGAACCACACAAATTTTTGTTTAGCCTCACAAAATGAGTAATGAGGGTTCCGACGAAGAAGATGATAAAATTTGAATACAGAGGTGTAAATAATCACAAAATACTTGATGATATTTATAACCATATTTCGAACATTTTTACAACAGTGGTCATATTGTTTTAAATACATGTACAGGTAATAATAATAAAGTAACTTTTCAACAGCTATAGCGGGTATCTATCATTCCTTACCTATTAACAAAGGGGCCATGATATACACTGTTTTGCTCATCTGAGTAACTCTCAAGAGAATGCTCAAGAAATGTGGACGTTAATGTGTCAACAATGTCAAATATGAATATTTTGAATAATTCAAGGGCCATAAATCTAATGTTACCAAATCAATCCTGCCCCTTTTGTAAAATTGGGCAAAAAACATCGAGTCGCTACACATTCTGAGCATGATTTATGAAGATTGCTTAAACATATTTTATAGCCTCCAATGAGCTAAGGGTATTAAAATTGCTGAAGATGGACGATCAACAAAGGACAAAGACAACAGATGCAATTGACAGACACAGTGTAATCATAATTGTTTTACTTCTGCACTTTGTGCATTGGTGACAATGATATCAACAATGCGCTTCATAAGCTAAAACTATAACAATGCACACTACAGCTAAAGTGAATTGCTAATTTACTATAAAGCCGTGTGATGCATGCAATATAAAGTGCTCAAAAATAACATCAAATCTTATGAATGAGTATGCAAAACTCTAACAATGTGAACAGACCATTCAGTAGCACTAAGATGGAGAAATTCTGTTCCAAACTCTATTCAAGTTAACAATTATGATAAAGAACGAACACTTAACTTTAGAATTCCTGAAGTTATTTAGAAGTCTTGATAAAATTACCTTTAAAGCACAGGGTATGTCTTATTGTTATAAATCAGTTAAATTGAGTAACGGCAGAAGAAGTAATGCTTTCATACCTCTCATTTTCCAAAGACTTAGTAACCAATCAAAATGTTTTCCTCTGTACATACTACTAACTTACCAATGGAATGAGTACCATGATGCAATGACTAAATTACTGATGTGAAGGGCCTCTGGAAAGGACTTGGTTATCAAAATGGTGGCTAGATCCTAGAACTTGGTAACCATGGACCCAACATTCTAGTACTCAGTATCCATGGGGCCACCATTCTAGGACTTGGTTAAACCATGGGTCACCATTCTAGGACTTGGTAACCATGAAGCCATAATTATATGACTCAGTAACCATGAACGGCCACAAACCTAGGACTTTGTAAGCATGAAAGGCCACAAACCTAGGACTTTGTAACCATGAAAGGCCACAAACCAAGGACTTTGTTACCATGAAAGGCCACATACATGGGACTTTGTTACCATAAAAGGTCACAAACCTTGGACTTTGTAACCATAAAATACCACAAACCTATGACTTTGTCACCATGAAAGGCCACAAACCTAGGACTTTGTCACCATGAACGGCCACAAACCTAGGACTTTGTAAGCATGAAAGGCCACAAACCTAGGACTTTGTAACCATGAAAGGCCACAAACCAAGGACTTTGTTACCATGAAAGGCCACATACATGGGACTTTGTTACCATAAAAGGTCACAAACCTTGGACTTTGTAACCATAAAATACCACAAACCTAGGACTTTGTCACCATGAAAGGCCACAAACCTAGGACTTTGTCACCATGAATGGCCACAAACCTAGGACTTTGTAAGCATGAAAGGCCACAAACCTAGGACTTTGTAACCATGAAAGGCCACAAACCAAGGACTTTGTTACCATGAAAGGCCACATACATGGGACTTTGTTACCATAAAAGGTCACAAACCTTGGACTTTGTAACCATAAAATACCACAAACCTAGGACTTTGTCACCATGAAAGGCCACAAACCTAGGACTTTGTCAACATGAAAGGCCACGCACATGGGACTTTGTAACCATAAAAGGTCACAAACCTAGGACTTTGTAACCTCAACTATGGGGAAGTAACTAGCTATGTCTTACAAACACTGCAAACTGTTGCCATATTCCTAGCAATAAAGCAATCAATTCACATACACAGTTCTACATAGAGAAAAAAAGAAATAATGGGAAGATTTAAGAGAAAAGGTCAATCCTATTATTATTACTCTATTCAATTTAAACAAGAGTGGCAAACTGTCACAAAATACGCTTGTCCCAAGTCAGAGCTCAGAGTTCAAACAAGACAAACGTTAGGTAATTACTGTAATCAAAGGGCAATAACTCCTGAGTGACTCCAGTTGTATGGCTGGTTATCAAACTTGTCCGAGATATTATACTAAGTCTATTCTGCCCAAAGTTGGTGATGACCAGACAAATGCTTCTAAAGTTATTACTGGATGCCACCCACCTGGTGGCCCAATCGTATGCCGCAGGTGAAACTATAATATGTCCCGTTCTATGAACGGGTGTATAAAAATCCTACAGCAGATATACTTAGTCAAGTATATCTCAATATTTTTTGGCCAATCCTGCACATGCGGAATTGTCAATAATATCAATAGTCTGTATCAAAGATTCATTTTTACTCAGTGAAGAATGAACAAATCATCCAGAAAAATTTAGAAGAGGCAATGTGCATAATTTGGAATGACGGAGCTATTGAACAAATTGGAAGTAAGTTGTTTGTCATATAATGCTATTTTGGTATATTTTAATGCATTCCCTTTGGAAATACACTTACCAAATGCTGGGGACAGGGTTTCTATACTTTAGTTGGAAATAATAGTGTAAACAACTAGCTGCAAAACTGCAGAGAGACAATGACGTCATAAATTGTGTACACAAATATGCAAATAAATGTGCTCGCGAAACATCGCCAGAACAGACTCTCAAAGTTTACATCAAATCACTGTTAAGACAAACTATTTTCAATGGTCACAAAAAATTCTAAATAACAAGAGTCAACTGTATATAGATTAAGAGATAACTGGCTTGGATCAAGTAAAATGCATGTATATTGATGAATTAAAATAAACAATAATTATGAATATATTTTTGCACCAAGAGTATTAGAAAAACAATATTATATTTGTGTATGAGCTGGGCGTTTTTCTAGCACTGTTAGAACAAGGAAGCATAGTAAGTTCTAGCAACATGCGCTGTGACAACATTGAACATTCATAAGCAGACTTTCATGATTGCCTCATGCACGAGTATGTCGTATGATTACAGACTAGAATATATCTCAACTTTAGTAAAGGTAAACAGAAGAACTGTCACTGAAATAAGCATTGTTGTTTTCGAAGGGAAATTTAACCACAGCCTGTTCGCAGTTATTTTTAATAGGGCTTTAAGTCACATAACAGCAATGGTCATTCTGTCTATAAATAAGTCTTATACACTTTTAATCAGTAAATATGCATGTTGAATTTCTCATTATTCATTTTTTTTTTTTTTTAAAGTGTAAAATCAAAAAAACAAAAACAAAGAATGACAAATTTTTGTTCACACGTTTATCAGGAAAATCTGCTTGAATGTACTTCTACCAAAGGTTCTTTTGGCAAATAAGCAGAATTTGAATAAATTAGCCATTTTTGTACCCAAAATTGAGGTGACATCTGAAATAGATCATAGAATTGTAAGCAAAGAATAACGCAGCAATAAATTAAACAAAACATAATGGGGTAGATCACTGTACTTGTTGTAATGGATTTAGAATACTGATTTCATTTTGCATGCACCACAAAGATATAAAACATTGATAAAACCAAACGCAGGAACAGTTATGAAAGAGTAAATTAAAAGCTAACAAAATGTATTACACAAAAAATTAATATAGTCAATGAATTTCATGTTATAAACAAAAAATTTGCACTGCTTTATGTAAAGACTTGGATTCTTAGACAGCCATCCATCATTAAACATCTAATTGAGGAGAACCAAATATACAACTCAATTTGGTAAAATAAAATTAGCTTATGAAATAAACAAAGCCACAATTCTACGAAAACGGAACCATAGCATTGTAGGGGAAGCAGTGAGGGTTCAAGAACACTGTCTATAATAAATCAGCTTACATCGTCAAATGTATGAGCACGCATGAGTGATATATCTTTATGATGGTGGTGCTTGACTTTATCATAATGGACAACACCACCATTTCTATCAGCTTCTGTTTGCAAGTCTTCCTCATCTTCACCAAACGCAAACAGACTTATAAGATCATCTTCAATTTCTCCGTTCTTCTTGGAATGTTTCGTATTCTCCTGCTGTAAGCAACAACATGTCCGACAACACTGTTATAAATATCATATAAAATGTAACTACCAAAAATCTAACTAACAAACAATCTGTCTCTCTAAAGGTCAACACATGACCCAACAAGTCCAGTAAATGCAGCATCCTGTCCAGTTTATACCTGTTTAAAGCAAAACCATTCACGTATACCTGAACACATTTCTACATGACTAGCAAGCATCCATGCTAATATACAACAGTATATCAGTCACATGCTTATGACAATAACCATCCTTTTGCATTGTGAGCTAAAGTTATCATTCAAATATCTCCACCTTCACTGTCGTGACAGTATTGGAATCAAAGCACTGGTACATGCGTAAAGCAACATTTTGTGCCAAAAGTTTATAACACACACAGCATTTTGAGACCAGTCTCAGAATACATCACAGCCATTGGTCAATTTAAAATCTAAGATCTGAGCTAACCAACCAGAAGCTTGCATTCTGTGACAGGTCTCAAAATTGATATTTATAACCTCAGTCCCATGACCAGTCAGGCAAATGTTGATATACTACACAACTCACTATGTGACGCACCGAGTGTCTCATGAATGCAATAAGTACAAAAGTTAGGCATGCTATTTACTGAACAAAACAAGCTAAACCTTAAGCAACCAATTTATTGGCAATATCAAAATGCAGGTGAATATAATAATAACAGTTGCAAGCTTGTAAACATAACCTTAAATAGAAGGCTGGAAGCAAGAATGAATTCAAATATGGAAAACCAACACATATAACTCCACTATGTAAGTAGGGCTAAATGTTAACACAATATAACTGGGTTCATCATACTGGTAAACTAACAAAGGTTGTTATAGGAACATGGAAAAATGGACATAGTTTTCAAGTACCATTAAAGATGTTCAAAAGCTGTCTAGACGAAACTATCACGCATATTGATACAATGTAATGCAAAATGTTTGTGAGCAAGGCCGAGACAAACTGCTGTATATTGCCAAACAATTCATAATGCCTTTGTTTGTAATAGAATCTAAATACATATTTAATGTTCAACTTTTATTTCTTCTGTTTAAAAGAATACAGCTTTTAACTTCTTTATTGTTAGTGCATAATAAAATAATTGCTCGATTACATCCCCTATCCAGCCCCGATTTCTGTTGCTGAAACAGGAAGTTAATAAATATTTGTTGACTGACTAAATATTTAAAAAATGTAAAATATCCCCACCTTGTTTTTCATTTAAACTATGATAATCGAACAATCAGTTTATATGACCATACAAATTGAATGGTATTAAGAATGAAGGAAATGAGTATACAACGCTAGGATATAACAAGCATGGATTCAACATAAAGAACTACACTGATACATTCACCTACAAACAAGGGAGATAACAAGATAGCCACGATACTCATTCCGACTCACATAACTGTTAACTTATTCTCGAGCATAACTTTTTAGATACACATTATTAACCAGTACATATTCATGCTTCATGCTTCATGGTTATCATGAGTTTATATTTAATGTTATACATTATATTATCCTGATACCATTATTTGCATGCCAAACATTGGGAACGTAGTCAGCTGAATATATATAAATATACAGATAACCCCCACTTAAAAAATATGCAAATATTTATATTAGCAAATAATACATTAAATATCAATTTCAAAACACAATAATGGCATTATTTAATATTACTTTCATAATTCATAACACATTCCTTCCTAGATTTCGGAGATATATTTGTCCCATGCTCAAATACTGACATACAACCCTAACTGACTCCATTCCCACGTTCCATTCAGCAATATATGATATTAATGATAGTTCTTGTATTTGTACATTTGTATTAGTGAAACTTTTTTATTCGGTTATATTCAACATGTTTATTGACCACTTTACAGTAAAACTGCCAAGCATAGTTTCATATTTTCCAGACAATTTCCAGACAGATCTTTAAGCGCATCCTTAAAAAACTCTTTGTTTGCGGTACCTCGGCTGAACCACCAAAATTGTTGCTAACACATTTTTTGCTATTCCAGTCATGCCGGATTTTTATGGTGTGTTTACAGGCTAGTCTTAAATAATCAGTCTACCTGACCACTCCAAGTATTGCATGTAGAGGTACCACAAACATCTACCTGACCACTCCAAGTATTGCATGTAGAGGTACCACAAACATCTACCTGCCCACTCCAAGTATTGCATGTAGAGGTACCACAAACATCTACCTGCCCACTTCAAGTATTGTATGTAGAGGTACCACAAACATCTACCTGCCCACCCCAAGAATTGCATGTAGAGGTACCACAAACATCTACCTGCCCACTCCAAGTATTGCATGTAGAGGTACCACAAACATCTACCTGCCCACTCCAAGTATTGCATGTAGAGGAACCACAAACATCTACCTGCCCACTCCAAGTATTGCATGTAGAGGTACCACAAACATCTACCTGCCCACTCCAAGTATTGCATGTAGAGGTACCACAAACAAACTGCTTATATGAATGGCCTAATATTGACAATATGCTTAAACATAGACTTACAACAAATGTGGAAATTATAATCAAAGCACAAAAAGCAAACAAACACAGACATAAGTGCAAGTATTTCTACATAATCATTTTGTATGATTCCTTTTCTGAATTTAAACAATTAAAAGTGCTGAGAATAAAGGAAATACAAAACTATCATTAACATTCATGTATAAAATATGTTTACGATGCACCAAATACGAAGATACATGTTTTAATCTTACTCCATTTTCATCGTTCTCACGGGACTTTCTTTCCTGTAGAAATTTCTCGGCTTTCAATATCTAATACGTGGAGGGAGAAATAACAAGTTAGACAAAATTTGACAGTTTTTAACCGTTACCAGAGTAACATAGACAGAAAATCTCAAGCAAGATCATAAACAGGCATCTAAATCAAGACAGGTACAAAATATTCTAGTCCCTGGACTTATTTATGTCATTTTTTTGTCCACAGAGTTTCTTTGTATACTTGAGTTAAGGGATGCCTGAAGTTCAATTTTAGTGGGGGGGGGGGGGGGGGTAGGAAATAAATAAGTCCCAGTTCAATACCAAGACTTCAGCACGGAACTATGGCACCACTTCTGGACAACAGTTAAGCTACAGCCATTTTACACCAAACCCTCATCATGATGTAACCCAGCAATAATTCACTACCCATGCACTGGTCAATTGTAATTTATCTTTTCTGGATGTAATTATATACTTAATAAATTATCAAGTGTTTCTAAGCTTTATATCTGTATTGCTTAAGTGATTTCCATGAATTTAAAAACACTTTCCATGAATTTAAAAACACTTTCCATGAATTTAAAAACACTTTCCATGAATTTAAAAACAATTTCCATGAATTTAAAAACAATTTCCATGAATTTAACATGCGATCTTCATGAATGTAACATGCAATTTATATGAATTTAAAAACAATTTTTGTGAATTTAACATATGCTACTCTTTAAAGAATGTGGATTTAAGTTCTATCAATATGTGGGGAAAATACTATTTAATTCTAGTGTTGTATCAATGCATCTGTACATTTCGTGAAATAATCGCTCTGTCCACTGAACTTGCTTCAGATGTCCTTATGAAAAAGGTAAAATGTTCACTTAACTACAGCATTTATTCCCAACACCCCGTAATTCCATATGAACTCCAAAGATTTCAGTTCAATATCCCAGATCCCACACAGATGAAAATCTTTATATACAACTTCCTGGTGTGTAACAGCCTATCCGCTTCTCAAGTGTTATGCAGATAAACTAGTTTCACTTCCATCCCTCATTCATACATACAGTCAGACCTCGTTTATTCGACAACCTTCTATTCGAATACTCGGTGCCATCCGAAATAAATATCAGGTCCCGATGTGTATTCTCAAATCGATTGAAATCGTCTATTCAAAATCATGTGTTATTTGAAATAAAATTTTGGACCTGATGAATTTGAATGAACGAGGTCAGACTGTATTATACAAATGCTGCAGTGAACAAAAAGGCATGAACCAAAGGTCAGCAGTCACTGTCTAAGTATACCAGAGGTCTATACTGACCAATGTTTCATAAAGATTCTTCTAAGGATTATTAACATGGGAAACGAAACAACAAAATGCTAAAACAAGATGAATCGTCATCCACCCTACATTTACATACCATTTTACGACCCTGAAATATATTACTTAAAATTAATCCAAAGGTCTTTATTCAACCAATTAAAGTGCTTCGGTACACCAATACCGACTCTCATTTCTCCTTTCAAGCCTATCAACATGTTTTCTTCATAATATACTGTGTGCTATTTTCCTATATTAACCTGATAGCCATTTTCCACATAATATACTGTGTGTTATATTCCCATATTAACCTGAATGCGATTAATTTAAACTTATTAAAACTTCTGCCTTGCAAGACCAATGTTATCCACACATATTGAGCACATATAAATATCACTTCCAGACATAATTGGAAAAATAGTCACCGTGAAAAGGGTACAAGCATTTGGCAATATTAATTAGAAGGTGCAATATATTCAATCTTTAAAAGGTGACCGCAATATATATAGAGAAAAAGAGGGTTAGGACATAAGTGTCAGAATTTAACTAATTCACCAGAAATAAGAGTGAATACTCCATAATAAATCTAGCATAGCAAAGCATGAAAATAGCCTCAATAATGACCTTTGATCAATAGGCGCACCACAACCTATACAAAGGTGCACAACATCCTCGGTACCCAGGCTATTCATAACATATATGATACCCTGGGCAAATTGGCAAGCAAAACTTTGTAATGCATGAATATTCATTTGGACGATATCAAAAAAGAAGGAATATCCTTTGTGAAGACCTACCACATAGAACTGCGATTTCATCCCTAACTCCTTGGCAATTTCCGTATCGCAAGGGTGTGTTTCATGAAGCCAATCAATCGACTGGATTTCACCTCATTAATTATTCACGAGTACAAGATTTTTAATCAGTTTGCCCAGGGTATCATATATGTTATGTATAGCCTGGGTACCTAGGATGGGTGCACAAGTGAATCCTTATAATATGCTGAGATACAATTTTTGTTTTGGGATTTGTGACCTACATAGACTCCTTGTAACCGGGGCTCTACACCGAGTCCAGTGTCTCAATGTGAACGATTTAATAACATATCAGGTTAAATTTCATCCCCTTAATCATAAAATTCCATAAAGCAGATAAAAAAGAGAAATTTCATCAAATTGTTCGCATTTTCTTTCTTATTCAGCATTAGGTGCCACAACTCTGTAACCCTTGCTTGTTAATCTCCAAAAATTATTAAAATTTAGATGAAGAAATACTAAAGCAGACAACCAGTTATAGACTCATTGGTCCAACACTGACCTTACAGTATACAAACACTAATGCTATTAACCTGGAAAACGTTAACACTATTTTAAGTTAGCAGTTAGTATCTTTCTGTGAAACTAAATATCCACAAAAATTAGTATATATTTGAGGTGGACAAATTCTATTCAAGATATAATGTCAGTATGTGCCACTAAATGACTTGCCCAAATCTACTGACACGGTAACAACAAAAGAAACAAGTGGAAAGCTCAGTTATACAAGATATAAGTCTTATCATTATAAGGCAATGTGATTATCATAGCAAAATATCTACCAAATACGCAGTGGCTTGTTTCACCATAAAAACAAAGGTTAGTCTGAATGCTGTAAAAGTCGTTTTCGCAAGTTTTTATTTTCGCGAGTTCCTTGCTGAGATGCTCAAACATAGTGATGAACAAATATTTTTGCGAAATTTAATGCGAAAAATAACAACCTTGCGAAAAATGACTTTACAGTAACATATTCAACATCAGCTTTTAATGAAGAAAATACCAGGGCAAGAACAATTACCAAGTAAAACATGAGTTCATGAAAACTGAAAAAATACTCTAAGATAAGATTTTCTTGCATACCAGACCAGGAAGTCCGGCGCTTCCACCGGCCCTGGAGAACTCCATCTTACCCCCCATTCAGGACGAGTCTCGTGCTGATGATGTCACATATTATGACATCACATAACATCAAATAATAACTTAAATCACTTTATCAAATTCACACATTACTTTAACAAAAAGATCCTTATAATGGTATCTCGCTCTTAGTTTCTTCAAAATGGTATGCAAGAAAAAGAATCACTGGCTTTGTGTGTGGATGGAAATATCCGGCACCCAAGTAACTGTTTAGGCAGTTACTCTGCATTATAAGCCTCGTTCCTTCCAAAACAGTAACTCTTGAGTCGGTTATTTCTATCAGTACCGGAGACCACTTTAAAGAGCAAAATTTTATATAATATAGAAAATGCACTGGTTAATGGGGGTCAATGTAGACCAAAGAAAGTTAACATCAGAAATATCAAAAATATTAACTCTTGGATATTTGAAACATGAATAGAACCACGCCCAGTGAGAAATGCAATGAAAGAAAGGCAAATGAATTTCAAAAGCTTTTTTTTTAAATATCTCTAAAAGAATAGAACTTGTATATAATGTGTACCAGACCTGTTAGTTATTTCAAACATACAGCACTGCTAATTTTCCATTGTAATCTATTTTATGTCAATGAAACATCATACTCAAGGCCATGTTGTTACAAATTAACAACTTATATAATTCATTGTAAAACAGTGCACTGAAATATGTAGACATCACTATGAACACTATTACTGACTGGAGTGCATCACAATAGCAACCAGACTTAAGTGTGTAGCTATATGAACCAGACAGGAGCATGTATCCATAGCAACCAGACTGGACTACAATATATCACCCCAGATTTACCACCGAATATACTTGACTTCAATATGTCACCTAAGTTTTATAACCAAACAGACTGGACTACAATATATCACCCCAGATTTACCACCGAATATACTGGACTTCAATATGTCACCTAAGTTTTATAACCAAACAGACTGGACTACAATATACCACCCCAGATTTACCACCGAATATACTGGACTTCAATATGTCACCTAAGTTTTATGGCCAACCAGACTGGACTACAATATACCACCCCAGATTTACCACAAACCAGTATGGACTATAAAACCAAAGATTTACTATCCACTAGGTTGGGCTACAATTTATCCCCGCAGATTAACCATTCACATGACTGGGCTACAATATCACCCCAGATTCACACCCACTGGACTGGGCTACAATATATCACCTCAGATGTACACACACTAGACTGGGCTACAATATATCTCCCCAGATGTACCATCCATTAGAATGGGCTACAATATATCATCCCAGATAAAACATCCTCTGGACTGAGCTACAATATATCACCCTAGAATTACCATCCACTGGATTGAGCTACAATATGTCACCCCAAATGTTCAATCCACTGGACCCGGTTTACAATATCACCCCAGAATTACCACCCACTGGACTGAGCTACAGTATATCACCCCAGATGTTCCACCCAATGGACTGTCAGTGAGCTACAGTATATCACCTGAGATGTTACCACTCACTGGACTGGGGTACACTATATCACCCAAGATTTACCATCCACTGGACTGGGGTACAAAGATCCCCCCAGATTTACCATCCACTGGACTGGGCTACAATATATCACCCACAATATACCACAAATCAGACTGGACAACACTACATCATCACAGATTTACCACAAGAGGAAGGCAATGAATATCACTCACACTTCACATGTTAATGAGAAATAAACTATTTCTGTTTATACCAGTTGAACTTAGATACTCTACAACCAATAGTAAGACAGTTAACAGACAAATCATTCAAAATTTAATAAAACGATGGTTTATCTCAGGCAATTATTAGACCTTGTTTGTGTTGCCCATATATTGCCTGGACCATGTGTGTATACCGATGACATTTACCTAGCCAGTTTGGTACTAATTAGTTATTGAGTTTCTTAACAATTTAACAATAAGATCAGTAAAGATTGTATTGCTTTTATCATATTATTTTGTAAGAAATGCACCACAAAGACGATTTGTGTGGAACAAGATGATCTTTCATTATTGTCCAAAACGAATAACTAATGAAACTAGATGGTTGTTTTTAAACAAAATCTATATTTATCTGTCCTTCGACTTCACTGCATGACCTAGACCTTGAGCCGACAAACTGCAACATGGTAAAACATTGCAGAAATGCATGTCTGCTCATTACGGATGATGTATGTGCACAAGCATTTGAAAATCCTACCAGGCAGTACAAAGCTTTGGAGCAAATACCATTAGTGATCAAAGGACAGCAAGATTTTTGTTTGAGGGGGGGGGGGGGGGGAGGGCATGTAATTAAATTCCCATGTACCAAATCCTGTCCAATATCAACTGGTATAAACATAAATATCAGAATAAGCGATCTACAGACTGAATGACTAACAGAATTCTTACATGACTATTTGGCTGATTCTTCTCTTTGAGTAGAACCTGAAACATTCGCTCACAAGTCAGTGTAATACAAACTGCTTAAATAACATTTCTTACTGTTGCTCAAATTATAATGAGCTCCCCATTAAAAGTATAAGCCATGCTCCTTATACATGTATTTAGTACATTATGTCCTATAAACCTTATACATGTATTTAGTACATTATGTCCTATAAACCTTATATATGTATTTAGTACATTATGTCCTATAAACCTTATACATGTATTTAGTACATTATGTCCTATAAACCTTATACATGTATTTAGTACATTATGTCCTATAAACCTTATACATGTATTTAGTACATAATGTTCTATAAACCTTGTACATGTATTTAGTACATTATGTCCTATAAACCTTGTACATGTATTTAATACATTATGTCCTATAAACCTTGTACATGTATTTAGTACATTATGTCCTATAAACCTTGTACATGTATTTAGTACATTATGTCCTATAAACCTTATACATGTATTTAGTACATTATGTCCTATAAACCTTATACATGTATTTAGTACATTATGTCCTATAAACCTTATACATGTATTTAGTACATTATGTCCTATAAACCTTGTACATGTATTTAGTACATTATGTCCTATAAACCTTGTACATGTATTTAATACATTATGTCCTATAAACCTTGTACATGTATTTAGTACATTATGTCCTATAAACCTTATACATGTATTTAGTACATTATGTCCTATAAACCTTATACATGTATTTAGTACATTATGTCCTATAAACCTTATACATGTATTTAGTACATTATGTCCTATAAACCTTATACATGTATTTAGTACATTATGTCCTATAAACCTTATACATGTATTTAGTACATTATGTCCTATAAACCTTATACATGTATTTAGTACATTATGTCCTATAAACCTTATACATGTATTTAGTACATTATGTCCTATAAACCTTATACATGTATTTAGTACATTATGTCCTATAAACCTTGTACATGTATTTAGTACATTATGTCCTATAAACCTTGTACATGTATTTAGTACATTATGTCCTATAAACCTTGTACATGTATTTAGTACATTATGTCCTATAAACCTTATACATGTATTTAGTACATTATGTCCTATAAACCTTATACATGTATTTAGTACATTATGTCCTATAAACCTTATACATGTATTTAGTACATTATGTCCTATAAACCTTATACATGTATTTAGTACATTATGTCCTATAAACCTTATACATGTATTTAGTACATTATGTCCTATAAACCTTACATCCTTGATGTTCCACTTATTTAGATAAATACATATTAAAGGGAGGCAACCCTATAAACTCTCTCTCTCCTATACTAACTTAAATTCTTTACACAACACACAACAAACAGACATGAAAAGCTACAAAGAATACAGACATATGCTATATTAGTTCAAAGACAAAAATACCCTATTAGCAAACTGACATGTAAATCTTTTAGCACGGAGAAAAACAAACTGCAGGTGAATGTTTACATATTATACTAATCATCTTCCTATTGTATACATAGTTAACACTGTATTGAGTGAAGCTTTCTTAACATACTGTATAAATGGCGAATTTGTGAGGAGGAAATGTATGCGAATGTTGTGCATTTGTGAAATCTGTATACATTTTCCCCAGCATAAATTTCCACTTCCACTCGATTTACACGTAAACAATACGCACATCAATTATCTCATAGGAATTTGTTCGAAGTGTAGATATTATGAACACAGTAATTTCAACACACGATATTATCCACTTATACAGTAAAGCCGATGCAATTATTTGAACATATACCACACAGTGGCAGCATAAATCACAGAAAATTATCAATATCCAGCAATGGAGAATCACTAACAGAGGAAACTTGGGCCCCTCACTCTGTAATTCTTGAACCGACCCTCAAATAAAGTCCCACATGTATAAGTATGTACACTTCATGTTTAGCATATGTATGATGATTCATTGGAATGCCTGGTGAAGACAGGAAATAGTCTACACCACAAAATTTCCACAATTCATGGACAAAACAGACTGACCGATTGATCAACTGACCGTAAGATGACTACTATGTAGCCCCTTCAACGCGCGTTTGTGAGGCTATAACAATGCAAGAACTAAAGGAAATTGTAACTATGTATTTATAGGAAGTCTTTAACCACCCGTGTAGCTAAGTTAACAAAGCACAGAAGAAAACTATTAATAAAGTTCAATACAAGTCAACGTGACATTGGTTACTACGAAGACAAGAATGAAATCAACACATGACCCCGAGATATAACCTTACAGGGTGCATTGTATTGTTACGCTCTATCGGAGGAATAACAGCTCTTAATTCCCGTGGTTCAGAAGCTACGCACTGCAACTTCAGCATCTAAAATGTACCGTATTTAATATAAATAAAATATGCAAAATATACTGTATTTAACATATTAAGTCTCCATTAAAAGACAGATGAAAGTACTGTATTTAACATATTAAGTCTCCATTAAAAGACAGATGAAAGTACCGTATTTAACATATTAAGTCTCCATTAAAAGACAGATGAAAGTACCGTATTTAACATATTAAGTCTCCATTAAAAGACAGATGAAAGTACTGTATTTCACATATTAAGTCTCCATTAAAAGACAGATGAAAGTACCGTATTTAACATATTAAGTCTCCATTAAAAGACAGATGAAAGTACTGTATTTCACATATTAAGTCTCCATTAAAAGACAGATGAAAGTACCGTATTTCACATATTAAGTCTCCATTAAAAGACAGATGAAAGTACTGTATTTAACATATTTGCTTCAATAAAGACATTTCAATACATCCACACATGGGCTGAAAACTTAAAACATTTTTATACATGCAAATATACTTTCATATATTAAACTTATATTACAACAATTGGACAAATTATTTCTATTATAAAAACCATAACACATAAAAAGTTTGTCAACCAAGAACAAAAGTATGACAGTTTCATTAAAATATCTTAATATGAAATACATATATCAGAATATCTTATTCTTTAAAGCAAATTTATTCATTCTCACGAAAATAAAATGTTAATCTTAATTTAAAAATAATGTGTTTCAAAAAATATGAAAGATCAGTTCTAGATTCCTAATAGATATGTCTTACTTCAAAGTTTGAATCGTTATAACCAGAAACACAGAATTGACCATGATGAAAGTTCTTACCTGATTTAACAAATGTACCCGTGTTTTAAGACGAGTTCCGGTACTGTTGGCAACAGCCGACACTGTGCGGTAAAATGGTTCAAACTGTTTCTCAGATTCTGGTTTCTTTTCCCATTCTTTACAAATATCCTGAAAAATTTGTTTTGAAATTGAACAAAACATTTCTTACACAACGAATCAGACACTTTTTTGTACTTTAAATAGAGTCTGTCCATTATTCCAAGGACCCCTCACCCAAAAACTTCTTAGTCAAAATGTCAACATTAATAGTCGATCTGCCCGATAGCAAGTATCAGAACAATGACCTGTCAGAACAATGACCACTCAGAATAATGACCTTTCAGAACAATTACCTTTCATAACAATGACCACTCAGAACACTGACCTTTCAGAACAATGACCTGTCAGAACAATGACCACTCAGAACAATGACCTGTCATAACAATGACCACTCAGAACAATGACCGGTCACAACAATGACCTTTCAGAACAATGATCACTCAGAACAATGACCACTCAGAACAATGACCGGTCAGAACAATGACCTGTCAGAACAATGATCACTCAGAACAATGACCTCTCAAAACAATGACCTGTCAGAACAATGATCACTCAGAACAATGACCTTTCAGAACAATGACCTGTCAGAACAATGACCTGTCATAACAATGACCTGTCAGAACAATGACCTCTCAAAACAATGACCTCTCAGAACAATGACCTTTCAGAACAATGACCTGTCAGAACAATGACCACTCAGAACAATGACCTGTCATAACAATGACCACTCAAAACCATTACCCTTCGGAACAATGACCTGTCAGAACAATGTCCTGTCAGAACAATAACAATGACCACTCAGAACAATGACCACTCAGAACAATGACCTGTCAGAACAATGACCACTCAGAACATTGACCACTCAACAAAATGGCCACTCAGAACAATGACCAGTCAGCACAATGACCAGTTAGTCTGAAGGTCCACAGTCAGAAAGCTTTTATCACAGATCTGCCCAATAGTTGGATGGCCAATCAGTGTGAGGGACACTAATCCAAAAAATGACATCATAACAAATAAATCACCATATACATCACAGCTACTGGGCTGCTTTTTCTGCAGTATTCATCTGTCACCGTCTGCTGACAGAGAAACTTCCTTGTTTGTGCAGTTAGTGCAGATGTATATTAAATGCCTGGATCAGTAACATTTTGGATCTTAATACAAAACGTTTGACAATAATACAATTTCAATCTATAAAATATGTGTTATACAAATCTAGGTTGCTGTTGAAAATTCATGTTTAAACCCAAAACAACGCAATCGACCAACAGATACTGGAAGTATCTGAGCATCTATAGATACATAGGCCAAGCATGGATACTGGAAGTATCTGAGCATCTATACATACATAGGCCAAGCATAGATACTGGAAGTATCTGAGCATCTATAGATACATAGGCCAAGCATAGATACTGGAAGTATCTGAGCATCTATAGATACATAGGCCAAGCATGGATACTGGAAGTATCTGAGCATCTATAGATACATAGGCCAAGCATAGATACTGGAAGTATCTGAGCATCTATACATACATAGGCCAAGCATGGATACTGGAAGTATCTGAGCATCTATAGATACATAGGCCAAGCATAGATACTGGAAGTATCTGAGCATCTATACATACATAGGCCAAGCATAGATACTGGAAGTATCTGAGCATCTATAGATACATAGGCCAAGCATGGATACTGGAAGTATCTGAGCATCTATAGATACATAGGCCAAGCATGGATACTGGAAGTATCTGAGCATCTATACATACATAGGCCAAGCATGGATACTGGAAGTATCTGAGCATCTATAGATACATAGGCCAAGCATGGATACTGGAAGTATCTGAGCATCTATAGATACATAGGCCAAGCATAGATACTGGAAGTATCTGAGCATCTATAGATACATAGGCCAAGCATAGATACTGGAAGTATCTGAGCATCTATAGATACATAGGCCAAGCATGGATACTGGAAGTATCTGAGCATCTATAGATACATAGGCCAAGCATGGATACTGGAAGTATCTGAGCATCTATAGATACATAGGCCAAGCATGGATACTGGAAGTATCTGAGCATCTATACATACATAGGCCAAGCATGGATACTGGAAGTATCTGAGCATCTATAGATACATAGGCCAAGCATAGATACTGGAAGTATCTGAGCATCTATACATACATAGGCCAAGCATGGATACTGGAAGTATCTGAGCATCTATACATACATAGGCCCAGCATGGATACTGGAAGTATCTGAGCATCTATAGATACATAGGCCAAGCATGGATACTGGAAGTATCTGAGCATCTATACATACATAGGCCAAGCATAGATACTGGAAGTATCTGAGCATCTATAGATACACAGGCCAAGCATAGATACTGGAAGTATCTGAGCATCTATACATACATAGGCCCAGCATGGATACTGGAAGTATCTGAGCATCTATACATACATAGGCCCAGCATGGATACTGGAAGTATCTGAGCATCTATACATACATAGGCCAAGCATAGATACTGGAAGTATCTGAGCATCTATACATACACAGGCCAAGCATAGATACTGGAAGTATCTGAGCATCTATAGATACATAGGCCAAGCATGGATACTGGAAGTATCTGAGCATCTATAGATACATAGGCCAAGCATGGATACTGGAAGTATCTGAGCATCTATAGATACATAGGCCAAGCATGGATACTGGAAGTATCTGAGCATCTATAGATACATAGGCCAAGCATGGATACTGGAAGTATCTGAGCATCTATAGATACATAGGCCAAGCATGGATACTGGAAGTATCTGAGCATCTATAGATACATAGGCCAAGCATGGATACTGGAAGTATCTGAGCATCTATAGATACATAGGCCCAGCATGGATACTGGAAGTATCTGAGCATCAATAGATACATAGGCCAAGCATGGATACTGGAAGTATCTGAGCATCTATAGATACATAGGCCAAGCATGGATACTGGAAGTATCTGAGCATCTATACATACATAGGCCAAGCATGGATACTGGAAGTATCTGAGCATCTATACATACATAGGCCAAGCATAGATACTGGAAGTATCTGAGCATCTATAGATACATAGGCCAAGCATGGATACTGGAAGTATCTGAGCATCTATACATACATAGGCCAAGCATGGATACTGGAAGTATCTGAGCATCTATACATACATAGGCCAAGCATGGATACTGGAAGTATCTGAGCATCTATAGATACATAGGCCAAGCATGGATACTGGAAGTATCTGAGCATCTATAGATACATAGGCCAAGCATGGATACTGGAAGTATCTGAGCATCTATAGATACATAGGCCAAGCATGGATACTGGAAGTATCTGAGCATCTATAGATACATAGGCCAAGCATGGATACTGGAAGTATCTGAGCATCTATAGATACATAGGCCAAGCATGGATACTGGAAGTATCTGAGCATCTATAGATACATAGGCCAAGCATAGATACTGGAAGTATCTGAGCATCTATACATACATAGGCCAAGCATGGATACTGGAAGTATCTGAGCATCTATACATACATAGGCCAAGCATGGATACTGGAAGTATCTGAGCATCTATAGATACATAGGCCAAGCATGGATACTGGAAGTATCTGAGCATCTATAGATACATAGGCCAAGCATGGATACTGGAAGTATCTGAGCATCTATAGATACATAGGCCAAGCATGGATACTGGAAGTATCTGAGCATCTATAGATACATAGGCCAAGCATGGATACTGGAAGTATCTGAGCATCTATAGATACATAGGCCAAGCATGGATACTGGAAGTATCTGAGCATCTATAGATACATAGGCCAAGCATAGATACTGGAAGTATCTGAGCATCTATACATACATAGGCCAAGCATGGATACTGGAAGTATCTGAGCATCTATACATACATAGGCCAAGCATGGATACTGGAAGTATCTGAGCATCTATACATACATAGGCCAAGCATGGATACTGGAAGTATCTGAGCATCTATACATACATAGGCCAAGCATGGATACTGGAAGTATCTGAGCATCTATACATACATAGGCCAAGCATGGATACTGGAAGTATCTGAGCATCTATACATACATAGGCCAAGCATGGATACTGGAAGTATCTGAGCATCTATAGATACATTGGCCAAGCATGGATACTGGAAGTATCTGAGCATCTATACATACATAGGCCAAGCATGGATACTGGAAGTATCTGAGCATCTATACATACATAGGCCAAGCATAGATACTGGAAGTATCTGAGCATCTATACATACACAGGCCAAGCATGGATACTGGAAGTATCTGAGCATCTATAGATACATTGGCCAAGCATGGATACTGGAAGTATCTGAGCATCTATACATACATAGGCCAAGCATAGATACTGGAAGTATCTGAGCATCTATACATACATAGGCCAAGCATGGATACTGGAAGTATCTGAGCATCTATACATACATAGGCCAAGCATAGATACTGGAAGTATCTGAGCATCTATAGATACACAGGCCAAGCATGGATACTGGAAGTATCTGAGCATCTATACATACATAGGCCAAGCATGGATACTGGAAGTATCTGAGCATCTATACATACATAGGCCAAGCATGGATACTGGAAGTATCTGAGCATCTATACATACATAGGCCAAGCATAGATACTGGAAGTATCTGAGCATCTATAGATACATAGGCCAAGCATGGATACTGGAAGTATCTGAGCATCTATAGATACATAGGCCAAGCATGGATACTGGAAGTATCTGAGCATCTATACATACATAGGCCAAGCATGGATACTGGAAGTATCTGAGCATCTATACATACATAGGCCAAGCATGGATACTGGAAGTATCTGAGCATCTATACATACATAGGCCAAGCATGGATACTGGAAGTATCTGAGCATCTATAGATACATAGGCCAAGCATGGATACTGGAAGTATCTGAGCATCTATAGATACATAGGCCAAGCATGGATACTGGAAGTATCTGAGCATCTATACATACATTGGCCAAGCATGGATACTGGAAGTATCTGAGCATCTATACATACATAGGCCAAGCATGGATACTGGAAGTATCTGAGCATCTATACATACATAGGCCAAGCATGGATACTGGAAGTATCTGAGCATCTATAGATACATAGGCCAAGCATAGATACTGGAAGTATCTGAGCATCTATACATACATAGGCCAAGCATAGATACTGGAAGTATCTGAGCATCTATAGATACATAGGCCAAGCATGGATACTGGAAGTATCTGAGCATCTATAGATACATAGGCCAAGCATGGATACTGGAAGTATCTGAGCATCTATACATACATAGGCCAAGCATGGATACTGGAAGTATCTGAGCATCTATACATACATAGGCCAAGCATGGATACTGGAAGTATCTGAGCATCTATACATACATAGGCCAAGCATGGATACTGGAAGTATCTGAGCATCTATAGATACATAGGCCAAGCATGGATACTGGAAGTATCTGAGCATCTATACATACATAGGCCAAGCATGGATACTGGAAGTATCTGAGCATCTATACATACATAGGCCAAGCATGGATACTGGAAGTATCTGAGCATCTATAGATACATAGGCCAAGCATGGATACTGAGTACTCACTTAGTCTATACATACCTAGGGCCAAGCATGGCTACTAGGAAGATCTGAGCATCTATAGATACATAGGCAAGCATGGATACTTGGAAGTATCTGAGCATCTATAGATACATAGGCCAAGCATGGATACTGGAAGTATCTGAGCATCTATAGATACATAGGCCAAGCATGGATACTGGAAGTATCTGAGCATCTATAGATACATAGGCCAAGCATGGATACTGGAAGTATCTGAGCATCTATAGATACATAGGCCAAGCATGGATACTGGAAGTATCTGAGCATCTATAGATACATAGGCCAAGCATGGATACTGGAAGTATCTGAGCATCTATAGATACATAGGCCAAGCATGGATACTGGAAGTATCTGAGCATCTATAGATACATAGGCCAAGCATGGATACTGGAAGTATCTGAGCATCTATAGATACATAGGCCAAGCATGGATACTGGAAGTATCTGAGCATCTATAGATACATAGGCCAAGCATGGATACTGGAAGTATCTGAGCATCTATAGATACATAGGCCAAGCATGGATACTGGAAGTATCTGAGCATCTATACATACATAGGCCAAGCATGGATACTGGAAGTATCTGAGCATCTATACATACATAGGCCAAGCATGGATACTGGAAGTATCTGAGCATCTATAGATACATTGGCCAAGCATGGATACTGGAAGTATCTGAGCATCTATACATACATAGGCCAAGCATGGATACTGGAAGTATCTGAGCATCTATACATACATAGGCCAAGCATAGATACTGGAAGTATCTGAGCATCTATACATACACAGGCCAAGCATGGATACTGGAAGTATCTGAGCATCTATAGATACATAGGCCAAGCATGGATACTGGAAGTATCTGAGCATCTATAGATACATAGGCCAAGCATGGATACTGGAAGTATCTGAGCATCTATAGATACATAGGCCAAGCATGGATACTGGAAGTATCTGAGCATCTATAGATACATAGGCCAAGCATGGATACTGGAAGTATCTGAGCATCTATAGATACATAGGCCAAGCATGGATACTGGAAGTATCTGAGCATCTATAGATACATAGGCCAAGCATGGATACTGGAAGTATCTGAGCATCTATAGATACATAGGCCAAGCATGGATACTGGAAGTATCTGAGCATCTATACATACATAGGCCAAGCATAGATACTGGAAGTATCTGAGCATCTATAGATACATAGGCCAAGCATGGATACTGGAAGTATCTGAGCATCTATACATACATAGGCCAAGCATGGATACTGGAAGTATCTGAGCATCTATACATACATAGGCCAAGCATGGATACTGGAAGTATCTGAGCATCTATACATACATAGGCCAAGCATGGATACTGGAAGTATCTGAGCATCTATAGATACATAGGCCAAGCATAGATACTGGAAGTATCTGAGCATCTATAGATACATAGGCCAAGCATGGATACTGGAAGTATCTGAGCATCTATACATACATAGGCCAAGCATGGATACTGGAAGTATCTGAGCATCTATACATACATAGGCCAAGCATGGATACTGGAAGTATCTGAGCATCTATAGATACATAGGCCAAGCATGGATACTGGAAGTATCTGAGCATCTATACATACATAGGCCAAGCATGGATACTGGAAGTATCTGAGCATCTATAGATACATAGGCCAAGCATGGATACTGGAAGTATCTGAGCATCTATAGATACATAGGCCAAGCATGGATACTGGAAGTATCTGAGCATCTATAGATACATAGGCCAAGCATAGATACTGGAAGTATCTGAGCATCTATACATACATAGGCCAAGCATGGATACTGGAAGTATCTGAGCATCTATAGATACATAGGCCAAGCATGGATACTGGAAGTATCTGAGCATCTATACATACATAGGCCAAGCATGGATACTGGAAGTATCTGAGCATCTATAGATACATAGGCCAAGCATGGATACTGGAAGTATCTGAGCATCTATACATACATAGGCCAAGCATAGATACTGGAAGTATCTGAGCATCTATACATACATAGGCCAAGCATGGATACTGGAAGTATCTGAGCATCTATAGATACATAGGCCAAGCATGGATACTGGAAGTATCTGAGCATCTATACATACATAGGCCAAGCATGGATACTGGAAGTATCTGAGCATCTATAGATACATAGGCCAAGCATGGATACTGGAAGTATCTGAGCATCTATAGATACATAGGCCAAGCATGGATACTGGAAGTATCTGAGCATCTATAGATACATAGGCCAAGCATGGATACTGGAAGTATCTGAGCATCTATACATACATAGGCCAAGCATAGATACTGGAAGTATCTGAGCATCTATAGATACATAGGCCAAGCATGGATACTGGAAGTATCTGAGCATCTATAGATACATAGGCCAAGCATGGATACTGGAAGTATCTGAGCATCTATAGATACATAGGCCAAGCATGGATACTGGAAGTATCTGAGCATCTATAGATACATAGGCCAAGCATGGATACTGGAAGTATCTGAGCATCTATAGATACATAGGCCAAGCATGGATACTGGAAGTATCTGAGCATCTATAGATACATAGGCCAAGCATGGATACTGGAAGTATCTGAGCATCTATAGATACATAGGCCAAGCATAGATACTGGAAGTATCTGAGCATCTATAGATACATAGGCCAAGCATGGATACTGGAAGTATCTGAGCATCTATAGATACATAGGCCAAGCATGGATACTGGAAGTATCTGAGCATCTATACATACATAGGCCAAGCATGGATACTGGAAGTATCTGAGCATCTATAGATACATAGGCCAAGCATGGATACTGGAAGTATCTGAGCATCTATAGATACATAGGCCAAGCATGGATACTGGAAGTATCTGAGCATCTATAGATACATAGGCCAAGCATGGATACTGGAAGTATCTGAGCATCTATACATACATAGGCCAAGCATGGATACTGGAAGTATCTGAGCATCTATAGATACATAGGCCAAGCATGGATACTGGAAGTATCTGAGCATCTATACATACATAGGCCAAGCATAGATACTGGAAGTATCTGAGCATCTATAGATACATAGGCCAAGCATGGATACTGGAAGTATCTGAGCATCTATAGATACATAGGCCAAGCATGGATACTGGAAGTATCTGAGCATCTATAGATACATAGGCCAAGCATGGATACTGGAAGTATCTGAGCATCTATACATACATAGGCCAAGCATGGATACTGGAAGTATCTGAGCATCTATAGATACATAGGCCAAGCATAGATACTGGAAGTATCTGAGCATCTATAGATACACAGGCCAAGCATGGATACTGGAAGTATCTGAGCATCTATAGATACATAGGCCAAGCACAGATACTGGAAGTATCTGAGCATCTATACATACATAGGCCAAGCATGGATACTGGAAGTATCTGAGCATCTATA
>JASFXZ010000032.1:4320176-4403521 GCA_032209605.1 Mactromeris polynyma
GGATTATTCTTTTGTTCTGGCGAATAACGGATAAATATCGATAGGTACGAAAATACAATTAGATATAATTATTGAATTAATTCTCACTCTAAATCTGCAATGTTCACATGTATTTTGCGAGAGTGTCACAGGGGGGTAATTTTCAAGGGTAACAAATAATACAAACACCGCCAAAATATCGCGGTTCCGAAAGAGAAATGATCATATTTTAGCTTTGTTTTAAATAATTAATGAGTTTTGTTTTGAAATAGTTTCAAATAATGACACATAAATACATTTTATATATTATCCTCTACCTATTTGTTAAAACAAATACGAAATATACGAAAACATAGTACGCACAACGCTATATTGAGTGGGTGGGGTAAGTTGGTATTCTGTCTCTATACCGCGGTCGGATATAACGCGATCGCGAGTCCTTGGACCCCACCGATCGCGGTATAACGGAGTTGCAGTGTATCATTATCATTATCATTATTATTATTATTACTATTACTATTACTATTATGGTTACTATTATTACTATTATTATTATTATTATTATTATTATTATTATTACACTCGATGCATCAAGAAGAGAAAACGTTTTAGCAAGAAATAAGAGGACAACCAAATGACACACATGATCTTGTCGCTAAAATATTTTCACAGATTCTGAACTAGCTTCTGTAACATTGTGACAGTTTTACGATGTTCCTGTTGCATCTCAGATGAGACTAATTTGATACTAACGGTTGTAACAAATGAGTGGAAATATTTTGTATACGCAAAGGGTGAATGTCCTAGTAACTCCATAGGCAGTGACGAAATAGTTTACGTATGATGAATGCTTACTCCGAGTGTAATTAAGTACACTATTTATTTTTAGGTCATCATTATTACATGCATGTAGTATACAGTTTGATCTCGTTCATTCTGTTTCATCAGATCCGAAATTTTATTTTTTAATAATACGTACATGGTTTCGAATAGCCCAATTCAATTTGACACAGATTCAGGGATTTCCCTGACACAGTTATCTTGAGTCCCTGACTCCCTTTTTCTTTCTAGGGACTCCCTTTTTCCACTTACTGTGCATCCATGGGAACCCTAAAATATACTTTTGTCCAGTATAAACTGCATATCGGGACCCTACAAATTTACTAAGGGGCCCCAATTTGTCAAACACGAGGATCCAAGGACCCCTAGCTGAAAAATCCTAGGGAAAACCCTGCAGATTTAGGTAGCTAAGTACTTTACCATTTGCAAATACATTTATCTTGTAGAGGACGTATCAATATATATATATTCTGTCAAGACACTCCTTACGGTATAATTGACAAGTGCGCAATTATAAGTGTAGACAAAATCAAAGAACTGTAAGACGTTAGTGTTGAATGCGACAGGCAGTGCCGTTCCAGAAAACTGTTGTCCGTTTTCAAAAGCTGTAGACAAAATCTAGTTCCATCTCGGTGTCCTAAAAATCTGCCAAGAACATGTCGAAGGTCATTGAACATTTTTTAGAAGACTTTGCTCGAAAGTTATCCTCTATGTCAAGGCAGTTCAAAGTCATGCATCAAATCCATGGATACAAGTTTAATGTCAAGTGTCAAAGCTTTATTACGTGAATGTGACTGATGTCCGATCCTAGAACTACGTCACCCCTAAATGGATTTAAATCGAACGTTGGTCATGTGTTCTAGGTCAGTGTCAATTCAAGCCATTCACAAGTAAACATCTGACAAGCATACCACGACTTTCGACACATTCTTGGCAGAATTATAGGGAATGAGGTGGAACCAGATTGTGTCTACCTGCCACAAGCAACACTTTCAGTGCTTTGATGGTTTGCACGCGGATCTGATAGAGAGCATAGCCATGTGTGCCAGCGATTTACTATAGGGTATCAAATTTCCCTACTTTTTATTTTAGGTCCAGCATCACCTCTGGTAGATCTAGTAAGGAATATTTCATGTACACAATACAAATAATGTAATCATCACCATTCAATCTTTTCGAATATGAAGAACTGAGTTTCCGATCTATTGAGTAGAAATGCGTAAAAATGCAGTTGTTCGGTTTTGACAAAAGTTGCCACCTCCTGTCACATGATTTTGAGCAGCGCTGAAATTTTACATCCAGCAAAGCAACTTTAAGAGCTGGTTGTAAAATTGCTTAGACAAATTATTTGTATCACCATCAAAGTTCTAGCCAATGGTAATCATTGCATAAAATCCTTACACAAGAAATAAAAAAAATTAGGAACTGGGGGGGGGAATTAATAATCATCAGCTATAATAAATAACTGTCAGTTGTATCGATCATTATCAGATCATTATCACGTACTTCAGCAAATAATTGTATGGTTTAAATCATTACTACGGTATGTTTAAAAAGACGAAGTATAATAAATGGGAAATAATCCAGAGAAATTTATGACAAGCCACAGAAATTCAAGACTGTCTTGGTTTATATAACATAGAACATTCAGGCTTTTCCCTATGATTTTTCAACTAGGGGTCATCGGACCCTTTTATTTGACAAATTGGGGGTCCTAAGTACATTTGCAGGGTCCCAGATACACAGTTTATACTTGACAAAAGTTTATTTTAGGGGTCCCAGGGATGCATAGTAAGTTGAAAATGGGAGTCCCTAGAAAGAAAAGGGAGTCAGGGACTCTAGATTCCTGCATCCGGGAAATCCCTGACTTTCAAATAATTGATAGTAAAATACATGTATTACCATATCCTTTCAGTATGATATCGCCTCACAGTCTGTTCGGAATCTTTCCCGAGAAAAAAAGGATAATGACTGTAGAATGATATCACAATAAATGTGATTACTGAAGGTTTTACGCAAAAACACTGATCCAATTATTTCCCCGTTTAAAGCATTTTGTAACTAAATTAGACAATTTACAAAAAATTGTTATTACGAGTTTAAAAGTTCAATAAATTACGACATATTTGGGCAATTACTCTTTTAATTCTACAATAATTCTACAATAAGCCGAAATATATGAATGTACTTGTGAACTTTACATCATAAACAGTAATCATAAATTCTGCGGAACAAGAGATTATGTCAGATTTTTTTGGTCATAATTTAAATACATCTGATTTTAGGGGCATCGTTGCCGGTAATTAAAGATGGAAAAGCTATTCCATAAATAGCTCGAGCACTTTGAGGGAGATTGAATGACTCTTCAACATGAAAACAACATTTTCAGAGAGACAGTTTTAAATAACTTAATTGTTACCTAATATTTGCCCAATTAAAATGTATTGGGTTAATTTCAATCTTGAGACAAAGTTAGTTGACATATTTTCTAAATTATGCAAGTGTGTAAAAAATGCAGAAAGGCTACTTAAGAGCCTTCAAGACAAGGGGCCGTATTAAGAGCCTTCAAGGCAAGGGGCCGTATTAAGAGCCTTCAAGGCAAGGGGCCGTATTAATAGCCTTCAAGGCAAGGGGCCGTATTCACAAACATTTTAAGACTGAAACTCAGACTTAGATTTTAAGATTTGCAATACTTTCACCAGCCTATGACATTTTTAATAAATCTAAACAAACGAAATCTTGTTTGAATAATTGTTGATACCCGCTCGACACTTTTGCCAAATTTTATTAAAGTCTATATTGTAATAACAATGTAGGAGCAAATAGTATATTTAACATTTTAAAGTCCGAGTTTCAGTCGTAAAATATTTGTGAATAAGGCCCCTGGCTTTTGATGCTCATAGGGAGATGGGATTCAAATGGAGCAGTTGCCCTGATAACGGTTGAGCAGGGTGTCTCAGAGCATGCGCGGCCCCCTGAATTCGACAGCGACCTTACACGAAATTGACAGAATATCTAGTTCATCTTATTTGGTATCTACAGTAAAACCTCACTTTAAGACCACCTCAATATTAACACCACCTCAAAATTGAAACCACAATTTTCAAGTCCATTTTCCTGGTTTTGCTTGTTATTCATACTCAATATTAGGACCACCTCAATAAGAAGACCAAGGGTCCCTTCGGTGGTCTTATTATTGAGGTTTTACTGTATTTCAAAGTTACAGACACAGTTGGCAGTACATGTATGATTTGTTTGGTAACAAAAAATAACAACCAATGGAACAACTTAAAAATTTCAACTTTGAACTTTCAAGATTGCATTTTATAAATAGTGCATCAAATGTTTTTTTTTTAAATTGCTTGAGAAAATGCAAACTTTGCATGAATACTGAATACACATCCACACAGAATATGCGACTTTCTCTTGCTTGAACCGTGAGACTTTACAGTTATGGAAAGGTCAACTCCCTTCATAAAGTGGATAATTAATGATTACATTTTATGGTACACGTTTCCATTCATTATTATGGAAGTTCATAAAAAAATAATATCCTCATCTTATCTTCAAACCAAAGGATATTTTTTATTAGCATCCTTGATTTTCACTGTAATGTGATCATGAATAGCAGAACGCCACACTTAGCAAAGGTCAAGGTCAAAGGACAAATAGGGAGTTTAAATGCGGCTCAATATCTCATGCTTAATTGCCGGAAAATCAATCACAGGTAAACTACATTCAGTTTGCATACCGTAACTATGGTGGGGTAAAATTGACATCCGCAATTATTTGTCATTTCCTACACAACACAAATGAAACAAGATATCCAGAAAATCCCTATATCGCTTACCGTGCTCACCCGAGTAATTCACTTATGATGATGCTTTTTTGTGAGCGAAGTGGAAAGAGAGATCAGTGATTTTTTTGAAAATAATTTTACTGCCTGTCGCCTTTTCAATTTTGAAAGTAGGTGCGATAAATCCAAAATTTGGGAAAATAAGGAAATGGATGTTTTGCTTATAAAAATAACTTTTCAGCTGTGGCTGGTGTTAGAGCAAATATTCAAGGCAATGGTCTGTTATAAAATGTTAAATACACAAAAACCTGATTTAATAAAAAGAAATTCAGTCAGAGTGGGAAAAATGAACAAAGAACTGGGAAAAAATGATGATTTTTTGGGGGAAAATGGACACTTTTTGGTAAGGGGAAACAGCCTATATTCGGCAGTAAAATTAACCCAAAAAAATCACTGGAGATCCATTTACCATGGTGAACATATTTCTTGTAATAAAGAGGTGTCATTCTAATAAGTCAACAAAAATGGAATTATAACTATGAATATTAAACAAAACAATCATAATATGTTAGTTAATAATTTCTGCGTTAGTGTAGTATGACCTTATTCGTATCTCTTGAATCATTGAGTCTTAAGAGAAATATATGAAACACTAACCTTCAATTTTTTTCTTATGCACACTAACTGCTGTTTTGTAAAGTATTGAGTGGGATGTCTTCGACCCACACATAATTATTTACGAGGAAAAAAAAATATCTCCCCTCGAAAAAATCCCACAAAATCTTCTGACTAGGCTGGTTTCAGGGAAGACAATTTTCAAAGTTTCTTGCAGAATTACATAAACCAGTCCTGCCCTTATTAAACAATCAAATTGTTTTTGATAGAACAAACGTTTTTTTAGAAAATATAGTAAATGGATAGATGGATATCAAATGATCATTTTACTAGATCAAACCAAATTCTTAAATCATTGATTTCTAAAAGATTGTTTACATATTCCAACAGAGTTATATAATAGAAACATGTCCCTTCCCTGGTTGTCTGGAATCTGGACCATGACCATGAAAGAATTGTATCGAACTACAAAGAGGGTCACGCTATGATTTCCAACTAAATCATATAAAATTCTGATCACAGGAGAGAGACATTTCTTTTTAATTTCTAAAGAGTAATGTAACAAAAACCAGCCATTCAAGGTCCCTAATGTGACCCAGTTGTTTCTGAATTGGATCAAACTACATTAAAGGTCACCCTATGATGATTTAAACTAAATCATTTCAGATTCTGACCACAGGATTGAGAAAATATATCTTTTTAAATTTCAGAAGAGTTATGTAACAAAAACCAGCCCTTTATCAGGTCCCTTTTGACCCTGTTTTTTTCAAATGGATCAAAATTAATTCAACTTACTTTGTAAAAGATACCAAAAGGCTTAAGACACTGAACAAACCCTGTTAAGATCTCTAACAAAATAATAACAGTACTATTGAAGTTACTGTATTTATTACTTCAAACAAAGTAATTATTCAATTTTTATTGAGAACTGTTTATTATATTTAATTTCAATCAGTATATTTACAAACTGGGGTAAAAAATATTGGTATTTTATGCAAAATTAGAAATTACATGTATAAATATATTTACCTTTCTGTCAAGTTTCAATTTTACGTCCATTCATTTGCTAAATCAATTAATTTCCATATTTCAATAAAATAACACAAAATTTAGAGTTTTCCAATCAAAACTCACTTTCAAAACCATGGAAATACATTCGATGACACATGCATATAAACTGCACAATATCCGCAAATATCTGGTAAAACAACTTTGCACGTATTACAGTAAAGCCTATTTTCACAAGATGTCCACTTTGACTGACAGAAACATGACAGCAGAAATTTGTGAAAAGGTGCGTCAAGCTAAGTTTTGGCTATTTTTAGTAACAGGTCATGAGTCAATAAATGTCAAGGAGACAGGAAGTTAAAAACAATTTGTGCTTCAGGGCAATTTGTATCTATGTATGTACAATAAAAGATATATTGGTGATCAAAATTTTACTATCATTAAAGCTGCATTACTTTTTTTTTATCTCTTCTCAGATGGCTTATTTATTTTTTTATAATATATATCGTAGTTTCAAACCACACGTTATGTTCCAAAATACCTTTTGTTGGTTTGATCTCCACCAAAAGTTGCTGAATTGAGTCATTAAATTGAAAGTAGGGATTTTGAAAGATCGGCCAGGATTTTCTAAATTATTGTTTGATAACCAAGATGCATGGTATGTTGCTGTTAGATTGGCCGCGAACAGGTGTATGAAATGTCAGGAACGATCCATGTCAATTTAGGTAAAGAAATGTTCTAGTGCGTAAGGCTACAACTGCTGTTTGGATTACTTTTCTATGAAAACAGAACCGCAGCTTTTTCTCCGTCAAGCTTGAGGACAGTCACGAACATTTCAATATACAGTCAAACCTGTCTGTAAAGACCACCCATGGGAACAGTAAAATGTGGTCTTCGTTTACAGGTGGTCTCTATTAACAGATTAAATATCATTGAAAGTGGTCTGATGGGAGATAGAATTGGTGGTCATTGCAGACAGGTTTTGCAAATGTGGTCTTTGTTCGCAGGTGGTCTTTAACACAGGTTTGACTGTACACCTATTTGGAAATGTAATGGTCCAGGTAATATATTCATACGTTCGCGGTTAATAAAACCGCACTATTGCTGAATTGAGTCATTAAAATGAAAGTAGGAATTTTGAAAGATCGGCGAGGATTTTCTAAATTATTGTTTTGATAACCAACATGGTATGGGATTAGGATTCTCAAAAATGTTTTCATACATGTTTTAGTGTCAGAAATCGTCACATGCAACAATTCTTTTTAGTGACAGCGAAATTTCTTCGACAATAGCCAGGAGTTAAATGTCTTATTTATAGCAAATGATGTCAAATTTTGTGCAAAGAAAACAATTTGTTGGCATGGATGTCATTCCTTTAACTTCCTTTCGCATTTTGTTCTTAATAATGGAATCCATATAAAAGGAAAAGTAGAAGTCCTATTTTGATACTTTTGGTATTAAAATTTGAGGGCTCAATGCAACACTGTCCTAACTCCTATATAAATACATAGGAGTTATGACAGTGTTGCATTGAGCCCTCAAATGTTAAGCCCTCGAAATGTTAGTTGAAACAAATATTTGATAGAAAATGTAAATCTCTGAAAATGGACTTTTTGGGTCACTTAAATACAGGTTTTGTCGTGGCACAGTTCATTACATTAAGATAGTAAAATATTCTGCTCTACCATTGTATGAAGTGTTATTAAATTCCATCCAGTAGATTTCAAGTTATGCTCCGGACAAGGAAAATTGCAACTGACCGACCGCCCGCCCGACTGACCACAGGGTGAGTCCTATATACCCCCTTCAAACTTTGTTTGGCAGGGGTATAAATATAACATCAGTCTTTGAAAATGATCCTTTGATAGAAATATGGAGAAACTCCACCAAAACATATATATCGGGCACAATATTAAATAAATCCAGGTAATGATTTATATTGGCCTTCTTGGTGCATCATGCTCAGTCATATATGTAAGCCAATCATAACTGATCTTTAATTTCATCCAATCAAATTTCAGGAAAGTTCGTAAAAATATTTTCATTTTTTGGGTGCATGCCATGATCGATGAACCAATCAATTACAATTAACATCTGAACTTTTCAAATGCATGTACAATACATCGTAGTATGACATTTAATATATTTATGGAAAAAAACAACAAATAAAATTCATGAAACAGTAAAAAAGAAACAGTGAGTAACATTACAATGTGTTTACCACAAAATTATAACTGAGTCACCCCAAAAAAAGTATTTAGATGATCATTGACCTTAAATGACCTTTGACCTAACCTGGCCTGGACCTTAACCCTCGGATTAATTGAAGAAAAAAATGCCAACTTCAAATTGGAAATATATTGGAACGAAAAGCAGTCCGATGAAGAAGTTAGTGTACATAGAATACAAGTAAAAACAGACTCACTATGTGCAAAAAATCATGAAACTATGACAAATTATTCGCTTGGTCGTCATTTTTTACATAATTTTTTTTACGTAAATCTTGTCACTACACGTCAGAAATGCAATAACGTCCACTTAGTCTCCATTATAACTTGAGAAAAAGTTCACAAACTTCTGTCAAAATGTTAAATACTTCACAACTTCTTTACCCTTTGCTGTGTCAGACTGAATATCTAAGTATTCTCGCAAAAACTATGACAAAAATCATGTTTCATGTATCATAATTCTTTGAAGTTCACCCATAACTGACTCACTACTAAATAAAAGGATAAAAAGTCGAATATACAAAAAAAGAACCAAAAAATAACAAAGGAAAACCAAGAAAAAAAGTTTGTTGGCAAATTGAACAACCACTTTCATGACAATCAATTTACAATCATACAAAAACATTCAGGTAAGGCCAAAAAAATACTGTACATTGCTTTTCTATGTTTCCTGACATAGTCCTACAAGAAACTAGACAACATCCAATTAAATGATCCTGAAAATTTAATTCAAATTTTAATTCAAATTAGTTAAAGGATACTGTTATTGTGTACACGATTTCTATTGGCCAATATTTTCTAAAACATGTTTTCATTGGCTGATATTTTCTAAAACATGTTTTCATTGGCTGACGACCTCACAGTTTGTTTATAACCATTCTCAAGTAAATAAAAACAAGACTATAGTTAATGTACAATCAAACCTTAATAATAAGACAACCATTCAGGTTCTGAAGGTTAACTTTGTCTTTTATTGTGAGGATGTCAGATTTTCAAGTTAAAACAAGGAAGAAAATTAATAAACAGTTCCATGACTATTATGGTCTAACTAATGATATTGTCTGAATTTCAAGGTGGTCTTTGAGTGAGGTTTTTCTTAAAATAATTTCAGCTAATTATTGTACAAGCCCACACAATTAACAAAGTATTATTTCATGACACAAATAACAAGACATTAGTTAAATAACATTTCACGACCTAATGTACATCATCATTCGATCCAATAATACATTTTTTCTGTGACAATATACTCCTGTTACATTCATTGATAAATGCAAGTTTATGCACACATAAAATTATTTATGTCATTGTACCCATTATTAACTGTAATTTGATCCGGAACATTCCCGGATCAGGATTGTTTTTATCATAATGCATAAATTAGTACAGCAACCAATCAGCTACTAGCTATTGGTCACATGATAGGTTTCAACCAATCAACAGGCTAGATAGCCATTAATATTTTTATTTTGGCGTGGGAAGATCCATCGCCACTTTTGAAATTTCCTCCTCCACCAACTCCATATCATGTTATATCATTCTTTTTATCGACAATGACAAAACAATATTCCATTAAGTAGCAGTGAAAATGAAGACTCTGAATATATACCCGATAGCTAAATTGGGACAATTTACACATCAGAAATGGTAGAGATGTAACACATGGATATTGTTATATAGCTATCGGGAGCGAATATCATTTCAGTAATATTATCTATGGACGGTTTGGTGCAAAATTAGTGTAACTCAGCATTGTGGTAATAAAGCAATTACAATATTTTTGCACCAAACTCTGGAGATTTTATATGAAAAAAAGACTGACCAAGGGCAAATAGTTGATTAAGCACAATAAAAGACTGGAAAACGTTAACAGCCAAGTGGTAAGACGAATTTTACAAGACCTGGCTTCATTTAGGTCATTTGGAGAACACCTGGCCACCTTACTATTATATATTATTACTGAAAAGTTTAATCAAAATTGGCTTAGTGATTTCAAACATAATATTCAAAGCTATTGTTTATGAAAAAAGATCAGAAATGTGTGGCAACCATGTGGAAATGAATTCTGAAGGACATACTTTATTTTACGTAATTTGGTGTAGGGAACCTGAGCCAAGGTTGCTTACTGAAAAAGTTTTATCAAGATTGGCTAAGAGATAATTATAAAAGAAAATATTTCAAGCAATCGCTTATGTAACAAATCTGAAAACCATGCGTTAAAATGAATTCTTAAGAACCTGCTTCACTTCACATAAGTTGATGGCAGATTTACCACCAAAGGATGATAACTGAACATTAATGAGACTGTACATCAGTTTGTTCACAATGATGATGCAACAACATAGGTAAATTTGTTGTTTGTAAAGTTTTTTTGATGAATTTTTTACATGAACACATTAGTAATGTATTCATTCTAAAATTACAATGGTTCTTCTTTATGTTTCAGGGATTTAAGATTAATTGTCAACATTATTTTGGGACATCCCTTGCATGCACGGATCCAGAGGGGGGGGGGGGGGTGGCGGGGTACCGCGGGTCCGGAATTAAAAAGGCCTTATAATTGAATGACCTGGACTCCCCTTGTTTACATCAACAGAGATAGACAGCACACTGAAGTAAACATCCCGTCGAACAACGTCAGTCTCAAACATCTAAGCACAAAATGTAATCAAATGAAGCCAAACCATCATCTGAAAGTAATTTTCTATGCAATTTAATTCAGTCGAGTTGTGAACAGAGATCGGTGACCGAACATAAATAAGGCTACACAATGGATCATTAATTATCTCACAGGAAACTCTGGTTATAAATCATAGCTTATATGTCGTAATGACCTTCATCAAAGATGGTAATCCTGACCGACAAAAAATGTTAACGTACATATTGATTTGCGCTGGAAAACAACAGGTCTCGGGCAATAAACTTGAGTTCATTTTGTAATCTCAAATCTCATTTTTGTGATAACATTTTCTCAAATAATTACATTTATTTTAAGATTATGAAATTAATAATGCAGTCTGGTCTTGATGCAACTTAATTAAACTGAATAATTAATGAAATATATACAAAAATAAAATGTGTATTTGACGGAAATAAGTCAAGCATGAAAAAAAGGGGACTTCAGCATCATGAGATTGATCTCAAGCGCTAAAACCCAGACGTGATATAACATTATATAAATATCAGATGGCTTCCTGTGTGACAGTACATATTGTCAACATGAGGGAAATATACTATTTATTCGCCTTGGGTAATATTATTTTCTCAAATGTTGACAATATGTACTCACTGAGAAGCCATCTGATATCTGTTTTATTATATCGAACAAAATATAGATGAATAAAATTTCAACACTACTAGCACTAACTGATTGTTTACATATTTCAACGGATGTCCAATAAAAGTGCGGGAATGAAATTGACGCTAAAATGACGTTCGATTGTAAAGATGGCGGACGTTACCAAACAAAAGACAATGTAGACACTGTAGTTTTTGTGTGTTTTCCATTTCGAGGGTTTACATTATATGCTATCACTTTCCATGGGATCTGATGTTGTTTTTTTAATACCAAACAAATATTTAGATATTAAAATATAAAACAATAAAGTCAATGTGAAACAGAAACAATAAAGTGCCTATTGACTCGGACTATGTGAATTTCCAGTAGTCTATTTTTAGACCAGCCAAGGGCAAAAAGTTATGTCACAGGGTAAAAGCGTTATGTCACAGGGTAAAAACGTTATGTCACAGGATACATTACGGATTTGCTTATAGCATGTATATGTGAATTTTGCATGGATAAGTCACGTGAGGTATAATAATACATAATAGTAAGGGTAAACCAAAGTATCAAGGTCTGAATAAGATCCTAATTTAATGGTCGTACTAATATAAATTGTTAGGAGTTAGCAGCATTTGGAAAACCTCGGCCAACTACGTCAAGTGCCTCGGATGTTCGTTAGGCACTACTTTCGGAAATACCATTCGATTGTCATGAAAACAAGATGGCGGTGCGAATGCTGGAGTGCTGTTGAATCTAATATTTAAGCTATATGAAGACTGAAATATGTGAGTTTTTAATTAGAAATGACAACGATAATCCATTTCTTACGTGAATTTATCGAAGTTATTGAAATTATAAATTCGTTTTACGAGAAACTATTTCTTGACCGCACAAAATGTTGAGTTTTTCCACATAGTGCTCCGCCTTACATACACTAGAGGGTGTTATTAGAGTAACGAAGTGGTACAGAAATATCCGAGAGCTGACGAGAATAGAGATAGCAACAGTACCACATTGAGGGGCACTCCCCACCCGTACAACTGTATGTCTGAGTGTAAATATACTGACACTTTAATTATAAGATTTTCAAATAAGTGATTCTAATTAACAGTCGTATCTCGTTTATTCTAATTAATCGGGTCCAAAATTTTATTTCGAATAATACATGGTCTTGAATAGCTCTAACATGTCTAAGAAGATACATTAATTGGGACCCCGATATTTATTTTGGATGCTACCAAGTATTCGGATAGAAGGTTGTCGAATAAACAAGGTCAGACTGAATTGTTACAGCATTATATTCTATAATGATGATGTTTATACGTGTCCTATGTATAACTCAAATTTGCTATTTCTTTCATTATTGAATTTACCCAAATATCGACTATAGGGGTGTTGTATACAACCTATTAATCCGTTCATAATTGAAAATATGATTTAAACAACCTTCCCACCCTATACTCAATATATTATATAAATAGATAATAAAAGCGTTATCGAATTGGGTTTATAATATTATCCCAACTTCCTTTGCAACCAAAAAGACCAAAACAAATATGGTACCCCCCCCCCCCCCTAAAGACCAAATCCTGGATCCGCTCCAGTAAGCACAGTGCCTAGTTTCGCCTTCACCCCAGGAAACGAAATAAGTATTCAGCTGAATTGTCTTGGAGTACAGCTATGAATGATGGAACATATTTCTCTTAATTACTCCTGTTTTCTTCCAATATTAATAACAAGAAACGAAGGCATAAACAAATCTATTTCCTGTATATCTCCCAATTCCTAAGTTTTTCATCATATCCAATTTGGCATATAATATCGTACATGGAATCATATTTCAACGATCCACTTTATCAATGTCACCCGTGGCTATCTCCCAGAGAGAAGGTAATAGCTCATGTAAATAACAATATTCATTATCCAAACCTAATGGGGACAGTTTCTCTTCTAGTTAGCCAATAAATTACGAGCCATCATATTTTATGTTGTTTTGTCCTCGAAAAACAACAAAAACACCACAAGGTCAACATTCCTCATTCATGACATGTCGGCATTTCTCACACACGTCCAATGACCCTACCCTGCATGGTTAATAAATTACAATTCTGGTTGTTAATTTATATATGATCCACGAACAGTAGTTACTGGGTAGTAATAAATATTCCAACAAATCCGTAAATTTTCATCGGAGAAGTAAGAAGATTCAATAGAAGTCAAGTTATCACATGCCGCACAAGTGACATAACTGCTATTATGCACAAAGAGAACGGCAAATACTACAGAGAGTTTTAGTCAGGGGCATATTTCCTATAGGCTGTGCCAGGGGACGTCCATGCCCTATTTGTAAGATTTTTAATTAAAATAGCGAGAACAGATATCAATGGAATACATATTCAGACTGTTTGTTCAGCTTTTCAATTTGGTATAAAAAATGCAGAATTTTAAGAATTTACCTTTTTCTCTCAATATTCACACCGGTCATTCAACTGTCACAGCCTCAACTCACAAACACTTTATACAGTTACAAACAAGAATATGAAGAAATACATAATTCTTTTTTCAGGCTAGTTTTGTACTTTTTCTGACAGACATAAATAATGAGGTTGTTCACATACTATGACTGGCAAGATCATTAAGCTCTTCAAAAGGAGAGCAGTTTTGGTGACCTAACAGTTGGCAAGTTCATTAAGCTCTTCAAACGGAAAGCAGTTTTAGTTACCTAACAGTCATTTAAATAATTCAGTTGACAAAACAGAATATTTTGCCATGTAATTTAAACATCAGCACTCCCTACCAATAAGTTCAATTGTGTATTACGACCAGTAAATCAAGAAACTCGACAAAATCATCATAATTAACATAAATATACTGAACAAGACAGAAAAACGTCATTTCCCAGTGGATACATTGATTTGAAAAATACCATGGCATACTAAAATACCCTTCAGTACTTGCTATAGCAAAGCCATTTATCATAATGTATGAAATATTTACAGTTTATAGACAACTGGTTGAATTTTTCAGTCAATGTTAAAGAAATATAGGCAGTGAAATGGAAATATGAAAACGATGCTTAAAGTACCATTTGTGAACGATTAATTAGGGTGGCAGAGAGGTATTTAGTGAAAGAATATCACTTCCAACAAAAAATAAGTTATGTTATTGTTTTAGATGCCTGAATATTATAATCTTTAACTTGCTTTGGGGTAACTTTCAGAAGAGATACCCACAGAGTCTGGTTCACTCATTTGTAATTCCAAGCCCCTATGGTTTCCAGTAAAAACCAAACCACTAGAATGACACATGTATATAAATTTAATTCAAATAAATAGTTATGGGTAAGTAGTTGTTTAATGAACATTACTTCGTTAACCTTACAATTCAAATCCCAACCACATGAAATTTGGTTGAATTCAATAACAGGAGATTGTGACTTTAGCCTTTCCAGAGTTTTCTCCCTTTATCCCTTCTATAGTCTATGTATAAAGGGAGAGAACTCTAGAAGGGATAAAGGGAGAGAACGAACGTGTGACAATCTACAGAAGTAGACCGAAATATTGACATATAATAAATATCATGTAAAAATCTTTTTCGTGTATCGCCATGTGATTCCACTGAACTTGAGAGCATCTGTATTGTGCGTTTTTAATTGTACTACAGCGTGTAATTACGCAATATTTTCCTTGTAATGAAATATTAATATAACTAGCCTCTGTTGATTAGAAAAGTTTCCTTTAAACCATGCAATTGATTCTATACAATGTAATCAGGTGTACAGGCAAACGCAGATAGAACATGTGACTTGTTTCAAGAATAGCTATAATGGCCCTTATTTCCTCAGCTTCATTAATTTTATCGGTTTGAACCGCTATAAATTATCTGTTTATGGAATCCGCAGCTGAAAATAAAACAGTTTGCAAAACGTGGCATCAATAGTATTCAGATATAGATGCGAGTACTTTTTTTTGGCTGAAATGCAGCCTAGTTCCATATATGGGTAAAATACTGTCTGCATATCTGAGATTGTTGCACGAGACTTGTTGATTTATGCCGTACTGATGCAACACGACAAAAAAAATAGTGGGAGGGGTATTAATTTCCTTAAGTTACTTTAATAGTACTACAAATGTATTTTCTAATTAAATACTTCAATTATTATCAACCTGCCGTGAAACTGAACGGAAATTGTGCAGTACTGGTTCCTGGCCTTTTTGTAAGCTACCCTAAAGCTGGGAACCAATATTGACACTCTAAAATATTCTAAACAAAGAAGCTACAAATCCAAAAAAATGTCACAGATCTGGTACCTAGCCTCATGTTCAAACAGCCAAATTCAGGCCAGGAACCAGCCACTGAAATAGTACACTAATTTTCAATTAAGAAAACCATGTTTAAAATTGTCAGAAGTTGCCAAACACTTATGGTACCACTACATAGAGACAAAACTCATGTTAAAGCAGCATTTCAAAGGCCAACGAGCGAAGCTGTTAAGATAAATTAATATGTCAACTCTCAAAGCCAAGAACACTTAAGCACTGAATCTGCAAATTTGAAGAGAATTCAATTTACAAGTTTTGCAAGACCTCGTAGTATTGATGCCTCGCTTCCAGACCACTCTTCAGACGAGGAGGTGTGTGGCTCTATAAATAATTAAACCAAAACCAAAGATTATACGCTGTATTCCATGTACAAATTTGGCACACAGCTTATTTGGCAGACGGTTCCCATTTTTTTTTCAATTTCCCAATTGCGAGTTGATGGAGTTTAGTTTAAGTTATCAGCAACTGATTTCCCGTGGGGTCACATTTTTATACTTTTGTGCAGCTTGACATCCATGCCATAAATTCTATTAATTAATCAATTTATTCTAAGTTCATAAGTAATCAGAAAATTACCCGCCCGACATGTGACAACGCAAAATGTATTGATGATAAAATATACATGGATATGCGCAGATAAATAGCCGCAGATGATATTACCGTGATTAAAAACCTATCTGATGTTTTCGACAGAGGTTACCTTTGAATGACAAACAAATGAATTGCAAGTGGCTTTTCATTAATTACATTATTAAATTGTTGCATGGAAAATGACTGAGGAGCCAATAACAGAAAAGTGTTAATTTATTACAGTATCACCCCTATTTAAAGGGCCTGCAGCCATTTCTGACTTATGTGACACCTACTTTCTGTAGTACATTTACTTCCCAATTCCTATCCTTTAATACCATGCACCAGACAGTAAGGTGCACGGTTACCATTATTTAACTAGCTGGCGGCTCACCGACCAGCCATATCAGAACGGGCCCCCACCGGGATTCGAATCTTTGACCTCCCATTCCTTAGGCGGATGCCTTAACCACTAGGCCACAGGAGCAGAAAGCATTGATGAGGACATACACAAAAGAACAGCTACGTGTACTGGAATAAATGTGGAAGAGATCTTAAATAAAATAGAGCTGCGCCACAACAAAACGTGTATTACCCGTACATGTAGTAACCAAAAAGTCCAGTTTGAGTTTTTTTCATTTTCTAACAGACATATTTTTCAATTTCCTCACTCAAAATTGGACATCAATTTTTCTCTTCATTATCTCCAATATTAAGAACAAGATGTAAAAGTGAGCTAAAAATGATAATTTCCCCGTCAGAATGTACATAATTCTTAAAACGTCTTCTGTTCTTCAAATGGCAAAAAAACAAATACCTACAAATATTCCCACGTTCATTTAATTCTATAAATCATAATTAAGCCGCCAAAATATCTTCAGACAAAGCGCTAAGTTTGTGATGTCAAAACTTTGATTTGGGAAATACTCAACGTCACAATAGCTAAAGTCCCTAATACAAGTTTTTTCATGGAAGCACTTGACAATACAATTATCAACATCGATAACGCGTACTGACAAAGGCACTGACCGTCAATAAAAAAGCACATAGACAATAAACAAAATTTGTGGGCTCAACGCAACATTGTCGTAACTCCTATGTATTTATATAGGAGTTACGACAATGTTGCGTTGAGCCCACGAAATGACACAGGCAACATTATTAATAGAAATAAAACAACATTGAACAGAGACAAACATTTAATCAAAAGCGTCAAGTAAAATTAACACATTTAAAGGCAAATTGTCATGATTCTTGTCAAAATATGCTGAGTGGTAAATATGCGATAATCAGTGGTATTAATACTTTTATACAGATGTACTATACAACACTGCATTGTCATTTTTCTTGAATATTTCCATATATAAACCATATAATTATAATACGAGTCTCATATACCCACATATTCTATCTTGACCTACATGCAGAGTTTAAGCGCTCGTTCGTAGGAAATTCCCGTATCACACTCGTGTTTTGCAGTTACAGGAAACTTTTATCAAAAGTTATAATGCAGTGTGTTAAGAGTATGTCGCTATGAACCGAAGGCCTTAAAATGCATTGTTTTCAAAAACATTATTCAACACATTTTGAAGAAATGATTATCTACCTATCTAACAAAACTTCTCTTAAGCTTCGATCCAGACAAAAACAAATTTGCTAATAGACCTGTCAGCTAAATAAACTATCACTATATATTTTCAGTAATATCACAATATGTTTTCGGTGTGATCAATCTCTGGGATCTACGACTATTGCTACCAGGGTAATCTAACGTAAACAGTTTTATTCTCAATGTGAAGTATTTTAGCTTCGTGAATTATTTTTGTTCGCTTAATAATACAATTCCAAACAAATAAATATATTATACAAACATGATTATATATACAGATTTACCTATGGTGTAGTTAAACTGCCATGGCCACCTGTTTAACATTACATGCACCAGTATGTTAAGCTTATACTCTATTCTTTATACAGTCAAACCTGTCTGTAAAGACCACCCATGGGAACAGCAAAATGCCGTCTTCGTTTACAGGTGGACTATATTAACAGATTAAATATCATTGAAAATGGTCTGATGGGAGATAAATTGGTGGTCTTTGCAGACAGGTTTTGCAATAGTGGTCTTTGTTCCCAGGTGGTCTTTAACACAGGTTTGACTGTATATACAGATTTACCTACGGTGTAGTTAAACTGCCATGGCCACCTGTTAAACATTACATGCACCAGTATTTTAAGCTTAGTACTCTATTCTTTAAAAAATTTTTTTTTTTTAAATGTTCTCTTTTTTATTCTTGTTTTTATTTTGTGCTGCTATTAACTTCCTAGACTTATATACCTAGTCAAGATATATTGACATATTGAGTAAGTCTTATAATGATCATAGGAAGCGATGGTCAACTATTTATAATTAAACAAAGAAATAAATGTTAATTAGGTTTCAATCTGTGATTAATTAACAATATAAATGTTAACAACAAAGAACGTTTGTCACATGCCATGAAAAATATGGCTAGATATGGAATACATATCAAAACAAGTATGAAACTTAAAGCTCATTGATTTATTAACATAGGTAATTAACACTTCACTCAAATGTTCATCAATTATTAAAATCTTCCATTTTCATTCTAAGAAACAAATTACATGATATGTATCAACTTTTTTATGTTCAATAAATTCTATAAATAAGCAAGAAATATTTTGATAAAAGATGGTCGGCTCAATTTGAAGTTTAAGATTTTGTGAAACATAAAAATATGCCGAAATGTTACGATTGCAGGTCACTCCATATCCAACATAGATTTTCGTAAATTCACAGAAATTCAGTGAATTTCGGTAAGGTAACATACCCCTTATCGAAAGGTTAACCAATCCACATCAAGGTTACAAAAGTTGTTCGGTTGAAGAGAAGTTGGTTAAGTGGTTTACCTAAGATTTGATTGGTTTACACAACATTTATAAGCAAAAAGCAAAGCCATGTTAGTACGGTTGCGCCAAATAAATAAGTGAACCAAAGACGCTTCCGAGAAAGCAATTAGTTTGTGATGTCAAGATGTCATTGGGAAAGTACACTCAACGCCATAACCACCATCACTCAAATACATTGTCTTGGCATCTACCAAATATCATCAATAGAAATCTTATAATTACGATCCATACACAGTATTCCCCGAGGAGTTCCAAATGGTTCCGATTAGTCAAAGTTCAACAACACCGTTCCAATGTCCTAAATATTACACTCTGCTTCTCATATCAATCTTGCCTGATTGCTAAATAAACAAATATAACAGGTAATCCAATAATCGAATCAATAACACAACATTGTACATCAACTCTTCCTGTTAATTAAATATAGAATCACAAAACTAAGCATGGCTGGCCAGATGGCGGAGATTGTCAAGAAATTTGTATAAATTTTAAAAGTCCGACAGCAACATAGTTAACTTTATTTTATCGATGTTACGGAACTATGACAAACAAGATAAAACATAGCGATGTAACCTTAAGAGACGTTGGTTTGGCACATTAATACATTAAGTATCTCATTTTAAATACATGTTGGTGAAGCATAAGAATATTGAATTAATACGTAATAACATAATACATAATATGAAAAACTTCCAGACAAAAATTCGTCTTAACCGACAGAAATTCATATAGACAAAGAAGGATAAAATCGGGACTTTTGAAAAACTTCGAGGTTACGGAAAATTCGTCTTAAGTGAGTTCGTCATAACGAGAGTCAACTGTATAGGAATCAAGATACAGACATTTCCTTTAGAAAATGTAACAAAAACAAGGGAGATATGTAGTTGAATGGGTCCAGCACTTGACCGCTGATCGGAAGGTCGTAGGTTTGAATCCCACCTTGGGCGAGGCTGAACAGTGGACTTCAGAGTCCCTGATTTTGGTACGAGTAAAGGACAGTAAGCCAGGAAGCAGGCATCAAGAACGATTATATAATTTGTAATAACTTGTTTCACAATCGATATAAAACAAATAAGTTATCTCCCTTTGTCCCTTCCAAAGTTCTCTCCCTTTATCTCTTCTACAGTGAAAACAAAGGGAGAGAACTGTAGAATGACTAAAGGGAGAGAACTCTTAACAATCTCCTGTGGTTAAGTCTTAACAAAACTAAACTTATAAAAACAAATAATAAACAAGAAAAGTCTTGAAAAAAGATGGTCAGCGCAATTTGAAGGTTAAAGATTTGTTATGCAACATAGAAAATGCCGAGATGTTACGATTGCTGTGGTCACTCCAGATCTTAAATGGATTTTGGTAAATTCATCGAAATTCAGTGGAATTCGGTAAGGTAACGTACCCTTAATCGAAAGGTTAACCAATCCGCGTCAAAGTTACAAACATTTGGTTGAAGAGAAATTGCCTTGGTGGTTAACCTAAGATTTTATTGGTTTACACAACACTGATATACAAATGTTAATATGGCTGCACCGAAAAATAACAATGTTACAAGTAGTCATTAGACAGCGAAAGCCGCGGCTGTGGTCTAGTGGTTAGTGCGCTGGACTTGTAACCCTTGGGTTCGATTCCTGGTCGCGGCAGGTCATACCCTTCCATGAAAATTTGACAAAAAATGTCGATTTTCCTCCTCATGTGGAGAAGTTGCCGGCTCCTTGTGGAAGGGTAAGTTAGTACTGGTTAGATTTCAGTCCAGGAACAACTGGTTAGGTGAACCGGCCGCCGTATATAACTGAAATATCGTTGAGAAATGGTGTTAAACCCGATGAAAACAAACAATCAGACAGCGAAGTTCATTTTTCAAAATCTGATATATAATACAAAGCCAACCGAACAAAAGATATGAAAATCAACATCATAAAAATAGTCAAACAAACAAACTATATTGTTGCAATGCAATCAAACAAAATGAAAAATCATGATCATCAAAAGTCATAAATACATTGTAACACACAACATAAACTGATAAAACGACTTCAAAAACACAATCAGAACTATTTTCCATATCAATTCTACAAAAACCTAGTATTATGGGTAATTTCATGGAATTCTAATCAAACTGCATGAAATTTTGTATGATTAATTAATTTAATTCATTATCTGATTCCAAGCTTATCATTAATAAGCAGTGAAGTGTAAATGGAAAATGAAACACAAGATTTATGTAAACAAATAAAATATTTCAACAATATTATCACAGAATTAATATCGTTCATTATTATTTCAAAAAACCCTTTTAAAACGACACAAAGATAACAAAATGTTACAATGAAAATCAGGATTGGTCCAAATAAATGAAAGTCGACAAACAAACTTCAATAATATTATCGCAGAGTTAATACTGTTCGTATAATCGTATAAATTTTGATAAATCTGATACAAAGCTAACAATAAGCTATTTAATATGGCGATAAAAGACGGAAACTGGATCTGGTACGGATCAACAGACGTATCACTTAACAATAGATTTCTATGAAACGGCAAAATTAATAACAAAATGTAAATTCAATTCGGTTGTTATTATCTCCGGTTCCTCGGGGGAATCGTGGAAAATTGTTTGGTGCGAGTAAATATAGGCTGGAACTGAAGCAGATGTTTAGAAAGCACTAAAAGTGTCACTTTGTATTAACAGACTTAAAGGTGCATACAGTCAAACCTGTGTTAAAGACCACCTGCGAACAAAGACTACTATTGCAAAACCTGTCTGCAAAGACCACCAATTTGATCTCCCATCAGACCATTTTCATTGATATTTAATCTGTTAATAGAGACCACCTGTAAACAAAGACCACATTTTGCTGTTCCCATGGGTGGTCTTTACAGACAGGTTTGACTGTACCAGTATTAGACACATGTTTTGCAGTTCCAGGAAATTTTTAAGACATGTTAGAATGCTATGTTTTAGAGTATGCCTGTATGAAGGCATTAAACATGACATTTTTCTAAAAAATAATATTTAACATTTACCTTTACAGCCATTTTTTCAGGTTTTTGGGGAAGTATGGTGGGTCCTTTTGATAGGGGAAATATGCATTATGAATCACCAAATTTGGGTACAGTGTATTTATAAGGCTAAAATTTTGAATAATTTTACTGGCAGGGAATTTTTCTTTCTAAGTAGAGGAATAATATATACTTTCTTCTTCGAGGAATGGGACCCAATATCGGCCCCAAATTTGTGATAAAAAAGGGCTGCCTTAAAACTGACCGAGTAAACAACACAGGAACTTCTCTACCGCGGCCAGCAACAGGAAACAGTAGTAGGTGACATATCGTTAAAGTCGATAAATTTGTTGTCTTTATAGTGGGTCCAAATACTTAATTTTTATAGGGAAAACATCAACTGTTAACCTTGATGGCTGTAAGCTATCATCTAGTCTAGTTAATCAGCATATAAATGAAGAACACATGTGAAAACAATTAAAATCCATTAATTACTGGATATTACATCAAATAATTCATTGGAAACAGATAATTGAAAAAAAATCACAAAGATTTCCTGAAAAATTACACCTTTGGAATCAGTTAAGAAGATTTGATGTTCTTAACAGTACTGTGTGAATAATTTGGCCATTTGTCAACTCAGCAACAAGCGTATATAGTGAAAATAGTTAAAATGGGAGGCGCAGAGGTCAAGGGGTAGAGTGCCTGAAGGTCGTGAGTTCGAGCTCCCTGACGAGCGGGATTTTATCACGAACTTCACAATCCCTAAATTTGGCACGAGTACTCCGGTTGATAACCTGTCAACTGTCATCGAGAGTGATTAGTATAAGTTGTAAGAACTTCTTTCACAATCATTAAATAAATAAGTGTGAACTTAAACAGTACTTAAGCACACTTGTAAACCCAATTAAAATCAATGAATTAATAGAATATAATAATGACAACAGTCAATTCATAAAAGCCACTGCTGGTAATTTAATACAGATGATCGCTAATCCAACATGCTGATGACTGTTATGAGGAGTTATTGATTATTCTCAAGGCATCTTGGGACAGATTTACTAGCTTTAGTGTCATATTCAGGATTGAGAAATTATCGGCCAAATTTCCGTCTCAAATTTTGAGATTGATCTTAATCCGATGGGAAAGTTTGAGGGGGTAACTGCATGATGATGACCATACATATTTCTGCCACACAGCAGGAAATTCGGCAGAGTTTTTTACTAAACCCAGATGTTTTGTAGTGCTATATTTAGACAGCGTATTCCGTCATAATTATACAGACCCCATGCCTTTCAACTCTTTTCTTTCTTAGCTATTCTCATCCGTCACAGTATAATGCCAATCAAAATTTGAAAGATTTCAACCGATAAAAATTGCTGAGTCGAATTTGAATTCCGATCGGCCATTTTGATTGGTGGATAGTGATAGATATGACAGTTCATTATTCCATTAGGCTCAGACATGTAAACACATCTCTTCAATAAATAACGACATGAAGAGAATAACAAACAATCAAACGCTGCAGTAAATTTGTTCCAGGAACTCTGATCCTGTGCGGTAAATGAGAATAAATCAATTTTTTTCACGAAAGAGATGAAAATGTGAATCTTCTTTTTGAAGAGTCATCACAGAGTACATGTAGTAAATACAGGGTTTATTTTGGCTATTTTGGGAAGATGACCCATACCCTTCAAATTGGAAATATATATATTTGCGTTGTTAATCTTAAAAATTTGGAAAAAAATCTTGAAATTAAAGAAAATTTTAGGAATAAAAGAGGATGCGGAGATTAATTAATCAACAACTGCTATATATATTAACTGCCTGTGAGATAAAAGGTTCTTTGTCAAGTTTTGGCTAAATTGGGCCAAAACCTTTTCTTCAGATTTATTGGGAATTTGTACATTCAAATTAGAAAAATATATACTTTTTGTATAAAACAGCTGAAAACCAACCCTGAAACATTACACTAAAGGTATATAGACTTCAAAGACTGAATGCTAAACAATACAGACAAGTTTTGCTTTCAACTTAAGACTTGCTTTTATGGAACAATCCTTACAACAGAACAAAAAATATCTAAATGAAAATGGTCAACGCAATTTGAAAGTTAAGATTTGTTGTGCAACATAAAAAAATGCCAACATCTTACGATTGCTGGTCACTCCAGATCAAAAATAGATTTCGGTAAATATACCGAAATTCAGTGCATTTCGGTAAGGTAACGTTCCCTTTATCGAAAGGTAAATCAATCGCTTCAAGGTTACAAACGTTGTTCGTTTGAAGAAAATTGGCTGATTGGTTTACACAACACTGATTTGCAAATAGCAAAACCATGTTAGTACGACTGCGCCGAAAAAGAACCGATAACAATCAAACTCAAACAATCAAAATATTTCAGCCCCTGGAGTGCTTACCAAAGAAATATTATCAATGTATAACTTACTTTCTGCTACAGCAACAGTAGCAATGTTGCATGATTAATTATGTTAAATTCACACATATATTTTCTACATGGTTAACACCTCTATTCAGAGTTTTCACAAAGTATCAAGAGTCATGATAGACATTATATGTAAATAGGGGTCAATACATTTTTTTATGTACACAGCAATGAAAAAACCCATCAGTGACCACTTATCTATGGCAAAAACTGACCAATATTGACCTATAGTCAATCACCTCTTTACATAACTATTGTTTTCCTAATTGTTTCTCTGTAACGGAAAGAAGTCTGACATTCCAGTCATGATTTGTTAGAAATTAATTATTCCTGATAGTAAGAGGCAAACAGGGGCAATAACCCTTGCCTGTTATTTTAAAATTGCGTGAAATATCTATGTGGGTCAGGGCCATCATTGTACAGTATAAATCAATACCACAAGGAGATGCTCCCGTACAAATTAAGTTGAACTTTATATAGCAAACGCTGATCCAGCAATTTTCGTCAGGGGGGTCCCAGAATTTACAGCATAAGGCCTTTAAATGTTTTAACCCCTCTGTATACAGGGTTTTAAAGAGAATAATGTATTTTACCAAAATCTCAGGGGGGGTCCAGACCCGGTCCCTCCCTCTGAATCCGCGCATGTCCAGTATTGAAACAAGTTGTTTAAACAAAATGATCCACTGTTGAATGTCAAATTGATATGTTTTTGCAAGCAATTTTTTGAAGTGTGTCTTCCGTTCTTATACTACTCCGTATCTTAGAGGATGAATCAAAGGACTGAAGGACCTGTGAGACGCTTCCAATGCAAGCTGCACATTTTCCATATTATAGTATTAGAAATTAGTACGCGACTATTCGGGTAAACTCATTCACCAAAAATGACACAAATAATCCAGAAAAGCAGTTTATATCAAGACTCCCGCCATTCCACAATTGATATATCCCTGAGAAGTCAGCTATTACATTGTATATTCATCAAATCTATTAAAAAATCAGAGAATTTTACATGCACTATTTTCTTGAGATGATGAATATGGCGATACTATGAGTAGACCATCCGGTTGACGATGATAGCAATGACACGCTAAAGTACCTCGAAAATGATTCAACATATCAATTTCAGTATATATTACATACAACATGATGAATCTATGAAGTATAGTGAAATGATTTATTTCAAACAGATTAGGCCAATAAATTACATGATACAATCAATCTTTTAAGAAATAAACCAAAATATGTCGCCATATCTTACTCCTGTTAGAAGTGACATTCTCTTCTGAGTCAGAATGAAGAAAAATCCAAGTGAAAAAAGATGGCAAGTGATATACAGTGATATCGGCCAATCCGAACCCTTTATAAACCAAACTGCTGTCTAAACCAAACACTTTTGTCGGTCGCGATATTTTTGTTCTTTGTTTTTTGTTAAAAAAAAACCCCTGAGAAAACCGCACTCTGTGAAAACCGAACGGTTATCGGGGTGAATTTTGTATTATTTTCACTTAAAACTAACTGAGAATACTGAACAGGTGTCAAATCTGGTTTGTACATTTGTTAACATGCACCCGGATGTGTCAACGTATTGATTGTGTCTGCCCACTAGTGCGTGTTAACCCTGTAATAAACGAGGTTGGGCGATCATGTGACGGTGGGTATAAAATTAAAGAGTTGTGAAAATCGCAATGCGTGAATCGCTAATTGGCCTGTTCAATGAAACCAAGGTTTAATCTTATAATCTTGTATCTGATACACCCAACAGTTTACTCAAATATGGTGATCAAATAAAAAGAATTTAGGGGTCTCGCCCAATTTACAATAAATGCAACTAATTGACGCCAATTTGGCAGCTGTGGGGATTGGTTTTTGAATTTCCTGACGTCAACTTGTTCTTGTATACTTTTACATAACTTTTCTTTAATTGTCTACAGTTTCGTAATGAAATCAGACAAACAAGTTGTTTCTTTACAAAAGCGAACAATGTATGCTAAATACACCTTAAGACACCGGAAATATGTACCCAAGCGTCAATACATGAACAAACTTTAAAAGTCCCGGAAAAACCAAACACCTGTGAAAACCAAACGATCGACCCTGTCTGGACAGGGTTCGGTTAATAGACAGGTTTTACTATAGCCTTTAACAATTTTTTTTATCCATTTTCGAGATTTATTAACTTTCATATTTTATTATCCAATACATTATACTTAATTTTGAGTTCAGTATATTCAGTAAAATACAAACATGAGTATCAATTGTTAAGTAAACAAATCTATCTGGTCGTAATTCAAAATGTATAAATAGGTTCATCATCACAGGAACCAATTGCATTTAAATCAACAACAGAAATATTGACTTAATGATTCACCAATTATCTGATATTATTGTTTATTCTAAATGAATATTTGCTCATAAACAGATTTATACAGAAATTCTGAAATAATTGAATGACATTTGTAGTAAATTGAATATTTTCATCGGATATAATTCAATTTACTGTCAATTAATACAACAATTAACATAACAAATTTTCATAGAATAAAAAATATATTTCCTATATAAACAAATACACAATTAATATACTTTATATGTTCCACATGATTAATGAATAATTAATTAGATTGACATTCGTATAAACAATAAATTTCATTTCCATAATAAACAAATAAAAACGTGCCCACTTACCACTTTATCAAATTAATGGCAGATTTTCATTTGTAATGAAATGATCAACTCTCCAGTCGACGCAAACCAATTTTCATCCTTAATTCCAATACTTCCTGTAAATAAAACAGACAAGGTAATAACACAAGTGAATTTTCATTGACAGTATTGCCACAGTCCGATTGGAGATGTATTATACTCCAATACACTACAGTACTCAGAACCATGAATAGATGTTCAATATATTGGAATAATAAAACTACAAACTTCTAATAACCAACTCACAATTCCATATTGCATTCATTTCTACTTAATTTCTACAGGCATAATATACAGTCAGACCTCGTTCATTCGAATTTATCCGGTCTAAAATATTTCTTCGAATAATACATGGTTTCGAAACAGCCCATTTGAATTTGACGTGCATAAGAAGATACATCAGGACCGGATATTTATTTTGGATAATTCCAAGTATTCGGTAAAAGGTTGTCGAATAAACGAGGTCCGACTGTAATACTATTTCTACCATTCAGTACTGTATTCATTTCATCTTATTAACATTTTTCGAAATCACTTGACAAAAGTTTAAAAAAATAATGTTCATATTAAAGAACATATCTGATATTTATTACAATGATGCGCAAAATATTTTAATGATCCAATAAAAATATTGTATTGATCCACTGACAAATAACATAATGATCCACTGAAAAATGGTGTACTGATCCACTGATAAATGTTGTAATGATCCACTGATAAATGTTGTAATGATCCACTGATAAATGTTGTAATGATCCACTGATAAATGTTGTAATGATCCACTGATAAATGTTGTAATGATCCACTGATAAATGTTGTAATGATCCACTGATAAATGGTGTACTGATCCACTGATAAATGTTGTAATGATCCACTGATATATGTTGTAATGATCCACTGATAAATGTTGTAATGATCCACTGATAAATGTTGTAATGATCCACTGATAAATGTTGTAATGATCCACTGATAAATGTTGTAATGATCCACTGATAAATGTTGTAATGATCCACTGATAAATGTTGTAATGATCCACTGATAAATTGTGTACTGATCCACTGATAAATGTTGTAATGATCCACTGATAAATGTTGTAATGATCCACTGATAAATGTTGTAATGATCCACTGATAAATGTTGTAATGATCCACTGATAAATTGTGTACTGATCCACTGATAAATGTTGTAATGATCCACTGATAAATGGTGTAATGATCCACTGATAAATGTTGTAATGATCCACTGATAAATGTTGTAATGATCCACTGATAAATGTTGTAATGATCCACTGATAAATTGTGTACTGATCCACTGATAAATGTTGTAATGATCCACTGATAAATGGTGTAATGATCCACTGATAAATGTTGTAATGATCCACTGATAAATGGTGTACTGATCCACTGATAAATGTTGTAATGATCCACTGATAAATGTTGTAATGATCCACTGATAAATGTTGTAATGATCCACTGATAAATGGTGTACTGATCCACTGATAAATGTTGTAATGATCCACTGATAAATGTTGTAATGATCCACTGATAAATGGTGTACTGATCCACTGATAAATGTTGTAATGATCCACTGATATATGTTGTAATGATCCACTGATAAATGTTGTAATGATCCACTGATAAATGGTGTAATGATCCACTGATAAATGTTGTCATTATCCACCAATAAATGTTGTAATGATCCACTGATAAATGTTGTAATGATCCACTGATAAATGGTGTACTGATCCACTGATAAATGGTGTACTGATCCACTGATAAATGTTGTAATGATCCACTGATAAATGTTGTAATGATCCACTGATAAATGTTGTAATGATCCACTGATAAATGTTGTAATGATCCACTGATAAATGGTGTAATGATCCACTGATAAATGTTGTTATGATCCACTGATAAATGGTGTACTGATCCACTGATAAATGTTGTAATGATCCACTGATAAATGTTGTCATTATCCACTGATAAATGTTGTAATGATCCACTGATAAATGTTGTAATGATCCACTGATAAATGTTGTAATGATCCACTGATAAATGTTGTAATGATCCACTGATAAATGTTGTAATGATCCACTGATAAATGGTGTACTGATCCACTGATAAATGGTGTAATGATCCACTGATAAATGGTGTACTGATCCACTGATAAATGGTGTAATGATCCACTGATAAATGGTGTACTGATCCACTGATAAATGGTGTAATGATCCACTGATAAATGTTGTAATGATCCACTGATAAATGTTGTTATGATCCACTGATAAATGTTGTAATGATCCACTGATAAATGTTGTAATGATCCACTGATAAATGTTGTAATGATCCACTGATAAATGTTGTAATGATCCACTGATAAATGGTGTACTGATCCACTGATAAATGTTGTTATGATCCACTGATAAATGGTGTACTGATCCACTGATAAATTGTGTACTGATCCACTGATAAATGTTGTAATGATCCACTGATAAATGTTGTAATGATCCACTGATAAATGTTGTAATGATCCACTGATAAATGGTGTACTGATCCACTGATAAATGTTGTAATGATCCACTGATAAATGTTGTAATGATCCACTGATAAATGGTGTACTGATCCACTGATAAATGGTGAACTGATCAAATGATAAATGTTGTAATGATCTACCGATAAATGTTGTAATGATCACCTGATAAATGGTGTACTGATCCACTGATAAATGGTGTACTGATCAAATGATAAATGTTGTAATGATCTACCGATAAATGTTGTAATGATCCACTGATAAATGGTGTACTGATCCACTGATAAATGGTGTACTGATCAAATGATAAATGTTGTAATGATCTACCGATAAATGTTGTAATGATCCACTGATAATGTTATACTGATCCAGTGATAAATGTTGTAATGATCCACTGATAAATGTTGTAATGATCCACCAATAAATGTTGTAATGATCCACCAATAAATAGTGTTATGATCCACCAATAAATAGTGTAATGATCCACCAATAAATAGTGTTATGATCCACCAATAAATAGTGTTATGATCCACCAATAAATAGTGTAATGATCCACCAATAAATAGTGTAATAATCCACTGATAAATATTGTAATGATCCACCAATAAATAGTTCTAATGATATTATATATCCACTTATAAATATTGCAATGATCCACAGCTGTGTGCATTTTAAGTGCGAAAATTAATGTAGTTTTAAGCTGCAAAGATCAATACAAGTGATTGCACGCATGGAATAAATATTTTCCAGTTGAATGATTGAATGTCATTAACTCAGGCATTAACAAGTAACACGCATCATTAACGATGCATTAATTTCATGCCCTATATAGCAAAGCTGTATATAAGTTCCATAAGTGGCAAGTCGAGGATTTAACTTCAATGAAGCACAAATTGTACAGACGTTATCAAGAACAAACGAGATGTGAGCCGTGTTTGGTTGAGTTATAATAAACTTTAACTCTAAAAGGAATAATTATATAGCAAGAGACATCACTAATAATTAAGAGACACATGCCCGCCCCCCCTCCCCTTCAAAAGAGAGCCTTTGTTTGTTACCTTGACCTTGGAGCTCCAGACTTGACTCTCAAACGCCACCCTCTCATCATGTATGGTATGTAAAGTTTCATCGGAATCCGCTAAATTGTTTTAAAGTTATGGTTGAGACACAAACTCGATGGACAGACTACCATCTGATTGGTTGTTCCTGTGCTCAATCTTAAAATGGACCAATGGTAATGCTGCATTTTAAGACAGGTCTCAACATTCAGTGTTTAAACTTTAGACTCTAATCCTTGAAAAATGCCATGGAGAACTTCAATTAAATGTCACCGCATTCTCCATACATATATATACAGTGAGGTTATCTTGACAACAGAAATAATTAATTGATTAGCTAATTTGAAAGCTACACAAATTTTTCAATTTTAAAACAAATTAAAATGTCATCTACTCACAGACCTTCCATGATTTTCAAGTTAGTGTCCATATTTTGAATGATCCAAAACTTGCATATCCGACAATATGACATTAAATGTGCAAAGTCTCTGGACCAGTCTCACCTCAAAGATACTAGTACAAATGTAGTACACACAGCTCGGATAATAAAATATATCATAAATGTCCAAAACATATATTAAATACCAATAACCATAAAACGCTGCAACATGACAAAAAAATAATAAGACAACGTATCAAGTATATAAAAAACATCTCTTACCCCTTTGAGTGTTAATCCACAAAGTACACAAAATTGTCACTTAATAATATATATAGGGTCTATATTTTCACCTCAAATTTTGAATGGTCATAAAAATTCGAATCAAGATAGCATGCAAATTTAAATGATTAACTTTAAGTATCATTTGAAAATCAAGAGTGACTCCCAAGATCTAACCAAATTTATGTATGGTGTCTAATTCAACCGGTGAAAGCTAAACAAGTTTATCGGCTTTCTTATGTACATAAAGGATAGTTTTTTTGTTATACCTTAAATCTGTAACATGATATTACATATTTCCTGTATTAAAAACTAAACACCATGTATCCATACCACTGTCATCCTGTGAAGTAGAAATATCACTATACAGCACTGAATCACTCAGAAACTAGAATGCGTCCATAGGACACAGATGCCCCCACTTGCAGCCTTTGTCACAAAAGCAAATGCTATTATTCTGCTCATAGTTTGTGAATGGATATCAAAATTACCAAGTGAACAACTGTACTGATTATGGTGATAAGTCAAGGGCCATAACTTTGCACTTACTGGACACTGGCAAACACGAAACCCCAGATGCACAACTATACAGGTTGGTGAACATTCCTGTACAGTTTGGTGATTGTAGCTGATATACTGTTGGAGATATGCGCGACACAAAATTGCACACTCTGAAGGCTATATTTTAACTAAGTCAAGGACCATAAATCTGCACTTACTCGGCACAGCCAAACATGAAACCCCAGGTGCACAACTTGCTGACTGGAGTGTTCCTGTGTTCCTGACTGGAGTGTTCCAGTGTTACTGACTGGAGTGTTCCTGTGTTACTGGCTGGAGTGATCCTGTGTTACTGACTGGAGTGTTCCAGAGTTACTGACTGGAGTGTTCCTGTGTTACTGGCTGGAGTGTTCCAGTGTTACTGACTGGAGTGTTCCTGTGTTACTGACTGGACTATTCAAGTCCTGCTAGCAAGAGTGTTCTAGGGTTGCTGAGGGGACTGTTCTAGGGTTGCTGAGGGGAGTAATACAGTGTTTCCGACTTTTCCTGACATTTTAGTGCCTCATTTTATGTCGATGAAGGAAAAAATCCAATTACGTAATGCTTATTTTCAAAGATACTTGTAAGTCAAAGAAGCCAAAATGACCAGACATCCTAAATACATATGTAATTGACAAAATGAAATTATTCTGTGTGGGTGATGTTGACAGTTCATCAGACTAACTGCAATGAAATGATAATTAACGTAATCAGTAAATTGGATTAGCCGGTGTTTTTAAAAGAAGGGAGTGTTGTTTGCTATTTGACATGAATCAAGTTAAGAATTATGTTAGAATAACATGAACTTTGTCTAGCTGTAGGGACACCTGATGAACAAATTGATTTATTATTCCAAACATGATCGTTTATTTCAATACCAAACAAGGAAGAACAAATGTTTTTCTGACGGACAGTAAGCTGATTTACACAGACTAAACATCTCATTACAAGACCGTGGTTTCTGTTGTAGAAGCCTTAATGATTAGTTCTGTAGTACACTCTCTAAAAACATCATGATAAATGAAGCTTTCTTAAATGGGGTCATGGTCAGACTGGTTTGATTAAGGATGAACCATTTGGAAACCAGTCTATATTAACATCTAAAATACACTTGAAGTTGTATTGTTTGTTTCATCGGGTTTAACGCCGTTTCTCAACGATATTTCAGTTATATTTACGGCGGCCGGTTCACCTAACCAGTTTTTCCTGGACTGAATTGTAAAACAACTTTAAAAAATAATAGTAAATGTTGCATGTAAGTAAAAAAAAATTGAAACAAACAAAATTCAATAAATTTGTCACCAATTTAATACACTCAATTTTATCATTGTTTTTATTAATTGGAGCATGTTTTCACATATATTCCAGGGGCGTAGATTTCTAATTGAAAAATCGAAAAAATAAAATGGCAAAAACTGCAATATGATATTTAATGTATTTTTTGTATGTTAATGTAAGCATATTTACTGGAACGAAATATAAATCAAAACGCATCTCTGACGATCTTTTTGGGGGACCATGTCCCTGGAACTCCCTAAATCTAGGCCAACACATCAATTTCAGCTAAGCTACGCCCCTATTTAGGTAGCTACGTAGGTTTTTAATTTTTATGTAATTATATTTATTATGGTCATGCTAGCTTTACCGATTAATACGCTGCTAAAAATAATTTCCACTCAGACCCCTCAATAAATTATTCGAGTAGGGGCCATTTTCTTGGGTAGATAGGGTTATGCTTAATTTACAATGTTTTAATAATGACCTGAATTAGGCATGAATACAGCCAAGGTGTTTGCGGCTAACGTTTCGTAACGTTTGCGGCTAATGTTTCGTAACGTTTGCGGCTAACGTTTCTTAATGTTTGCCTTTGGTTCCCGTGTGCAGTGAATGTGATCAAGTGGGTCAGCTATACAAAACACAACAGTTTCGTAACGTTCACAATTATTCGCTGTAACTGAATGCAGGGCTAGTTAGTGACCTAGGAAACAGTAATTTTAGAGTGATTAGTATAAGTTATAATTATGTTTCACAATTAATGTAAAATTACTAAGTTTTTACTAATTCTCGTATAAAAATATCGTAAAAACCAAGAAATGCCAGCATTTTGCATACAAATAAGCTAGATTAAGAAAGGTCAAGAGAATTATTTCTTTCATACAAAAAGGTTGAAAGATCTAATGACGGTATTTATCATTAATAATCTGACAAGTGCATAAAGTGTATGAAGGCACGAAATTACCGTACCGTTAATGTTACGGTGACACATTGTAAAACATCGATGTACATTCGCGTAATCCATGACACATATATTTATCCGCACGGCTTTTTATTTAATTAATTTTGGGAGACATTCAGACAGACGTGGTAATTAAAAGATGTTATTTCCCACAATCCCTCAATTACCCTAATTACACCATGTACTTTTACTACATGTCATCTGCCATTTTGTTGTTGTCGGCAGCCAATTTTTGTCTTCTGCTGAATTCACAGAAGTCGTTTATCAGGATACAAGTAGTAGACTACCAAAGTTCGGTGCCAATTTTGCAGTCAGACGACAAATACTGATACAACTTTTTTTCTGACTAGTATAAAATGTCTTAAGACTTCTGTGATTATAATCAACTTTATTTCCTTTTCATAACCACGCCTAATTTGACTACTAATAATTTCATCCTCACAACTGATTTCTCATCTGTTATATTACATCGCGTCGTCTGCCGATACAGTTTCTCATTTGCGAGATATTTCATTTTAAGCTCTTGGAAACAATTATTACTTTTTTACGACTCCGACCCCAAGCGTGTAGTAATTGCATTGTCCGTTCATACAGTAGTCGTTAGTTGGTCTACTCCACATAAATGCTTCATGTCTCAGATATAGCTTCTATACAATTCAACGGATTCCAATGAAATTTTACACAAATGTTAAACATGACCAAAAGGTCGGTACCACCAAGGTCAAGGTCACATAATTATAAAAGCACTTAAATTCCAGAGCATTTGTCACTTACTATAGTGAAATTTTTTATAATCCCTGTTCAAATTGATTTACAGAAATAATGATTCAAAGGCTATACAAATACATATACAAATGTAGGAAGGAATACAGTTGAGAATTAACTCAAAGGAAACAAAAAAAGGAGCTATAAAGAAGCAAAAAGTACTGTATACTTTGAAAATATTTTGTGATTTTTATGTAAGCAGTCTTCCTGGTTGGTATTCTCTCCATGCTTTAAATAGCTATTAAAACCACCCTTTTATGTAATTGTAAGTATAGTCAAACCTGTCTGTAAAGACCACCCATGGGAACAGCAAAATGTGGTCTTTGTTTACAGGTGGTCTCTATTAACAGATTAAATATCATTGAAAATGGTCTGATGGGAGATAAAATTGGTGGTCTTTGCAGACAGGTTTTGCAATAGTGGTCTTTGTTCGCAGGTGGTCTTTAACACAGGTTTGACTGTATTTTGATGTACTTCAGGAAAGAACAACAGTTGCAAAAATGTTGACATCGTGAACGCCCAACGGCTATGGGCTTTTCTAGTGTTATTGATCAGAAACCAATACAAAAAGGGCCATAACTCCTCCATAAATATGAATTGAATCCATCCATTCTTTCAAGACTTATTCACTGGTCGAAAAACTATTTTTAACGAAAAAGGGTTATAACTCCTTCAAAAATAGGTGGATTGTAACCAAAATTGAACCCGACCAGTATTTTATTATCCCATCCTTATGCATCCAATATGAATTGAAAACATCCATTCTTTCAAGAGATATTGATCTGAAACCATTTTTTCTCACAGACAGACAGATGGACAGATAACTGGGGTAACACCTTATGCCCCTTTGCCATTCTTCAAATGGCGGTGGCATAAAAGTGTGCAACATTGTATTCATGAACACTTCTAGATTCACAGTATAACTCAAATTAGCTATTTCTTTCATTATGGTGTTTACCTTAATATCGATTATAGGGGTGTTGTATACAACCTAGTCATCCGTTCGTAATTAAAAATATATGATTTCAACAATCTTCTAACCCTATACCGAATATAATGGATAAATCGACAATGAAAGCCTTTTCGAATTGGGTTTATATTTCTCAAGGGATATACATATTTTCATATACATTCATAAAACAGTAACTCATAATTATTCACACACTGCGTGCTTCATGCATCACTATGTTGATCAATTAAAATAAGACAGCAATATGTTTTATGAATCACATCAAAGTAGCATGTATTTCTCAAAGGACCAGATGTATACATATTTTATAAGAGTTGCTAATTTACATAGCCTTACAACACAGACACCAAGCTATGCATGTTCACAGAACATTGCACTTCAGTTAGGGAGAAAATACATAGGAGTTACACCAGTGTTGCGTTGAGCCCTCGATATTAACTGGTCGCTCACACCCATAAATTCACTTTATTTGTTCACACTTCAACATTTACGGCAAAGATATTTAATCACAATGTCCTAAGGTTCTGCGAAAATAACACAAGGTCACAATATCATTTCTTTTATTCCCTAGAAAACATCCCCAGTAGCCAACTGTACAGATCCAACATCAACAGAAAAGCAACTAGAAATGCGTCCATAGGACACATATGCCCCCACATCCAGCCTTTGTCACAAAAGCAAATGCTATTATTCTGCTCATAATTTGTGAATGGGTATCAAAATTACCAAGTGAACAACTTCAAAGATTATGGTGATAGGAAAAGGGCCATAACTTACTGGCCACAGCCAAACATGAAACCCCAGATGCACAACTACACATGCTGGTGAACATTCCTGTTAAGACTTATGACTGTGGCTCATATTCTTTTGGAGATATGCGTAACACAAGATTTTGTGACGGACGGAAGGATGGACGGACAAGGGCAAATAGACCTTCTGTAAATTGGACACTGAACCCTTTCTAAAATGAAAGTAGCTGATATTTAAGACATTTCACCTAAAATGGAAATTGTGACACACCTTCTTATCCTTTATAACATTGTGAGAAGTTTGATTGGAATCCACTGAATTGTGACACACCTTCTGATCCTTTATAACATTGTGAGAAGTTTGATTGGAATCCACTGAATTGTGACACACCTTCTGATCCTTTATAACATTGTGAGAAGTTTGATTGGAATCCACTGAATTGTGACACACCTTCTCATCCTTTTTAACATTGTGAGAAGTTTGATTGGAATCCACTGAATTGTGACACCGTGACCTTCTCATCTTCCTATACATAGTGTGAAGTTTCATTGGAATCCATTGAGTTTAAAGTTATAGTGTGGCGAACAGATAAAGATATTTCGGATGGACAAACTAATTAACTGATATAGATTTGAAAATGTACTACACAGCAAATTTTAGACCACCATACACAATAAATGAACTATCAACAAGCAGTAAATATCATCTAATGAGCAAGTTTTCCTTTCGGGAATTGTGTTTACGAGTAATAAAACCATACAAATGAAACAAAAAATAAATCAGACAGGGTATTAGTTCCTCACTTGAGGATAATAAATATATTAATCATCATAAGCCTCTGGTTTTGATCCATTTAAAAGAGTAGTTCTAGTATATCAGTATAAGTTCAAAGAGGTAAATGTTACTAGGGACGCCACGATACTCTGGTATATCAGTATAAGTTCAAAGAGGTAAATGTTACTAGGGATACCACAATACTCTGGTATATCAGTATAAGTTCAAAGAGGTAAATGTTACTAGGGACGCCACGATACTCTAGTATATCAGTATAAGTTCAAAGAGGTAAATGTTACTAGGGATGCCACGATACTCTAGTATATCAGTATAAGTTCAAAGAGGTAAATGTTACTAGGGATGCCACGATACTCTGGTATATCAGTATAAGTTCAAAGAGGTAAATGTTACTAGGGACGCCACGATACTCTAGTATATCAGTATAAGTTCAAAGAGGTAAATGTTACTAGGGATGCCACGATACTCTAGTATATCAGTATAAGTTCAAAGAGGTAAATGTTACTAGGGATGCCACGATACTCTGGTATATCAGTATAAGTTCAAAGAGGTAAATGTTACTAGGGATGCCACGATACTCTGGTATATCAGTATAAGTTCAAAGAGGTAAATGTTACTAGGGATGCCACGATACTCTGGTATATCAGTATAAGTTCAAAGAGGTAAATGTTACTAGGGATGCCACAATACTCTGGTATATCAGTATAAGTTCAAAGAGGTAAATGTTATTAGGGATGCCACAATACTCTAGTATATCAGTATAAGTTCAAAGAGGTAAATGTTACTAGGGATGCCACAATACTCTAGTATATCAGTATAAGTTCAAAGAGGTAAATGTTACTAGGGATGCCACAATACTCTGGTATATCAGTATAATGCTACAATAGGCGCAAACAATACGATAGTCATATAAATAAAGTCATATGGTCAAAAAAGTCTTCATTCTAATATACTTGTACAAATGTTAGTAAGGTAATCGCTTTTGCATGTTCTTATATTGTAATATATATCCATGTATTGTTTACAATATGATAATCTGATGAGTGATTGGCTTGACATGATGAATGTTTATATTATTGTGTGTTTATTTCAAGTTATTATCATTTCGGAAGTTATCGCGATATCAAACGGATACCAGTATAATAATAATTATAATAATTATTATAAAATCTTTATTTATAGAAGGTAACTTGTGAAGATGTATGTACAAAAACAGTCATACAATAAATGTAGATCTACATATAATTTAATTGAATAATGGATGACTTTGGTTATCCTTTTATTATCAATGTTGCAGTTTTTATGTCTTATTGGGTAGCGCAAACTGATAGTGGTAAGAATCCTTTACAAATAATATTAATTCAATGTCATTGCCATGTGTAAATTACTTAAAATTGGTATTACTTCGCAGATTTGTTTCTTAAATACGTCTTATATATACAAGGTTACTGGTGTATGTTACAAACATAAATTACATAGCTGTCAGTAATTACATAAATAATCTTTGAAATATCTTCGAATTTGTATAGTTTTACAGTTTCTATCATTCTGATATAATCAGTAAGTGCAATATTAAAGCAAACAGTTCCACTCTTATCTTCATTGCTTCTGCTGCAGTATATTGTGATTGGATCCAAAATATTCAAGGACTACGGTACGTTTGATCACCTTAAATGATACACTCTCATTAAACACGAGCTTAATCACTTCAGTTGCTTGCAGTGCCTCTATAGATAACTTCAATATTGGGCAACACTTTCCAATAATATGTCAATCAGTAGACGAATATATCCTAGCCTAATCTACAACGATCCAAACTTCAAGATTACGCAATTACTGTTCATTATAAAAAGCCTAGTTTACAATCATGCACTGTACAAAAATTGGGTTTGATTTGTATATTTGATTTTCAGACTATTTTGTATAATTTTTTTCCGATATTCGAAAGATCACAATTTTAATTGTTGTAGTCAATGACGATGGGATAAGGCATATCAGTGCTTATGTGATGTATATCTCAAGTTTGTACTTATAACTTCTGAGTGTGTAATTTAAATATCAAAAATATTGGCTTGTGATCATTTTTGGCTACTTTAATAAAATATTATAAAGTGTACGAGTAACCCCTCTGGGTTCACTTTGGGGTCAAGGGTTCAAACCCCTCTGGCTTCACTTTGGGGTCGTGGGTTCAAACCCTCTGGGATCACTTTGGGGTCAAGGGTTCAAACCCCTCTGGATTCACTTTGGGGTCTTGGGTTCAAACCCCTCTGGGTTCACTTTGGGGTCGTGGGTTCAAACCCCTCATGGTTCACTTTGGGGTCATGGGTTCAAACCCCTCTGGGTTCACTTTGGGGTCGTGGGTTCAAACTCCTCTGGGATCACTTTGGGGTTGTGGGTTAAAACCCCTCTGGGTTCACAAATAAATTTTCAAAAATATTGGGGTATTTTGTTAAAAAAAAAAGTTCAATCAACTAACTGCTAACTCAACCTATCCAGAGCAACAACCTCTCAACAACAGTCAAATTTGCATCTCTCAACGGATGTCACTTTGAAGATGTTTCACAGTTACTTGTTAATAATTCTTGAACAATCTGAATATGTCACAGTAAAACCTCACTTAACAACCACCTCAAAACAAAGACCATCTCATTAAAAAGACCATATTTTCAAAGACCAGTCAGTTTTAATTTTTCTTCCATACTTTAACTCAATAATTACACCACCTATATAACAACTAACACCAACATTCTTCAGGACCAATGATGATGTATTTATTGAGGTTTCATTGCATACTTAACGCCATTAAAACTTAGTCTTCATTTTGTTCAAAGTGTTAAACGCGTTTTATTGTTACAAATATGTGAATCGTTCATCAAAAAGAAATCAAACATTGTCCCTTGTATTCGTATTTCATTATTGATTAAGTTAGGAAATTATGTTTGATAACTGAAATATAATCATTTCTTTATAATGTCGCCGTGTGAATGCGGACACTTTCAGTTGCGTTTTTAATGGCGTGAAGTATATTATTGTCACCGAGATAAACAGTAAATATAAAACAATAAACTTACATTATGTGTCCATATAGTATCATCATTCTAGGCTTTGTATTCAAAATGTTGAGTCACTTAAAATCACAGCAAAATAGCGACACTTCTTCCAAGGAAAGTCATAGGCAGAAGCTGAAATGACACTGCCATTCAAATTAAAACAGTTTTATCTTGAATAATTCCTAACTAATTTCCACTATTTTTGTCTCAAAAAGCATTTAACTGTTCCACAAATTGATCGCTGACCAACACAAACAACCAACACAAACAATCTAAAATGTTGAATCACTTAAAATCACATCACTACAGCAACACTTCCAATGCACTTCATAAAAAGCACAGGTATTCGATCGGTGTGTGTTACTAGTAAACACAACAAAAATATCTCGTGCCCACAAAAAATCATAACACATATATATAATACATGTGTTAATTATGATTTATTGTAGCCTGAATTTTTTTGGTGGTGAGTTATAATCACACCTTGAATACCTGTGATAAAAAGTAGCTGAAAATGCATCGGTATTGTATTTCAACAAATTATTCCTATCTTATATACAGTACTTCCTCGTAAAGAAAATATTGAAATGGGACACAAATTCACTAATGACCTACTTACACTAAAAAAGTTTGAAACTGCATCTCAGCCATTAAAGTTGATTTTCTGTAACTATTAAAGGGGTCATCTCATATATAGATGACCATGAATTTATTCTTGAGACTAATAAACAACGACAACTTTTGTGTGATTCAATGCAAGTACAGAGGCTGCACTTGTTCAGTTGATTGTTTTTCGTACAACTTGGTTAATGAAATCCATTGCCAAACATAACAGCATAATTTATAATGAGTACAAACACTTAACATTGAGGAAATATTAAAACTTTCTGCTGTTTCTTGAAAGGTATGTAATCTTTTTTTTTTTTGGACAAAATATTCATAGTCGTAAATATGAGAAAAATCGGTTGTAAATATGAGAAAAATCGGTTGTAAATATGAGAAAATCGGTTGTAAATATGAGAAAATCGGTTGTAAATATGAGAAAATCGGTTGTAAATATGAGAAAAATCGGTTGTAAATATGAGAAAATCGGTTGTAAATATGAGAAAATCGGTTGTAAATATGAGAAAATTGGTTGTAAATTTGAGAAAATCGGTTGTAAATATGAGAAAATCGGTTGTAAATATGAGAAAATTGGTTGTAAATTTGAGAAAATCGGTTGTAAATATGAGAAAATCGGTTGTAAATATGAGAAAATCGGTTGTAAATATGAGAAAATCGGTTGTGATTGCCTTTATACAAATGTACTGCACAACACTCCATTGTCACTTCTCTTACAAAATTTCCCAAAACCACAAATTGAGGGCTCAACGCAACACTGTCGTAACTCCTATGTATTTGTATAGGAGTTATGACAGTGTTGCGTTGAGCCCTCGAAATGCAAGTGTCCAATATAGGTATTTTTCTATCCCGACCTACGTGCTGAATTAACATTAGCACAGGAAATACCTGCCCTGCGTTCAGTTACGGCTTACAGTCATGAACGTTTTGTATTGTATCCCTTGTCCACTGTATCACATTGGCTGCACACGGGAACCAAATTGCAAAACGTTACGAAACGTTACGAAACGATAGCCTCAAATACCTTTACTGAACACAGGGCAGTATCAGACTCTTGTTAAATTTGCAGTTCTAGGAGACTTTAAAGAAAAGTAAAATACAATGGAATGTTTTAGAGTAAATGTACATCTGTTTGGAGGCAATTTAACTGCCATTTTCTGAAAAATATTACTTAGCATGTTTTGAAAGAAAATACTTCATGCAGATATAAAGCCGCTTCATCCAAAGAATTGACGGTAAAAGTGGCACCTCCAAGGCATACCGCAAAAATATATGTTTTGCCATTAACACAAACATAATAAAAACGTGCAATGAAAAATGTGTACATCAAGTATCGATACAGACTTGAAGAAAATCTAATATTTTGAACAAGAATCCAATAAGATAAACATCGCCTCAACAAGCAATCTGTTACAATAATAAAATGCTCTAGTACCATTTACATCCAATACAATACATCATTCATAATTGTAGACTCGCTGTTATGAATAAACTGATTGATTATCAGTGATGGCTACCAACCATTAATGGTGCATTACAATGGGCCGCACAATACAAGCAACAACAAGTAGGTGTTCACAAAACCTCAACAAGAAATGGGTTCACAAAATGAACAACAAGTAGGGGCCTCAAAAATAAGCAATGAGTAGGGGCCTCACAAAATAAGTGATAAGTAGGGGCCTCACAAAATAAGTGATAAATAGGGGCCTAAAATAAAAATAAGTAGGGGCCTCACAAAATAAGCAACAAGTAGGTATCTCACTAAATAAGCAACAAGTAGGGGCCTCACAAAATAAGCAATAAGTAGGGGCCTCACAAAATAAGCAATAAGTAGGGGCCTCACAAAATAAGCAATAAGTAGGGGCCTCACAAAATAAGCAATAAGTAGGGGCCTCACAAAATAAGCAATAAGTAGGGGCCTCAAAAATAAGCAATAAGTAGGGGCCTCACAAAATAAGCAATAAGTAGGGGCCTCAAAAATGAGCAAAAAGTAGGGGCCTCAAAAATAAGCAAAAAGTAGGGGCCTCATAAAATAAGCAAAAAGTAGAACAAATTTGCTCATATTTCGGTTTAAACATATCGGTTTACAGTTGCTTATATTGAGCGCATGTGATTGCGTAAAGAAGTTGGTCCACGAAGCAGAACAATGGTCTCCGTCAAAAATACATGTACATAAAATTGTGACTGAATTTTAGCAATCTGACACATCTAAATGATAAAAAGGATTTCATATTGAAAAACAATGATATAAACAGATAAATGTCATTTAATTTTATGACATTCATCACAAAACACCATATTTTCTCATATTAGCAATTCATATTTGATAATCCCATCCTGTGCAGCATCAAGAGTCGAGTCAATACGGACCATTTAAGACGAGATTTCAGACAAGGTTGGGACAACAATATGCATGCCAACTTTGAGTACAAGGCCATATTTAAAGTCTTCAATTGCTGTCACTCGTGACAATCTCCTGTGGTAGGTAACAGTCGATTCCAAATAAGTTGAGAATACTATTCTTGAGTAAACAATGTCTATTGGTCAATATTTTCTTAACATTTTTTTCATTGGCTGACCACAAGTAAAAAAAAAATAAAAAAAATGTTTTCTATAAAAACATCTCTTTTAAGTAATTGAAACTACTGAGGTGCGTTTTTTAGAGGTAGGAAAAGTAGAATTCTACCTAGCGCTAGGTAGGGAAAGTAGCGGTGCCGTTTCTTAAACGTAGGAAAAGTAGCCCCTATCTTTAGATAGGTAACATGATCTATCAGTGCTAGCTTTGCTAAACAAAATGGCGTCCATGCGGAATAGTGTCGTGTGGTCTGGCACGCGCCATTTTGTAGCTAGAGAATCGTTCAAGCGTTTTTTAGACGGCTACCTTTTCTACATTGGCTAATTTTTCTTGCTTATTTCCCCTACCTCTAAAAAACGCACCTCAGTTGGACCTTGTTTAATCGAATTCATCAGGTTCACAAATTTATTATAAATAATACTTGGTTTCTATTAGACCATTCCAATTTGACATGCATAAGAAGATATATGTACATCAGGACCTGACATTTATTTCAGATGATACTGAGTAATCAGGTTGTCAAAAAAAACGAGGTCTGACTGTATATTTTCCTTACAATGATCAAGATAAAACTAGAGATATCTTGAAAAAAGATGGTCGGCGCAACTTGAAGGTTAAAATTTGTTGTGCAACAAAAATGCCGAGATGTAACGATTGCTGGTCACTCCAAATCCGAAATGGATTTCAGTAAATTTACCAAATTTCAGTTTTCGAAAGGTTAACCAATCCGCGACAAGGTTACAAACCTTGTTCGATTGAAGAGAAATTGCCTTAATGGTTAATGTAAGATTTGATTGGTTTACACAACATTGATATGCAAATAGCAAAACCTTGATACTACGGCTGTGCCGAAAAAGCCCGCCATGAACCAACAACACTTTTGGAGCACAACAGACAAACATCTTTTAAAATTTGGCAAAAATGCAAAAACTTCAAATCATAATCTTGTTGAAAAAATAATGTCATAAAAATATCGAGTTAAAATTGGAGCGTTTATTAGATATTGTATGACATCAATTTATCTACATATACCATATTGAGTTAAAATTAGAGCGTTTATTAGATATTGTATGACATCAATTTATCTACATATACCATATTTACCCTAATGACTATCACAACAAGAAATGACATCATTGGCTGGAACCAATCACATCTCGGTCAGTCACGTGACTAACGAGAGCTTAAATGTCGCAAGTCAGGGTATTTTCACATGTTTACGATCATCCAATGACGTTTTTTGCAGACGGGCAGGAGTTGGATGATGTTTATAATAATATTATTTCTCCTATTCCCTTAAGTGCATTGTTTATTTTTCCCTTAAAAAATAAATATATTTACAAATAAATGTCAGAGGAGGTATGACGAAGTGTCAAACAGCTATCTATAACAAAAAAACTGTAGAAGTGGCAAAGTTTGCGATGTGGATATGTTTCTGAATTTTGTGAATTCAAAACTGCCGCAAAAAAAAGCCAGCGTCATTTTTATTGTTCACAGAAGTACAATTTAACATACTATACATAACTATCGAACAATAACAATATTCACTTGCTGATTTGCAAACATACTATACACGAAAAAACTGAATCTCAAATTGCAAACTTTTTTACTCATGAAAATATCCACCGAGTCTGATACAGTTATTACAATGCACCTACATTAGTATCAATATTTTGCGCGGAGAGGAGTCATGATGATCCAAGGGCATTAGACAATTTGTCTATTTTGGGGTTGATATCCACTCAAAATGTCAGCTTCATCACGTGACTGGTAAATGTGGAAATTACGTTTTATTTTTTATTAAAAGACATGGGTTTAAAAGTATTTTATAGACATAACACAATGTATCAACTAAGTCCCACATTTGGTCATGTTCACCAAAGCCCAAATGATACGATAGATTTGATTGGCTGTAAGACAAGACAGCTACACTTTGATTGGCTGAGTCCCAATTTACTTTTTCCATAGATTTGCAATAGTAACATTTTTTTCAAATTAAAGATCATTATAATATACATGCGTGGATCAAGCAATTTACATCAGGGGGATCAAGGGGTTCAGGGGGTTCAGCTCCTGGTAAGGGGATGGATCAAAGTCAGCCTTTGGAGTCCCGGCATATAGATTTTTGCAAAACAAAGTGTTTTCTAGTAATGTAATGCACCAATGTTGGACAAAAACAATGAGGCCCTTGAATTTGGGACCCCCTCTTAATCGAGGATTAGATATAGACAACCCTACTTAGCCAAAATCTCAAGGGGCTCTGGGCCACCGGTTCCCCCCTCTGAATCCGCTTATGATATAACTTCAACAACTGAAACTTCTCAAATAGGGTAATTGATTTTTACCTTATTCAAGCAAAGCATACAATTATAAACAATTATAAACAAACATACCTGTATATTTCTAAAAGTCCACTTTCTGCCTAAAAAAACAAAATAAAATATTTTTTTAAATTCAAATTTACTAATCAACAAATCATTTCAAACATTCTTTTTTAATATCACACTAGGTTACCAAATTATAGTGTTTTAACCTTCAGCTATAAAATATAATTCATTATATAACACAATGTCAACCAAATATGGTAAACATATGGAAAAGAGCAATTTGCATGTGAAAGACGTCCCCCGCATGTTTAGCATGGTACTACTGTATCTACTGCTTAATTTCACAATAAAATACAACAGTTTTACATAAATACATTAACATCAAATAAATGAACATAATTATGAAACATAAAAAAAAGGAAAAATATTCATAAGATTTTAATAATATCAGTTTTAAGACACAACGTAATATAATATATATATACACATGTGTGCCAGCAAAATAATCTGATGAATACACTTAACTGGTTTAAAAACGAAAAGGTTGTATAATGATGATTTTAACCGAGTGACGGTGTAACATTACCCAAATTTATTCCAATTTCATACACAACAATCATAATATAAAACACAAAATGAGTGCAGATTTCATTGATATAAGAAACAGTAAAACCTCCATTAATAAAACCACCTCAAAATTAAGATCACAATTTTCAAGTCCATTTTCAGTGTTTTGCTTATTATTCAACCTCAATATCAAGACAACCACAATACTAAAATAAAGTAATGTTTGAGAAACACGAGAAATCGGTCAATGGCGCTACCGGGAATCGAACCCAGGTCTACGGATTGCCGGTCCGTTATGCTAAGACCAGTTTTCAATGGTCCTAATGGTGGTCTTATTATTGAGGTTTTACTGTACATAAGATTATTAGCCATTCATCCATATACAGCGAACAAGAAAATGTATCATCATTTACATAAACACCTGTAAAACCTTTGAAAAATGTGACAGATACTGTTATAGTGCTGTTTTATTAAACAGAACAGAACAGAACATAAGTTTATTTGAAAGACGTGTACATTGTACATAGTCATGTTCATCACAAATTATACAATACAATAAATCATGTGACTTAACATTAGTTGGAGAAGGAAGAAAAATAAAAAATTAAAAAATATATATATAAAAAAAAAATTAAAAAAAATGTAATAGTTGTTTCTCATGTATATTCACATAGATTGTGGAAAGATAAACAAAACAACAGGAATCATAAAAGAACGAGGCGTATCCGGGAGTTGCCATTGCGCAACTTTAATGCGCATGTTCTTTTCGCTTATTGTAGTTTTTGCGTTGGGTTACAGACGTATAAGGGAGAAGTTTGCTATTTTCTTTTACGATGCAAAGATTGTTACTGAACTTTATAGGCAACAAGCACAATACAAATAATGTTATCATTATGTTTATTGAAGGATTTCATTATAGTTTTGCAGTTTTCCTTCTACTTTCTTTTTCTATATACATTATTATTAAAAAAGAAACGTCGATGATATTTAAAATTCTGTCATTGAAATTATAAAATGATCTTCAATAAATATTCGAAACTACCACATGTTATGAAAATGTAAAACGATAATGGGTTACCAAGTGTATTAAGTGTAATTTTTTTCAACTTTCACTTTCCATATATATTACATTTGAAACACAATAAAACAATCTTTATCTTAAAATCAAGCAAGGTGACCTATTATTTTTATTTCATATTTTCATTCAGACAGTGACTCTCATAAAGTATACGAAGTTGTAAGAAAATCTCTGTGCTAGAAAAAATATAGTAAACTTGTATCGATTTGGCTCTATATTCATATGAAATATTCACGTTTTAATCTTCATTATCATAAAATCGAGCAAGGTGACCTATCATTTTTATTTCATATTTTGGTTAGATACATTACACTGATCAAACATACAAAGTTTAAAGGAATCTCTGCGTTAGAAAAAAAGCGTCCTTATTGTAGGATACGTCTTTAACAGTGAATGCATGCATATATAACTTGGACCATAACATTTCAAATTGATGTATTGAAATGTTCGTGTTTTGTCCGTAAGCTTGTCGGAGCCGTGGTTCTGAAAGTTCATACACCTGTTCACGGTCAATCTAACCGTACTATACATTGACCAAATATGCAATAAAAATGTATTCATTGTACCATGATACTTGACCATGACCTCAATTTACCATGAACAGAGGTGCGTTTTTTAGAGGTAGGAATGATAGAATTCTACCTAGCGCTACGTAGGGAAAGTAGCGCAGCCGTTTCTTAAACGCAGGAAAAGTAGCCCCTATCTGACAGTGATAAGCTTTGCTAAACAAAATGGCGTCCATGTGGAACAGTGTCGTCTGGTCTGGTGCATGCCATTTTGTAGCTAGCGAAGCGTTCAAACGTTTTTTAGACAGCTAGCTTTTCTACATTGACTAACTTTTCTCGTTTACTTCCCCTACCTCTAAAGAACGCACCTCAGGCATGGCACTCCGCACTAGTCACAACATCACAGGTAATGCTGTACAGTGGTTAAGTTTGCGAGGTCGAAAAATTTGTGAATTTCGCCGAATGTAAAAATTTTGCAAATTTCGCCGAATGTAAAAATTTGGCAATCATTTTCCACAGCATAAACTCCTGTATTCACTGAAGTATATTTATACCAACACAGTGTGTAGTCAATACTTGGGAGTCTGGTACCTCATAGTCTTATCCAAAGCACTCCCTGCCATACAATCGATTATATAATAGCAATTGATACGACGTGTAGATATTATGATCAAACTAATTTTGGCGATTGGCAAACATTTCCACACGCGAACGTCTGGAATTGGCAATTTGCAAACTTTTCCACACGCGAACGTCTGGAATTGGCAATTTACAAACTTTTCCACACGCGAACGTCTGGAATTGGCAATTTGCAAACTTTTCCACACGGGATATTATCCACTTATACAGTATCTGTGCTAATATAAGCATGATGGTTTATGCAAGAGAATGATATGCAGTTGCTTATGATTCTGAGACACGTTTCCATGGTCTTACAGAAATTATAGACTAATGTATTGGAATAATCACAACAAGAGGGTCATTATGGCCCAATATCGCTCACCTGAGACTACAGCCCCTGGCCGTCATAGAATTTTTATCCGAATCATTTTGAAATCAAGATTTTCAAAGTTTTCCTGTCTGTTGCTATGGCACCAGAGTTCTGCACAGAAGATTGTCACAAGTTCCCTGCCTTCATCCTTTCTAGAGTTATCTCCCTTTGTCCTCCCTCAAGTTCTCTGCCTTCATCCCTTCTAGAGTTATCTCCCTTTGTCCTTCCTCCATTTCTCTGCCTTCATCGCTTCTAGAGTTCTCTCCCTTTATCGTTTCTCAATTTCTCTGCCTTCATCCCTTCTAGAGTTCTCTCCCTTTATCGTTTCTCAATTTCTCTGCCTTCATCCCCTCAAGAGTTCTCTCCCTTTATTGTTTCTCAAGTTCTCTGCCTTCATCCATTCTAGAGTTCTCTCCCTTTATTGTTTCTCAAGTTCTCTGCCTTCATCCATTCTAGAGTTCTCTCCCTTTATTGTTTCTCAAGTTCTTTCCTATTATCCTGTAAGTAGTATAATGCATGGAACCACTATATTTGAAGGAAACCGAAAGAGGACCACCCAAGTAGCATGAATATGGTTGAAATTGGCCCAGTGGTTAAGGAGATATTGTTTGAATAAATTGTTGAAGATGCAAATTACCAACGAAGAAAGATGACAAAGCTCATCCTTGAACACTTTGTGCTCAGGTAAATGTGCTCAGGTGAGCTATAAACATATCTAAATATTATGTGAAAAGTTATAGAATATTTTACAATAGCTCACCTTTGAGCACCTTGTACCCAGGTGACCTAAAAACATAGCTAAATATGATGTGATATTTATTTTAAGCACAGTTTACCATTATGCCCTTATTTGGCGGAACTAAGCAGTCACAAACAACTATACTGGTATGTCATTATGACACAGACCAAACAACCTAAATATGTCAACACACTCACCTGATTCACTGATATATTAGATATTTTATACAAGGCTGTATGCATATCACCTTAGATGACAGACAAATATTTGACTTCACTTAGTTACTGACACATACTCTAAGCATTCGCATACTGATGTTTATGATGTGCTAAATGAAATAATTACACAGTAGTTGTTTTTCCTTTTATCAAGTTGACACCATTTTTCAACATTTTTCTCACAAAACAAGCAACAAGTAGAGGCCTCACAAAACAAGCAACAAGTAGGGGCCTCACAAAACAAGCAACAAGCAGGGCCTCACAAAACAAGCAACAAGAAGGGCCTCACAAAACAAGCAACAAGCAGGGCCTCACAAAACAAGCAACAAGAAAGGGCCTCACAAAACAAGCAACAAGAATGGGCCTCACAAAACAAGCAACAAGAATGGGCCTTACAAAACAAGTAACACGAATGGCCTCACAAAACAAGCAACAAGAAGGGCCTTACAAAATAAGCAACAAGAATGGCCTTACAAAACAAGCAACAAGAATGGCCTTACAAAACAAGCAACGAGAAGGGCCTTACAAAACAAGCAACAAGAAGGGCCTTACAAAATAAGCAACAAGAATGGCCTTACAAAACAAGCAACAAGAAGGGCCTTACAAAACAAGCAACAAGAAGGGCCTTACAAAACAAGCAACAAGAATGGCCTTACAAAACAAGCAACAAGAAGGGCCTTACAAAACAAGCAACAAGAATGGCCTTACAAAACAAGCAACAAGAAGGGCCTTACAAAACAAGCAACAAGAATGGCCTCACAAAACAAGCAACAAGAAGGGCCTTACAAAACAAGCAACAAGAATGGGGTCAGAAAACAAGCAACAACAATGGGCCTCACAAAATAAGCAACAAGAAGGGCCTCACAAAACAAGCAACAAGAAGGGCCTTACAAAACAAGCAACAACAATGGGGTCAGAAAACAAGCTACAACAATAGGCCTCACAAAACAAGCAGCAAGCAGGGCCTCACAAAACAAGCAACAAGAATGGGGTCAGAAAACAAGCAACAAGAATGGGGTCAGAAAACAAGCAACAAGAATGGGGTCAGAAAACAAGCAACAAGAAGGGTCTCACAAAACAAGCAACAAGAATGGGGTCAGAAAACAAGCAACAAGAAGGGCCTCACAAAACAAGCAACAAGCAGGGCCTCACAAAACAAGCAACAAGAATGGGGTCAGAAAACAAGCAACAAGAATGGGGTCAGAAAACAAGCAACAAGAAGGGCCTCACAAAACAAGCAACAAGAAGGGCCTCACAAAACAAGCAACAAGAAGGGCCTCACAAAACAAGCAACAAGAAAGGCCTCACAAAACAAGCAACAAGAAGGGGTCAGAAAATAAGCAACAAGAATGGCCCAACAAAACAAGCAACAAGGGCCTCACAAAACAAGCAACAAGAAGGGGTCAGAAAATAAGCAACAAGAATGGCCCAACAAAACAAGCAACAAGGGCCTCACAAAACAAGCAACAAGAAAGGCCTTACAAAACAAGCAACAAGAAGGGGTCAGAAAATAAGCAACAAGAATGGCCCAACAAAACAAGCAACAAGGGCCTCACAAAACAAGCAACAAGGGCCTCACAAAACAAGCAACAAGAAAGGTCTTACAAAACAAGCAACAAGAAGGGGTCAGAAAATAAGCAACAAGAATGGCGCAACAAAACAAGCAACAAGAAGGGGCCTCACAAAACAAGCAACAAGAAGGGCCTCACAAAACAAGCAACAAGAAGGGCCTTACAAAACAAGCAACAAGAATGGGTCAGAAAATAAGCAACAAGAATGGCCCAACAAAACAAGCAACAAGAAGGGGCCTCACAAAACAAGCAACAAGAAGGGGTCAGAAAACAAGCAACAAGAAAGGCCCAACAAAACAAGCAACAAGGGCCTCACAAAACAAGCAACAAAAGGGCTTCACAAAACTAGCAAAAAATCCTAACAAATCAAGCGACAAGAAGGGACCTAGTTAAACAAACAACAAGAAGGGGCCTCAAAAAACAAGCAACAAGAAGGGCCTCACAAAACAAGCAACAAGAAGGGCCTTACAAAACAAGCAACAAGAATGGGTCAGAAAATAAGCAACAAGAATGGCCCAACAAAACAAGCAACAAGGGCCTCAGAAAACAAGCAACAAGAAGGGGTCAGAAAACAAGCAACAAGAAAGGCCCAACAAAACAAGCAACAAGGGCCTCACAAAACAAGCAACAAAAGGGCTTCACAAAACTAGCAAAAAATCCTAACAAATCAAGCGACAAGAAGGGACCTAGTTAAACAAACAACAAGAAGGGGCCTCAAAAAACAAGCAACAAATAATTACATTTAAGTTGTTCTTCTTTTTATCAGGTTGACCCGCTTGATCAACATTTTTCAGTTGCATATGGTGGTCAGTTGACCGATAGTTTCCCTTGAAACTGTTACCCTTGAAACTGTTAATTTTCCTGGAAATAATTTTTAATTTCCCTGGAAATAATTATTAACTATGACTTACTTTCTGCAGGCAGCTGACAACTTTCCTGCATGAAATAGAAATGGAGCTTAAATGGCCATGGCAAAATATCATGGAAAGGCATGTTCTGCCCCATCTGGGAATCAAACCCTTATCTTGCGGGCGACAGTTAAGCACTCAACCAACTGAGCTAAACAGGCCGGGTTACTATGAGTAATACTTTTGACCTAAAATATAAGGATAAAATGCACACAAAAAAGTTCATGTTTGAAATTGAGGGTGCAGAATCAGTTAGAATGATCAATCATTCTAGCATGTCTGAATCTTAAAGATAGATAGTCTCATTTTTCTATCAAAATATGCTAAGTTATAATTTTGAGGAACTGGCATGTTAATGCCTTCATAGAGACATACTTAGACACTGCATTGTGACTTTTCTTGAAAGTTTCCTCGAACTTCAAAACATGTGTCCAATACTGGTATATCCTATGCTGGCGCTAACTCGGGGAGTAGGTCAGGATAGAAAATACTGGTATCTGACACTTGTATTTGTGGTTTTCTTAAACATGGAAGTAAAGTGACCATGCAGTGATGTACGGTACATCTGTATGATGTAAATTACCACAAATTTTCTCATATTCGACACCAAGAATATTTCGTCCAAAAAATACGACTATGTACCTTTAAACATTAAACATTCACTATCAGATTTAACCTAGAATACAAAAGTAGGACAATGACACTCGTGATTTTTGTCTTTCTTCATTTGAAATTCAATTTGCTGTCAAAGCATCTACTTTATTTCCAATGATCTTGGTTCAACAACCGCAGAATAACAATCTTCCTTAATCTCCATAAAAGTCAGTTACATGCATAAATCATGATATAACGGAACCATTAACCAGGGGCCTTATTATTCACGAACAATTAAGACTGAAACTCAGACTTAGACTTTAAAATCTTAAATGTTCATTTTGCTCCTACGTTGTTATAACAGTATATTTGTTTATAAAACATAGCAAAAGTGTTAATTAAACAACAACAATTATTCAGACAAAATTTCATTCAAATGAAAACGAAAGGCTGGTCAATTAAACTTTCATAAATTTAATTGGTCAAAACCTATACCTACCAACATCCTCCCTTCAACAAACCAATTGGTCATTACCTCTACCTAGCAACACCCTACCTTCAACAAACAACTTGATCAAAACCTCTACCTAGCAACACCCTCCCTTCAACAAACAAATTGGTCATTACCTCTACCTAGCAACACCCTACCTTCAACAAACAACTTGATCAAAACCTCTACCTAGCAACACCCTACCTTCAACAAACAACTTGATCAAAACCTCTACCTACCAACATCCTCCCTTCAACAAACCAATTGGTCATTACCTCTACCTAGGAACATCCTCCCTTCAACAAACCAATTGGTCATAACCTCTACCTAGCAACACTCTCCCTTCAACAAACAAATTGGTCATAACCTCTACCTACCAACATCCTCCCTTCAACAAACCAATTGGTCATTACCTCTACCTACCAACATCCTCCCTTCAACAAACCAATTGGTCATAACCTCTACCTAGCAACACTCTCCCTTCAACAAACAAATTGGTCATAACCTCTACCTACCAACATCCTCCCTTCAACAAACCAATTGGTCATTACCTCTACCTAGGAACATCCTCCCTTCAACAAACCAATTGGTCATAACCTCTACCTAGCAACACTCTCCCTTCAACAAACAAATTGGTCATAACCTCTACCTACCAACATCCTCCCTTCAACAAACAAATTGGTCATAACCTCTACCTAGGAACATCCTCCCTTCAACAAACAAATTGGTCATAACCTCTACCTACCAACATCCTCCCTTCAACAAACCAATTGGTCATAACCTCTACCTAGGAACATCCTCCCTTTAACAAACTAATTGTTCATAACCTCTACCTACCAACATCCTCCCTTCAACAAACAAATTGGTCAAAACCTCTCCCTAGCAACACCCTCCCTTCAACAAACATATTGGTCAAAACCTCTACCTAGCAACACCCTCCCTTCAACAAACAAATTGGTCAAAACCTCTCCCTAGCAACACCCTCCTTTCAACAAACAAATTGGTCAAAACCTCTACCTAGCAACACCCTCCCTTCAACAAACAAATTGGTCAAAACCTCTCCCTAGCAACACCCTCCCTTCAACAAACAAATTGGTCAAAACCTCTACCTAGCAACACTCTCCCTTCAACAAACAAATTGGTCAAAACCTCTACCTAGCAACACCCTCCCTTCAACAAACAAATTGGTCAAAACCTCTGCCTAGCAACACCCTCCCTTCAACAAACAAATTGGTCAAAACCTCTACCTAGCAACACCCTCCCTTCAACAAACAAATTGGTCAAAACCTCTCCCTAGCAACACCCTCCCTTCAACAAACAAATTGGTCAAAACCTCTACCTACCAAAATCCTCCTTTCAACCAACAAATTGGTCAAAACCTCTACCTAGCAACACTCTCCCTTCAACAAACAAATTGGTCAAAACCTCTCCCTAGCAACACCCTCCCTTCAACAAACAAATTGGTCAAAACCTCTACCTAGCAACACTCTCCCTTCAACAAACAAATTGGTCAAAACCTCTACCTACCAAAATCCTCCTTTCAACCAACAAATTGGTCAAAACCTCTACCTAGCAACACCCTCCCTTCAACCAACAAATTGGTCAAAACCTCTACCTAGCGACATCCTCCTTCAACCAACCAATTGGTCAAAACCTCTACCTACCAACACTCTCCCTTCAACAAACAAATTGGTCAAAACCTCTACCTACCAACATCCTCCCTTCAACCAACAACTCGGTCAAAACCTCTACCTAGCGACATCCTCCTTCAACAAACAAATTGGTCAAAACCTCTACCTACCAACACTCTCCCTTCAACAAACAAATTGGTCAAAACCTATACCTACCAACACTCTCCCTTCAACCAACAAATTGGTCAAAACCTCTACCTAGCAACACCCTCCCTTCAACAAACAAATTGGTCAAAACCTCTACCTACCAACATCCTCCCTTCAACAAACAAATTGGTCAAAACCTTTACCTAGCAACACCCTACCTTCAACAAACAACTTGATCAAAACCTCTACCTAGCAACACCCTCCCTTCAACAAACAAATTGGTCAAAACCTCTACCTAGCGACATCCTCCTTTCAACCAACAATTTGGTCAAAACCTCTACCTAGCGACATCCTCCCTTCAACAAACAAATTGGTCAAAACCTCTCCTTAGCAACCATGCTACCAAAGCGGTCAATTTGCTAGCTTACTTTAGAAATGTTGTACAGAGTAGATATTCATTACAATGAGTGGGTTTGATCATGAACTTCAAAATTCCTACAATTATATAACTAGATTTTGTACAAAATTTCGAGGGGTTAAAGCCAGAATCTACCATCTCCTTAATAAATTTATATGGAGATAGCAGGTTCTGGTGCCAACACCTCGAAATGTAGATAATCCATATGCGCAGTTATAGGACAGTGACAGCTTTAACAGAATAAAACTGACATTATCCATCATAATTTGATGTGCGATAGAATAAATAGCAAATCGCAGTACCAAGGGAGATAATTCATACTGGGAAGAGACACATCATACATAATTGTCTCCCCTGATTAAGCAAGAAATGCATGCCTCAATGAAGCGTTTTCTTCTATGCATTGTAAAGCCTGTTCATAATCTGTTTCTTTTTTTCTTGAGTCAAGATCTATCAAGAACATCAATTTCACACACAATGATTTGTATTTTAATTAGAAATGAAATGTGTATTATTTGTGTAAATGTATCATCAACCTTCCCTTTTTATATAATAACATATGTAAATATGCACAGTAAAACCTCACTTAAAGACCACCTCAATAATAAGACTGCCTCAATATTAAGAACACGATATTCAAGTCCATTTTCACCGTTTTGCTCTTTATTCAACCTCAATATTATGATTACCTCAATTAGAAGACCAGTTTTCAATGGTCCCAAGGGTGGTCATATTATTACGGTTTTACTGTATATATATATACTATAATATATACAAGAACGAGTAATATATTATACACATGTATCCTCATGAACATAAGGATTGCCTCTTTTATAGCCAAATGAATACCACAGCAATCGTCGACCTTGATTCTAAATTATATTGTTATTATTATCTGTACAATCCAATACATGTTATACACTGTTCATTAAGTTTTGGTCGCTTATACCTACGTGCTTTAGTTGGTAGGTAAAGGTGAAAACATTTGGGTGGTCTGATGCCAAAGTGAAATAACCAACATTTTCTGAAGATAGAGTTATCTACTCCTTGTTACTGTTCATAAAGGCATTTTTATTTGGTCTAGTTTCCAGCTTTCTAAAACGTCTATAGCAGGAGCATTATTTCAAATGATGAAGTGAAGTATGCATGCCAAAATATACTATCCCACAAAATCCTTTTTTTTTAAACTGCAAATAAATATCATTTGGAACTAAATAACAATGTATGGCTATATGACCAAATAACAGCATGAATACTTCATACGTTGTCTAGAAATTTTCGTCTTTTATTGGAAATTCAAAATACTTTAAAGTCAATCTTCTCAAAATGACCTATGTGAGGCTTAGTTCCCTTTGGCATCAGACCACTCATTTATATAACAGTATACACAAATGAGCGAGACATTTTTTAAAGTCCAAGTATATCAACACAATCCCATTTTGTATTCTTTGGATACTATTTTTCATAAAGCCTTCGTGCTTCACATGTATACTGGAGCATTTCATTCTGGATTACATTCTGCACATGCAATTTTCAAGCATAAACTTTAGTCCATCGCGCCCGGTGAGATAGTACACATTGCGCGAATACTAATTGTCATAGTTTAAAGTCCAACATTTTGTTGCAAATTCAATAAATAAGGGATGGGCAAACTGACACATAATTATATATTAGGGATGTCAACGAATGGCAATTTTGGTATTCGCATATTCGGTCGACCTTCCAAACGACTATTCGAATATTCGAACATTCGACCTTCTTATTTACTAATAATACATTTGAAAGTTTAACTTTTAGTTGATGCTTATCAATTTTGTATTTTAAACTGGTCAATCCACGAGATTACTAATTTGTTCAGGGCCCAAGTGTCATCACCAGAGTGTTATATCTCTCTTGCCCCCAAATGTACATGACATGTCAATTAACACCTGTAGATATTATTTTCACGCGTAAAATTTCATTCAATGCCGGTTCACCTAACCAGTTTTTCCTGGACTGAATTCTTACCAGTACTAACTTACCCTTCCACAAGGAGCCGGCAACTTCTCCACATGTGGAGGAAAATCGACATTTTTGTCAAATTTTCATGGAAGGGTATGACCTGCCGCGACCGGGAATCGAACCCAGATCGCCGGGTTACAAGTCCAGCGCACTAACCACTGGACCACGGCCGCGGCTCTACTTGCATTCAGAGTATATATTGAAAAAAATATTTTATCGAATATTCGAAGCCACATCAGTATTCAAATATTTGTTTGTAAGTCCGAATATTAGAATATCCGAATATTCGTTGACATCCCTATTAAATATATATAAATACAGTACAGTGTATAACTATATACCTATGTAATTAATTGAGGGTGTATACATGCTCAGCCTCCGTACTCTAATAATGACCCTCATCCTTCACTTAACCTTGGATGTGGGAACATTTTGTACCATTATAGAATGACAAGAAATGAAACACAATAAGCTTAAAACTTTTTTCATTTATTTTTCCATAGAATAAAATCTCTGTTTTATATCATTTTCAAGAATTGGTTATATTCAGCAACAGATCTTTTCGCTATCTCCAGACACCATTCTTCGTCTCTAATAGATATTAACGACATTAACGACACGTAGTTCTCTTTCACAGGATCGTACTGATCACGTCCATGTTTTACGAGAAATCGGTGTCGACATTCAATCTTCCATTTTGAAGTGTTCAATACCTGCGGAGTCTGAGCGATTAAAGAATGAGGTATTCCCATCACATCATGAACGTAATCAAAACTGTCAATGATAACTTGTGGCTCTACAAACAGACAAAATACAATTAAATAACTTCTACTCAATGTCGGACAAGCTACTCATTGTCACACACACTACTCATTGTCACACACACTACTCATTGTTCGACAAGCTACTCATTGTCGGAAAAAACAACTCATTGTCGAATATACTACTCATTGTTTGAAAAACAACTCATTGTCAGACAAACAACTCATTTTTTGAGAAACTGGTTTCCTAATACCGTTTCAAAATTTGCCCGACATTGGGTCTGATAAACTTACAATTGTTGTCAGACCGAAAGAAATTTTGCCCGACATCTACTAGAATTGTTAACTTGCCTGACAATTGGTCAGGGACCTTACAAAAAACTATGGAAACTGGTTAAAGTTTTTCTGACATGTTCAGTTCAGAATTGTCATTGATATTAAAGTATTAAAGTTGATTAAATGGTCAACCTTTATAACGAATATTCATCTTTCATCCATTAAAAAACGGTATCAACTATTAGTTTATCATAACCATTTCTTCACCATAAAAATCTGAGTGCCGGGGACTAAAAGAAATCAAAACCTAGAGTATTCACTGCTAATATATAAAATTTCTCGGTAGTTTTTTTAAGTACATAATTTACCTTTGTGAAAGATCTTTGGGAAAGTCAAAAACATCGTCTTCAACTCTTCTTTAGAAAATCCATATTCCTTCTCCAACACAATTGTATGATGCTGAAAAGTAAAATAAGACCTTTCATCAACCAAGTTATAAAATCCAAACGCGACTGTATGAATTTGAGATGAAAATGATCTGCGATTGATATGTAATTTCAGCATACACACCTTGAATCTTCTTATACAAACACAGAATGGGCTCTTGTTCTTTTCATAAAAATCTTCTTCCCGAAGTTTTCAGAAAGTATCCGTACATTAAAATATTTTCGACATCTAAAATTTGCTAACAGCCGATTTAAAGTAATTACCAGAGTTTTCCTAAGGATTTTTCAGTTAGGGGTCCTTGAACCCACGTGTTTGACAAATTTGGGGTCCTTAGTAAATTTGTAGGGTCCCAGAAAATTATGCTGTTTATACTAGCCAAAGGTTTATTTTAGGGGTCACAGGGATGGACAGTAAGTGGAAGATGGGGAGTTCCTAGAAAGACAAGGGAGTAAGGGACTCAAGATTTCTGCGTCAGGGAAATCCCTAGTTTACTATTAAAATCACTGTATAAACTTTTTTCCGTATATTCCTAAAAAAAAAATTTTTTTTAAAGACGAGGTCTCGCAAGACAAGCAAAAAGTTACCTCCCTTGAGCAAAAATAGGTATACTAGCGTCATTCAACTTAATAACTGACACAGAAATGTCGCTTGAAAATATATGAAGAACATACACCATACAAACTGCTTCAAGGAGTAAACTACGTTTTAAAGGCCATCCTTATAAAATTGTTTGTTTGGCATTACCCCACCCAGCAAAATTTAGGTGGGTAGGTAAAAATCCATTTTTTATTTATTATTTTTATGTTCATACTAGTTAGGCCAAAAAAAAATATCTGTGTTTAGGGTAACGGTCTCAAAAATACAGTTAAAAATCGAAAAACCCCGACCCTAGAGTTTACGACCCTGGAGAATTTTTTTTTCGATTTTTAACTGTTTTTGAAAAAAATAAAATAAAATTGTTAGGTAGGGTCGGGTTACCCGAAACACAGATATTTTTTTTTAGGCCTTATGTCTCTTATAACTCTTGTTTAGAGTGGCTTTGTACATTGTAAATTGTTTTCATTGTATGCATATAAGTGTTGTTTGTACAAAGATGAGACGTTTATAAACAAATATACCATACTACTAGTTTTAACTATTAATATGCTGTTCAAAATTCCGACTAAGACCACTCAAAATTTGTTCTGGTTAGGGGCCATTTACATAAGCAAGTAAGGTGGTGCCAAACAAATGATTTTTAATTATGGACTTAGAGACTCCGTCGTACAGACCTGAAGATAAATAGACGGTGCAATGATCAGCTTAGAATATCCACCAACTTTTGCTCGCATCTGCTCACCTGAAATATATCAAACAAGACATTAAGCAGTGACTTTTTTGTTAATTTTACTATTATTTTTGTACGTTTCCCCATACCAAAAAGTGTCAATTTTTCTAAAAAAAATCTTATTTTTTTCCAATTTCTTTGTTCATTTTCACCCCTCTTGACTGAATTTCTTTTTGTGTCAGGTTTTTGTGTATTTAACCTTTTATAAAAGACCATTGCCTTGAATATTTGCTCATACATCACCTCTTATATATAACAAACACCAGCCACAGCTGAAAAGTTATTTTTATAAGTAAAACAACCATTTCCTTATTTTCCCAAATTTGGGATTTATCACACCTATTTTCCCAATTGAAATGGCAAAGGCAGTAAAATTATTTTCAAAATAATCATTGTTAGGAAACTAGGGCAATCACTGATTTTCCAGGTACCAAGATTAAATTTTACAATAATTATGATACATCGAAGAAGGAAAGCTGTTTCTACCACTGGCAGCCAAGCCACGTTTTTAATGGACAACAATGGCCTTCACTGTTTTGGCACAACACAATCAAAGAGTAATTCCTGTGAAGCTTAAATGAACTTTAACAATAGTTAATAGTTATCTGTCATTTGGGGGCAACTGATGAGGGGTTTCACTAGGGGCTGAATCTCAAGGGTCATTTTGATAATTTTTATCAGATTTTATTATTTCATAGCCAAAATATTTTACCCTTCAGCCAAAATCCTGAGGGTCAAAATGTGGCCCTTTGGACATCCCAGGGGTCAAAGGGTCAACTCAACTTTCTCAAGGTCAAATGGAACCCCTGTTGATGAATAACAGAACCCCTGATAATTGTCAAGGAATTGGAGTATGAATCACAGACACAAGAAATTGTAACTAACATACACACCAGTAAGGTTAAACAGCTTTTGTATAAATCCAAGTCGGGCATCAATTTCGTGAACAGGAATCAGCAAAAATTTCGGATCTTTGTCCAGCATGTTTGAAATGTGTTCAATTTTAAAATTTTTGGAACGCAAGTAATCCACTCGCACCTGAAACATAGAGGAAGACAATAACAGTTAACATAAAATCAATGCAACTGGGTTACAAGTTATAAAAATAAGCAAACTGAAAGCAGGGGTTCCACTAGGTGCTGAAGTTTAAGGGTCATTTTGATAATTTGCGACTGGATTTTCTCATTGCCAAATTACCTATAATTTAGAGAAAAATTGATCCTTCAGACAGAATCCTTAGAGTCAAAATGTGACTTTTTGGAAATTACAGGGGTCAAAGGGTCAACTCAAGGGTCCAATCCCTGGATACAAAACGATGGGACCAACCATTCTTAAAACCTGTTACTTCAAAATCGCAGCTTTTTTGAATACTTTTTGGCATTGGGACAACGTGTATAGCCGGATAATGGCTATAAAACCAGCTGAAAAAACTCTGCAGGTTTTTACAATAGTGTCATCGATATACAGATTAAGAGCAACATTCAATACTTTGTACCCAAAAACTTACAAGTAAGACTTTTAACATAAATTTCAATCACAAATTCTATCAATAACAAACATATCAAAATAACCTTAAAATAATAACGTTCTGACAATACAACAAACCAATAGTTTGACTGATTTGATAAAATTCTGTGACATATTGATATAAAAAAGTTCTGAATATCAAAATGGTAACTACAAAACTTGTGTAAAACCATATGTGTACAAAACTGTCATTTACCTGCAGGTTTTGAAGTGAGTGCTGAAAAATCCATGGACATCTGGTGATCAGTCTGCCAACTTGATCCTCAGGTACACCATTATCTCTGAGAAAGAAAATGTAAGGCGCCATTTCTTTTTTATGATGCAAACTCATCACTGTATTGATCATTCCCTTTTTCCGAAGACTCGTCAGATCGACCCCAACTTTAACTAGTGCCTGCAACACGTTGCTATCATTCACAACTTCCTCTAAACTAAAAGTTGAAGGCATTTCAACCTTTTCAACATCTCTAACAACTAATTCACCTCTTTCAGCTAGTTTTAATTGATGACGCTCACTCATTTCCACAACATCAGAGTTATCATTATCATGACTTCTACTCTTACCTTTCCTTCCTCGCTTTTTTTCATTTAAAACAGTTTCTAGAATTGACTTGGGTTTGTAGTATTTTGGCACGTCTAGTTCGGTAGCAGGGACTTCTGGTGGAGTCTTTTCCAGATCTATAATCTCATCAACAATGTTGTCCATAAATTCAGCAACATCTCTTACTCTACGGTTTGATTTGCGTGCACGGCGACCTTTCCCATGATCGTCTAAGATTACAACTTCTTTAGAACTTTCACACTCCAATTGTTCCCCATTATCAATAAATGCTGTAACAGTCTTACTTTCACTATATTCGTCTATCTTTACAACATCTTTAAAACTTTCACAGTCAAGTTCCTCGCCATCTTCAACAAATGCTGTAACAGTCGTACTTTTACTATATTCGTCTATCTTTACAACATCTTTAAAACTTTCACAGTCAAGTTCCTCGCCATCTTCAACAAATGCTGTTACAGTCGTATTTTCATTAGCCTTCTCCGAATGCTGTCTTAGTGTTCCGCAATAAAATTCTCTCTTGTAGATGTTAAAAAGACACTTCTTGTAAACTGCTGAAAGTCTTTGAGGCACATGTTTAGGTTCAGAGCATGAATTTCTTTGTTGTCTAGTCAAGCATTTGTCACATAATGGAACTTGGTGTGAACTTTCAATTCTTTGAAACAGAATTTGAGCAGCTGCAAATGTGAGTCTATTATGATGAAGGAACTGGCGACTGAATGAACACTTTAACATTTTGACCAGTCTTGTATTATACCTCCAAGTAAATTTAATTGTTCCTGAAAGAAAACAATCTGTTCAATTATTCTTAGTGGTGTGGGGTTAGAGATGGCAATCTGGCTAGCTTAGTCAGTAGAGCGCCATATAAATCAAATGTTTTGAGGGTCATGGGTTTGAGCCACAAATCAGACACATTTTTTGCCTCGATTGAGGCAGCAGTTTTTGATGGCCAGTGGTGGCTGAGCCCCCAACACTGGATGAGGAGGAGTGTAGTGGTGTGGGGTTGGGTGTCCTCCTGGGGTTGTGTGTTTGATCCCCACATTGGGCACACTTTTCCACTGTCAATTCATTCTCATGTCAGATATTCAAAACATGCAAAATATAAAGAATGGGACTCAATTTACACTTGTTATTTTTACCAGATACGTAAAATTAAACTTTTTTCTGCTGCAAATTAGAAAGGTATCTAATAATAGAAACTGGCCAAGGTCGAAAAAGACTATCCGAATACTGATACTTTATCCCATGCGACTAAAAATTAACATACAGTGAATAGATGCGTGTAAAGCCATATCATATCTAAGATACATTCAAGAAATTATTATTCTGTCAAACAACGTAAAAATTCATCCCGCATTCATGTAATTATTTCGAATTTTACCTATGCGTGTTAGCAAATCCCAATTTCTGACGCAGTGGTCTCCCTTTATTAATATTGGTAAGGGAGATAAGATATGTAATGAACGGAACGCTTTGTAGCAGTTACTTCCCTTAGAAGACACCGAATGTAATTGAAACGCTTCAAATGGCTACCCTTTTATAGCCGTATATGCTTTATTGTTTGGTACGAGTATGGTACATTTTCAAACTCATATGCAATAATTTTATTTGTGTGTGGTACATCATGTGGTGTATACATGTATGTGAATATGTTTGTAAACTATATCTGGTTATTAATTAAGTAGTTATCTAGTTTCTTTAACGTGATAACCATGATACTTATCTTGTTAATTAAGTAGTTAATTGGTGGCAGAAATATGCCACCATAGTGTATACAATATTTATAACTGCAATATAATAAAGACATATTTAAATGATTAAATCTTTGTTTTATGTGTTTGACTACACCACATAGCCAGTACATTCTAAACACTATGTTTAATAACTACCACTGCACTACCCTCGACGCGATGTCTGCACAGCGGATTTTGAGCGAGTATTCAAGTTGAAACTGAAGACCACTGTCCAGAGCAAGATAATGATGGACAAAATTCTTTTGTATCTACATACAGTGAACATGTGAGATATGCAGACAGAAGTTTTGCATGACTATGACGTCACCCCTTAGATCACGTGTCCCAGACATTTTTTTTGCAAGATTGATGTATTTACAATCGTAGATAACAGTATGCTAACCACAGTGCAACATATTAGGGATTAATTGTTCTGAGTTAGTTTGTGGTGTTCATCGCATTTGTTTACTTGTTTCGCACTGTGCACGTGAATAGTCTTTTATTTGGAAATTGAAAATGGCGTCTACAAACGCGTTTAGTTGGTTGGATTATTTAATTTTCATACTAATGTTAGTAATTTCAGCAGCGATTGGATTATTTTTTGCCGTGAGAGACAATAAGAATCAGACAACAACCAACTTTCTGCTTGGTGGGAGACGCATGTCCATATTTCCGGTGACGCTGTCTCTTTTGGCTAGCTTCCTGTCCGCCATCTTGGTTCTGGGAGTACCTGCAGAAATATTCTACCACGGAACAATGTACTGGTTGATCTCATTAAGCAATATTATTGCAATTCCGGTTGCTTGTCACGCATTTCTTCCTGTTTTCCACGATTTGCAATTGACCAGCGCTTACGAGGTACGCCATTTGTAAAACACTACGCGCTAAAAGTAGTCCATTTGCATTTAAAGCTATTCGATGAATTATCCCCCACAACATCGATTACACCAAAGCAAAAAGTAATTCCATTTTGATTTCGAAGCAATGTATATTCTCTTCTTGAGTATCTTGGAATGCCGAAGTGCGAAAATCGGCACAGGAAACAAAAAACTGCAATTCGATTTGCGGACTTACCGAATTTTCGATACTGTGAATGATGATTTTTAATTCGCTAAAATATCGATCACGTCTTTCTTACACCACAAGAAAAATACACACAAGTCAGAAATATCTGTATAATAAAACTTATGTTTTATGATGTTTACGTTTTCAAACGTCGCCATTGGCCTGTAGATGATCCTATGTAATTATATGTCCGCGCTATTGCGAACTTTGCCTCTTCTTTATTGCAGTATTTGGAGAAAAGATTTTCAAGACCCGTTCGTGTTATCGCAGTTATTTTCCAAATACTAATGGTAAATTACTAATTTTCTTCTACTTTTTAGGTTTGGTCACGGACTTATAAGTCCATGGTTTGGTAGACCATTGGGGCCATGTTTACACATGATCAGCTGATCTGGATCAAATTGATCTATGAAAATATTTGCTAATTTCATGAAGCCATTGAACACTCTTTCCAGTAATTCTAATAAACTCACACACAAATACCTAAACATCTTCTAATTAACATTGTGAAATAGTCAAAACTTCACCATGATGTTGAGAAATTAATTTATGACTGAAACTGACCTAGATCAAATCAGGATCAATTTTCCAAAAGCGGTCACTTTGCAGAATGTTTTTAGCTTTGAATGACACTTTTTACAAGGTTTGGAAGATCCTATATTTGATCTTGATCGGCCTGAAAACATATTTTTCGAGAACACGAGACCAGGAGAAGTTGCGCTGCACTAGACCTACTGGGACTAGAACTCTCGACATTAATGCGGCAAAACTGGAGGTTTTATTGAATCGCCCACTCAGGGCATCATGGCTTGCGAAGATCTTCGGCCTAATGCATAAACATTTAAGTACGAAAGTCAGTTTCGGCCTATTGTTGCCAGCTGTCTTGACTTGTAGAGACTTCGATATTTTCCATCCATTAATCCCACCTTCGCTGTTTGTCATCTTTAATTCACCTATTTATTCCTTATGGTCGACCAGGCCATTCTTTGCGCCTCTGTTTCCTTACGTATGTACCCTTGAACCTCCTCAAGTGCCTTATGTTTTATGGATTGTTGTTTTCCCGAAGGTCTGTGTGGGGAGGCACTGTCTTATGTATGTGGCGTTCTTTTGCTCCTATGTTGTTACAACAGTATATATTTTAACAAAATTGGCAAAAGTGAACAGAGGGAAACAACAATTAATCAGACAGCATTTCGATTGTTTAGATTTGACGAAAACGAAATGATGGTAAATATAAAACTTGCAAATTTAAAACATGAGTCTGAGTTTCAGATTTAAATTGTTTGTGAATAATGACCCTGGTCTCAAACTGGTCAGATCAGGTTCAAGGTTATTGTGTTTATCTTACATTCTGACTCTTGTTATGGAAGATGTTTACTTTAAACTTCTGTAGCAAAAATTAGACCGCAAGATAGTACATCCAGTTGTTTATCGTCTCGTATTTAGGCGACAAACATTCAGCGTGATGGTCGCGTGTCCTTTTAAGTTTCAAACCAATGGATACGTATACTGCAGGCAAACGAACATTTGTCGACGGTATGAACGCCCGTTTCCCTGGTACGAACTTACGGCGAAGATGACCGTGAACTTCACAGTTCCCGATTTTGGCGCGAGTGCTGGTTAGCAACGCGGGAAGCAGTCTTCTAAATTAGTGGAAAACTTGTTTATAATCGATGTAAAATAAATAAGTTAAGAGTAAGTAGAACCAACGCTATCAAAATATATAAGTTTTAGATTTAAATTGTTTGTGAATAATGACCCTGGTCTCAAACTGGTCAGATCAGGTTCAAGGTTCTCGTGTTTATCTTACATTCTGACTCTTGTTATGGAAGATGTTTATTTAAACTTCTGTAGCAATAAACATAATAATAAAGTTAGACCACAAGATGTATATAGTACATCTAGATGTTTATCGTCTCGTAGTAAAGCGACAAACATTCAGCTTAATGGTCACCGTGTCCATTTAAGTTTCAAACCAATGGAAACTGCAGGCAAACGAACATTTGTCGACGGTATGAAAACGCCCGTCTCTCTGATACGAAATTACGGCGAAGATGACCGTGAACTTCACAGTTCCCGATTTTGGCGCGAGTGCTGGTTAGCAACACGGGAAGCCGTCTTCTATATAAGTGGAAAACTTGTTTCGTAATCGATGTAAAATAAATAAGTTTAGAGTTATTATAATCAAAAACCCTATCAAAACCATATACAATACAGTCGGACCTCGTTCATTCGAATTCATGCGGTCTCATTTTTCTCCACACTAGAGGTACATGTGTGTAGAACAGCTATTGCATTTCAACACTCTTAGACAAGCGTTCTTTCATAATAATCTAACAAGAGATTTTTGGACGACTTACCTTTGAATGGTACCACTCAAAAGGGTATCGATCGAGTGTGTTTAAAATAAAATAGTTTTCGTGTTTCCATTTCATTTTCAGACACTATATATGGGCGTAGTCTTGTGCGCACCAGCAATAGCTTTGAACCAAGGTAGGAACCTTTCATGATTCTTCATCGTCTTCTTTCCCAGTAGATGCCAAAGTTCTTGGCGTATAAGCTCGTTTTTGTAACGCTATCGGGATTGGGGGCGTACTTTTTAAGTCATTTTTGGGTTTGCTCAAGCCTTATAAACCGGCAATGCTTGTGTTTTTGTCTTTGTTTATAAGCAACATCATTATAGAATTCTACAGTATATCAAAATCGCTTACTAGTACTTGAACATCTAATAATTAAAATATCTGTATATTTTCGTATTTATAGAGTGTTAAGGTTTTTTTCTGCCCAGTTTCGGCCTATTGTTGCCAGCTGTCTTGACTTGTCCTGTTATCTTTTCCATCCATTAATTCCTTCCGTCACTGTTTGTTCTCTTTAATTCCCTAGTTATTCCTTATGGTCGGCCATGCCATTCTGTGTGCCTCTGTTCCCTAACGTATGTACCCTTTAACCTCCTCGAGTGCCTTATGTGTTATGGATTGTTGTTTTCCCGAAGGTCTGTGTGGGGAGGCCTGTAGCAACTTACGATAAGTTTTTTACTATACCTATAACAAGAAATATCTTGAAAAGACGGTCGGCTCAATTTGGAGGTTAAGATTCGTTGTGCAACATAAAAAATGCCGATAGGTTACGATTGCTGGTCACTCCAGATCAAAAATGGATTTCGGTAACGTACCCTTTATCGAAAGGTTAACCAATCCGCGTCAATGTTACAAACGTTGTTCGGTTGAAGAGAAATTGGTGGTTAACGTAAAATTTGATTGGTTTACACAACACTGATATGCGAATAGCAAAACCATGTTTTGACAGACGTTGACATATAGGTCTACCAGTGTATCGTATTTGTCTTTGTGTAAGTACGGGCTTTGCTTATCAGAAAAAAACCTAATATTTCAGTGATGGGTCTTGATATGTTAGTGTCCATTCTTGTGATCGGTTGTGTGTGTACATTCTACACAGCGATGGTGAGTATACTATATATTGTAACAAATTAATACAATGCAGAAAAATAATTGCAATAAATACGGAACCCTTTTCGCCACAATCTTTGTACCATCGGCAAAACGTAGCGAGGTATTAATTGGCGCCTTGTCGCATTTCCTGAAAGAGAAAATATAACTAGCAACAATCAGCAATCATAGACATAGCGTTCCTCAGTTATAACAAATATATTTGAAATGTTATGTACGGTGGCATAGAGGTGACATGTGTGAATTATTTTTTATCTCGTTCCCACGACTTAGTTTGTCGTGAGAACGAGTTGGTAAGTCGTTGCTACGACATACTAAGTATTGGAAACGAGTTAGTAAGTCGTGGGAACGAGATACAAATAATTTCACACATGTCACCTCTATGCCACTGTATTAATTTATGTATCAAACCCAAAGTATAAAATATAACATGCACGTTTAACTTCGTAACTTGTTGGTGTATCTTTGATTGCGGACCAGAGTCAACATAAAGTGTAGCTTGTTAATTATATGGCATGAGTAAGTCACTGTCGAATGTTATCAATACGAAGGGTGTGAGAATTGCGGAAATTAACGAAAATTAACGACTTTGTACGAATATCTTGCAGGGTGGGTTAAAAGCCGTAATATGGACGGACGCGTTTCAAATGACAATCGTTTTCGTGGGTATTGTTGCTGTGGTCTGGAAAGGAACTATAGAAGTAGGAGGATTTAATGTTGTCTGGGAAACAGCGAGGAACGGTAGCAAATTGCAGACTGCCAAGTAATAACAGAACGTTTGCATTTCTGTATGTGTCATAGAAAGAGAAACTGAAAACAGAACATAATAAAGACCACATAAACTCCTTTTAAGGAAATATCTGCTGATGTCTGTCCGGACATATTGTCTTTTCATGATTATAAACATTATATACAGTGCAACCTCTTTATATCGGTCCCATCTTGACCAATAACCTCTTTTAAGCAAAATTGTCTTTGGTCCATAACAAAAATTCAAAATGTACAACAAACGTATATTTCTATATTTTTGCAAAAAAATATTTTCATTACTATAGAGGCCTGTTGGTCTCTAGCGGGCAATGACCAAATATGGTATTATCTCACGGAAATATACGGAAAGTGGCGGCCACAGTCGGAGTCTAGTGGCGGGAAATACTCGAATCGTGGATACTCTTTCTTTCGGAGGTTTATACCGTTGATGAAAGACACGTTACACTTTGCTTATTGCAATTTTCACGACTCAAAGCGATATCGAGACGTATATAGTTGCTTAAAGTGTACTGTGTGTGAGATCTGCCCTCATTTCTTCCTGGCATTAGTCTGTTTGAGCACATAGTTTCTCTTACTTAGAAGATTTGGTTTTGCGGAATATTTGTATTGTATTTTCGCGATCCTTTCTTTTTGTGCTCAAAAAATCGTTCTGTAGATTATATTGCTCTGAATAAGGCCTCTGCCTTATACCGGACGTCCGAATCTGTGATTGGGATCATTTCGTTTGTTGTTAGATTAGTGTAAAAGCTCTGGAATAGGTGACTACCTACTTTTGGGGTAAGAACTTTTTGTTTTGACAAATTATTGTTGATTTTGTTTTCTTTAGACTATTGTTGATTCTGTTTGCTTTACAATAGGTACCTACCTACTTTGGGGCGTGAGAATCAGTTACTAATCATTAAGATCAGTTTGTTTTGTGATTAAGATTAGTTAATCGTTTTGGACTAGGCTGCTACCTACTTCCAGACGTGAGAATAGTTTGTTTTGTTTTTGATATTGTATTGATATTTAATTATTAAAGATTCTGACTTCTCAGTAGTAGGCTGCTACCTACTTTCTGGTGTGAGAATTGATATAAGCTTTGAATTTCTGATCTTTTACTGGCTTTCTATAGTAGATTTGATACAGTATGGATTATGTTGATCGGTTGGAGGAAGTTTTAGTTTCAGGTTTTCCGTTAGCATTGGTTGCTGGTGATTCCAATGTTCATCGAATCAACAATGTTGTGGATGAAGATGCAACAATAGAGTGTCTACCCGTCTCTGGTGAGTCTGTTTAATCTTTTTGAATCTATTGCAAATGGTTTTTACTTAACCACCACCAACACCACCAATTGCGTTAAGAGGGGGCATATATAGATTTGTCATCTGTCAAATTGTTTGTCTCCAATTTGTTGCATTTAACTTTAGTAGTGTTTGAGCTACCATTACACTGTTCATTCATCAAACTAAACAGGAATATTAGTCTGCATCTGTAGTTACTAGGGGTGCAACGATACAGCCAACCCGTATTGCGATATGTATCGCAATACATTACACACTTTTATGTAAAGAAAAACACAATGAAACTGAACCCATAGATTTATTTCCTTGTAGCTATAGCATCAAAATCAAACAGGAATCAAAGGGAAACACTGAAGGCGGCATTGCCTTATACATCGGTTGGCTGTGGTGGCAACTTTTTGATGTCTCTACAAACGGCGACCCATTTGATCTAAGATACTAGACATTCTAAAAGATGTAGCGGTCTTCAATAGTTTTAAAAGTCGGCTACATTGTTTGCAATATGTGCTGAAATATTAGATAAAATATCGCAATACAGGGAAGTCGTACCACAATACGTATTGGCCAGACGCTGTATTGCAATATACCGGTACCGGTATATTGTTGCACCACTAGTAGTTACCCAGCGTCTGCTTCGAGAGTGAAAGGTCCTCTGTCAAATCTCAGGTCGCAACAATACCACACAGTTATTTAAAATGGCACTGCAGGTAACTGGTAAATATTCCGTGTTTAATACTCATCATAGGTTAGTTCAAGGTAAATGCTCGTTCAACAGATTTGTAAAGATACCATTTTTGAAAACTGCTCTTGTTCATTGTATAATTATTGCTTAATTTCATAATTTGTAGGAGCTAGATACATTGATGATAAGAAAATGTTCAGGAATCAGCTGAGTGTGTGTTTGAAGAAGGTCAGCTACAAACAACTGTACTTGTTCCTGGGATCCAATGATGTGCTGAACAATGATATTTTGTTCTACAGGTTGGTTATATAAGCACTACTTTGCTGATGTTTGATTGCCTTTTTTGCATTGAACTGTTATTTCTCAATCAACCAGATTTTGTTTTGATCTTCATGAACAGCTGATCTTAATATTTCTCTATTTATGATTTCTAAGAAGAAATTTGAAATTAGGTAACCTCATGATTTCAATTACCAAGCAGAGACTGAAACATGAATGAGTCCTGTTAATCATTAATGCTGTATTATTGTATCACCCTTATTTCATGACTGACTGACTGACTGACTGACTGACTGACTGACTGACTGACTGACTGACTGACTGACTGACTGACTGACTGACTGACTGACTGACTGACTGACTGACTGACTGACTGACTGACTGACTGACTGACTGACTGACTGACTGACTGACTGACTGACTGACTGACTGACTGACTGACTGACTGACTGACTGACTGACTGACTGACTGACTGACTGACTGACTGACTGACTGACTGACTGACTGACTGACTGACTGACTGACTGACTGACTGACTGACTGACTGACTGACTGACTGACTGACTGACTGACTGACTGACTGACTGACTGACTGACTGACTGACTGACTGACTGACTGACTGACTGACTGACTGACTGACTGACTGACTGACTGACTGACTGACTGACTGACTGACTGACTGACTGACTGACTGACTGACTGACTGACTGACTGACTGACTGACTGACTGACTGACTGACTGACTGACTGACTGACTGACTGACTGACTGACTGACTGACTGACTGACTGACTGACTGACTGACTGACTGACTGACTGACTGACTGACTGACTGACTGACTGACTGACTGACTGACTGACTGACTGACTGACTGACTGACTGACTGACTGACTGACTGACTGACTGACTGACTGACTGACTGACTGACTGACTGACTGACTGACTGACTGACTGACTGACTGACTGACTGACTGACTGACTGACTGACTGACTGACTGACTGACTGACTGACTGACTGACTGACTGACTGACTGACTGACTGACTGACTGACTGACTGACTGACTGACTGACTGACTGACTGACTGACTGACTGACTGACTGACTGACTGACTGACTGACTGACTGACTGACTGACTGACTGACTGACTGACTGACTGACTGACTGACTGACTGACTGACTGACTGACTGACTGACTGACTGACTGACTGACTGACTGACTGACTGACTGACTGACTGACTGACTGACTGACTGACTGACTGACTGACTGACTGACTGACTGACTGACTGACTGACTGACTGACTGACTGACTGACTGACTGACTGACTGACTGACTGACTGACTGACTGACTGACTGACTGACTGACTGACTGACTGACTGACTGACTGACTGACTGACTGACTGACTGACTGACTGACTGACTGACTGACTGACTGACTGACTGACTGACTGACTGACTGACTGACTGACTGACTGACTGACTGACTGACTGACTGACTGACTGACTGACTGACTGACTGACTGACTGACTGACTGACTGACTGACTGACTGACTGACTGACTGACTGACTGACTGACTGACTGACTGACTGACTGACTGACTGACTGCTTTCACTATTAATTATTTCCTCATATATTTTTTATGGTAACTAATGAAGGAAATATTGTGCAAATTTAGGAATGTGACTGAGGTGTGTGACCTAGTTCATGAAACTAGTCCAAGCACTGAAGTTATACTGTGTGAGATACCACAACGGGGACCCAGCCTGAGGAAGAACGTACCAATAACAACACTGAAGGCAATGCGGAAGTGGATTGTGTGTGCTAACATCACATTGAAGGAAATAAGTGCATGTACACCTTATGTTCGATTCCTCGCATGTGGTAGATTTCTGGTAAACAATTCTTTTATGAATTATGTCTTGACATTGAGTAGGAAAAATGAGTTCTTTTCTGTTAAGTAAATAGTATATATTGAAGATTAAATTACACCAGCTTTGATAACTCGGCTCAGTAGAGCTTCTGAGTGTGGGAGATTAGATGTTTGCTCCATAGTCCATAGCAAAGTCATACAAAAAAACATAATCTTAGTACACATGTTTTCCATTGCTCAGCATGAAGATGGAAAACATGACTTCTTTTCTAGCATACTGTTGTGGTGATATTATGTTCCATCACAAATGAGGTGTCGAGAGTGATATGAAATTGAAATATCTCACATTCAATGTCTTAAAATAAATTGTGAAAATAGTCTTTTAAAAATCTGGTATACTTAGTGGCTCTATTAAAGAGGACTGGTATATTGTTTTGCACGTCTGTCGGTAGACCAAAACCTTTTTAATTATTAAAGAAAACTTATACTAAGTACTCACAGTTGAACATATTACATGTTATGATTTGTTATAAAAGCCATATTGTTAAATAATTTTTTGATATCATTAGGTTGCTCAACATTTGGGCTCTGATGGCCTTCACTTGAGTGTGGAAGGGGCAGAGTTGTGCCACAGGGCCATTGTAACCAACATTAGTGTAGAGGAGGAGCCCTTTTCTGTTAGCTCCCCATCCTTCATTGTTGAAGAATGGCCTGTTCTTGGAGACGTCCACACTGACAAGGACTTGGAGTCTAGAGCTGAGAACTACATTTACCACACTCCATATGCTGATATTGCTCGAGCTGAGGTAATTCCATATATTATGTCTGTATTTTGGGATATATCAATTCATTCATGGAAAAAGAAATTTTTAAAGGGTAGTTAATACTGATAATAGTACAGTCCATGAAAACATTGTCAGGAAAACCCACAACCGTATATAACTGAAATACTGCTGAAAAACGTCAGGAAACCTAATAGAACAAGTATATTGTATGATGATTGACATGTTCTTACTCTTTTTCTTTGTTTTAGTTTGTTTCAGGAGATATGGAAACTATGGAGCAAGTTGAAAAATGTAGGAAACCCAGAAATAAGAAGGTAATCATTTATACATTAACTTTGTTTATTGACAGGATTGTATATAAGTTTTCTGCATTTTAAGATAAGAAAAATCTTATTTATTTGTAATACAGTCAGGACTCGATATAACAACACTGTTTGTTACTGAGAAAAATAGTGATAAATCGAAAATGTTGGTATACTGAATTTCAGTAGAAAAATGTAGAATATTGAATGGGAGTATATATTGACATTTCGTGAGCTGAGGGTTCATGTACATATTTCCAAGTATAGTTACAAACTAAAATCATCCTACTGAAAATTTCATTTACATTGCAATTTTGGTTTCCGACTTTTTTGTCGGTATACAAATATTCTGTTAAAACCAATCCAAGTTATGTTGTAAAAGATTGATCCCCATCAAATTGATATTGTTATGTGAATTTGTCAGTATGACAGGTGTCATTGTAATAAGATTTGACTGTACCATAATCTTGTATATGTTATGTGGCATATAGAAAATTATAAATATAAAGCATTCGTTTTGTCTCAGGTTGTGAGTAGGAAGCGCAAACATCACAGAACAGGACAAAGTGAGAAGCGCATATTTAAACAAGGTCGCAAACGATGGCTGAAAAAGAAGGTAATGAATTGAATTTTCTATTTTCTTGGACTTGTTACCTATATTTTATTGTTATAAGTGCCCTGTAGTAAGCCTCTGTCTGTTGGTCCACATTTTTCATTCATGAGATTTCTTTATAACTTTCTAACCATTTAATGTATCATCTTTAAACATAAGGTAACAGAAGTACACTATTTATGACAAGTTATGCTTCAACTTCAAAACTGTTCCTACATGTATACTCCTGTTAATGTCATAATTATGTATAATATTCATAATACAATTTTCAGTTTGCAAGGAAATGTGACATGATGTATAAATTTAAAGAAGTTGTTATTATTGAAGTTAAATTTAGCTCACCTGTCTCATAGTGACAAATGTGTGTTTTGTGATCACTCATTGTCTGTACAAGTGTCAACACTTGATCTGCAGGATAGAAGTGCTGATGACATTTGATTTAAGACTTAAGCATATGACCCCAATTTATTCAAATGACTACCATTCCACTATTGTTTCTAGAGTAACAGCCCCTGCAAAGACCAGACATTAAGTTTTGTCTGCTCAAAAGAAGAATGAGGCTATACTTATAACAAAACCATAAGATCTAAAGGTTCTAGAATAACAGCCCCTATAAGTGCCTGAAATTTGATATTTTGATCTATGGGCCATATTTTTGTTTAATCTTCATGAGTCTTAGAGATGAGCGGCTCTGAGGTCCTCTTGTTTGTTTAATTGTTAGTTTGATTCAAGTTTTGTTACTTTGGAATGTTTAATCCAGTTTGATTCAAGTTTTGTTACTTTGGAATGTTAAATCCATTTTTGAATGTTATATATCCGTTAAATCATGCCGACTGACTCGTCTTACCAGTATAATTAGACTGTATTGTAACAAGTACCACCTTTGCAATAAGCAAGCAAGTTATGATGAGTCTTTCAATAACTACCCTTATTGTGTTGGCCTTTGTTACTGTGATTATCTGTTATAATAAATAAATTTGACAATAAAGTTTGGTTACTTTGATAAGCATACCAGTAAAATGGTTGTATAAAGCCCGCATAAGTAAGAGTAATGAATTTGGTATGTGGTGGCCTGGGTTTGAACCTGGTACATTTGGCAATCATTAGTAATCTTCAAGCTTAAAAGTGTTAAATAAGTTTTTGTCATCAATATTGTAGGAGTGTAAAGCAACCACTAGATTATGTAGTTGTTTGCCTGACCAATGATGTGGCAATAGAGATTCCAGCTTCAATGACATCAGGAGCATGTTCAGTAAGTATAGATTTAAATAATCTTTAGTTGTCAGGAATACAACAAAGAATATTTTACTTCTTGTAGTGCTGTTGATTAAAGTTTTAATGAAATGTATATAGTCCCCAGATTATGATGAATCTTTATTATATAAACAATGAAAGAACATATGTTGATTCACATAGTTAAAGTGAGTTATGTATTTCAAGATTTTTAAATTTATTTTCCTTTAAAACATAATGATTGAAATTGTTTTGTAGAAAAGAAAGGAATCAACCACGCCTTGTGAAACACAGCCTAAATCGAGACGCATTGTTAACCAAAGGACCAGATTGTCAAGAAACCAGGTAATTAGTTGGCTTATGCATAGTTATGTTTATGGTAAGATTATGATTTGTAATAAAATATTCCTGAACCTATCTCAGGGTGAAACAATGCAGTGGTATGTTAGACATTATGTCTTTTATGTGAACATGATAAAAGTACCCTGCTAACTATGAGAAATGTGAAAATTGAATGACCAATCTGTGACTGCATGTGACTACTGTATAAAAAGTATTAATTTAAAACTAGGGACAAAGTAAGTCTAACCTGTTTGCAAATACTAGAAATTATTAATGGTAAGTTTAAGGTCTTAGTTATGCTGTCCTTGAATCAGGTACCTCTGTCCTAGAATTCACATGGCCTTTATTCTTATTAAATTGTAAAACATTAAACAATTTAATAAGAATAAAGTTTTACTCTATAATTATGATGAATTTATGAAATTATCTGTTTTTATGAAAGATATGGTTGCCATGTCCAGAGTGTAAAGTCAGATGTTCGAGGGAGGACTTTCTTCTAGACCATGTGATCCGGCGCCATGTCAACCAAAAGGCTGCACCTGAATCTTCTTCTCAGAAAGCTGCATGTAGACTTTCACAAACTACAGTATGTTTCAACAATTTATTTCTCCAGACAATTGTGCAATTCAGAAAATATTTATTATTTAATGTGTGCTTTAGTCAGGAACAGGCATATTTGTGTTATATAGTTTATACTACATTACTTTAGGTTTTGTGTCAACAATTTCTTACAGCTTATACTTATCATGAGCCACACCTCAATCCTGATGGTGTTCAGTGACATGAGGATATGACTGGGAACCTTTTGATGCTGAGCATATATCAATCTTTTGCTCATCATATTTAAAATCGTTTGTGACAGGATGCTTACACCCTTGTTTATTGCAGTTAAAAAGTGTAAACCCAAAACAAACAAAAACATCAGTAAAGTGTCCAGGTTCTAATTCAAGCAGTTTACAGTATGGGGTATCACTGTTTTATGTAAAATGTTTTAGTTTAGTGACTAAGATTATATCCAGGTTAAGATTGAGGTTATAGTTTGGATTCTTGGTGTTCACTGATAATGATGCTTCTTGTTTCCTACAGACAGACACTACTACAGATGAGGTATACACTAGCAGCAGCAAGGAGAACATTACCTGTCCTTCCACTGATCTATGTATGTATCATCATTTCAAGTAATAACATTCACTGGTCTTCATATCATTTTGTCTTTAACACAGGGTAATACAAGATACAGTGCAGGGCCTTTTTTCCAAAAATTGGGAAGGTGCCTTAGCCTTTCATTTTTTTTAGCGCGATTTTTGGCAAAATTGGGAAAAGGTTGACTGACTTTCAAAATACATCAATTAACAAAAGGCAGTCAGCATTCTATATTTGGTACTGATTTCCAACAATAACAACACTAAAAGTTCATGAATTGTATTTATTTCAAACATGTTTAGTTTATTGGCTTCATCAGGATATATTTAACACCAGTAGCCTGCTGAAAACTAAATTTCCCAAAAAAAAAAAAAATTTGGAAAAAAATGATGTTTTTGCAATTGGGAAGCCACCGAAATTCGACCCCTACTATAGAAGGTAAAAAGGCCCTGCAGTGTAGTAATTGGGATCAGTTAGCCCTTGTTAATATTTGTTCTGATTCATATATGTCTATCTGTTTAAAGACTGTTTTAAAAGAGAGACTGTTTTGTTTCAGTATGTTTAATAGCACAATTAAACATGATAATGCTTGATTTTAAGGTACTGCAGAAGAAGTGAACTTGTCAGGAATAAGACTTCTCTTATCTAATGATGTGGAGACCAATCCAGGCCCGGTAAGTTACATTATTAAACATGATTCAATTTGCTGTAGCAAAAGTAAACATTTGCTTGGCATTGATGGAGATTTTTTTTAAATAAGTTGGCACTTTAGACATTAATAATTTTGATTAAACATTAAGTTGTCTTGTTAATGTTAAATAGTTCTATTATTATTAAACATGGTTTGTTTACTTAACATTTTTATTAATCAGTACTATAGGAAATTTTGTAATTAGTTAGTAACTTTTTCTTTATATTATCAAAGGTATTTGCTTTCACTTGTTTACTTTAAAGACTCGCTTAGATAAAGCATCTCTGATACATACGAGTGTGCTTAACAGCGAAAGCTCTTGTTTATACGTATATATTTACTCAAAACTTATCTGGTATAAGGAAAAAAAATCATTTTTCAAATCTAGTATTTTTATTCTGTAGATCTTTAACTGCAAATGGGAGAATTGTCTGGAGACCTTCTCTACAGCTGGAGAATGTGACGCACATGTTGTTGCACATGCTGCTAGCGATAAATGCTGCAGATGGGAAGATTGTCAGAGATTCAAAATTGAGACCCCAATTCATCAACTTGAGATCCACACCATCCGACATGTTTATGACGTATGTGTTATTAAATGTTCATTGGTTTATATCACTATAATTTAAAAACCAAACAATCATCATATTTCTAAATTAATTTTTGACTTATAGCCTTCTTCTATATCATAAGTTTGTGTTTCTAAGATTGTGAAAAGAAATGAAAAAGCAGAAATTACTTATAAGTCATGAATCTTATTTAACAAAAATCAACCGAAAATCTGTTTTACGGTGCACCAACACAGTATAGGTGCCTAAAAAGAAAAATTAGCTCAGCTCCACATGATATTTACATCAAGAAAAAAATATAACACATGGAATATCAGCAAAATATCAAGCTTCATTGGCAAACATTAACTGTCAATGTTATATAACAACTTAACATGTTTCAGAATGAGGCATTATTCCCATCATTTGAAGAATGGATTGCAGCACAGCCAGGTGGGAAGTTTGACCAGACACAAAATTTACATTGTTGCCCAAAACATTTGGTAAGTGTTGTGAAATTGCCTCAAATGCTTATATTCGTTTTGGCCTAGTGAACGCTTTAATTTCCATCCACTGAAGCCCTTGTGTCTGTTTTCCTTGTTTGATCATCCAAAGTAAGGATGAACATACATTTTCTGCTCAATGATTTGCTGTTAAACAAGTAAGTTACTATAAACAGAGACATTGATACCTATGTTAAAACTCATCGTATTTTAACTTTTCATTGTAGAGATCAAAGCTGCAGATGTTATTGTTTGATGAAGATTTTGAGATTTCAAAGCAATATTACAGTACAATCAATCACGGGGAGTATCTATCATTTCAATTTTATCATTATCCTACTAAGTTTTTACAGGATGAGAATAATTTTTTGTCAAAACGTAGGTTACTAGGAGAAGATTGGTCAAGTTATATAGGTCAGGCTTCCTCAAGTGAACCGACTGCTTCTACTTCAGACTCACAGTCCGATTCGAACCACCAAGCCCAAAGACAATTTTATTCCGTGCCCTCCAAGACCAAGTACGAATTTGTGCAAACCACTAGGCCGGAATTATCTAGTAGGTACTATTCAGGATCACATCTAAAACCAAAGAAAGTTTCAAAAAGAAAACATGAAAATTTGGTGACTGTAGATTTAGATCAAAACAATATGCCATGGTTTCAACTTTTACTATCCAATCTATCCAATTGTAACAGGGCTATTTGTTACCAGCATGAAATACTGGACAAAATTCATGAAAGTGGCATGATTGATCCTAATAATCCAACTTTCTTTAACATTGAACAGGAAGCTGCCAAATTATCATCAACTGAGAAATGCACTGCTGGGACCTTCATTTGCTTTGTTTTTAAATGCATTATTAATGAGGAAGAATTTATCTATATTAGGTATTTAGAGTCTGGTTGTTTCTCTGGTTATATGCACCAAAAGCATATGAAGATTCTTTCTGATAAATATCATTTTAGTGACAATAACTGTTTTGTTCATTGTGTGTACACTGTAGAAGATTTTGAAGATATGAAAAAGGTAGCTGACAACAAAAAGACGAAAAGAACAAGACCAGATAAAATACGTAAAAATGTTGTTAAAAATACTTTGCCATTAAATGTTTATCATTTGCAGAATTTGATTTCATCACCTGTGGAAACATCAAATGTCAATTTGGAGTCTTATCTTGTGAACATTTGGCCATATAAACCAGACACATCAGTTGAAAGTCCTGAGACCCCATACCTTGAAGTCAGTAACCCTTTATGTCTGGTTGATATCAAAAATAGTTTGATAGATTTCAGGATTAATAACCTACAACGACAGACAGTGACCTCCAGCAATATTTTTCAGAAAGAGCTTCTTACTAATAACAGTTCTTTATTTCAGCAATCTATAGTCCTCAATTGTTTATCTAGCAACATTAAAAGGGAGCAGAGTAAACATTTATTCAAACATCCAGGAAGATACAATGCTAATTTCTTGAAGAGTCCTTGTTATACCTCGTCTCTTAGAAATCATATTTTTATTTTATATTTAGCGAAAGACTTAACTCTTCTGCACTCATTCCTCATTAGATATTTTCCAGAACTAGGTGATCAGTTAGCAGCGATTCCAGAAACTTCAGTAACGGCTGAGGAGCCATGTGCCAAAAAGAAGAAAATTGTTGTTGTTAAAAGTGTTTCAGTAAACAAGTCGGTTCTGGAAAAAAGGCTAAAACCAGATGCAACCAACATTTCATCAACCACAGAGACAGACACGATACCATTATTTGATACTTTTTGTTTTCAACTTTTACAGCATGGGAAATTATCTATTCAGTCTATAGATGAATCTGGGGATGTTGTATGTGCCATGAATGATTACAGCGAGACTGATGGTTCATTTCGTGAAACAGATTTTGTTTATACTTATAACATGTCTCAGGATGGTGGAAAATATTTTTTTTGTAGCTGCCGTACATTCTCTACTCTGTTACATATTGATGACTCCCGAAGTAATAATGAATTTGTTGTTTTAGGTTCTGCAGGAGAAAACTGTGTCACATGTATGCACTGTAAATTTTTAAGCCAATATGTGCTTCCTTATGTACATTCTGAAATTTCAGATAGTGAATCTCCTGTCAACAATTTTATTCGCAAGGCTGTTGAAGACAAAGGGAAGGAGATAGTTGAACTTGTTAAAAAAAATAATACACGCAAATTTTCAGTATTTTTTCCAGAAGAAGGACAACCAAGTTTTGTAAATTTGACATTTAGTTCTAGTATAGGGAAATACATTGTGTCATGTACGAATGGTCAATGTCTGTCCAAAAAAGGGCACAAGAGAAATATTGAAACTTGGGAACAAACGTCTGTGTGCAAACATCTGTCTACTCTTCGAAATCATTTAGAACATTGGCAAGATTTGAAAAGCAATGAAACTTTTATTACTAATGAAGATGAGAATAACAATTTGAATGAACTTGAAAATGAGGTTACCTCGGTAGACAGTATAATAGTTTCGTCCGAGTCGGCAACTAATTTTGATGAACAAACTGGTCATTGGCAATACAAATGTAAGAGTTCTCATAAACCAAAAACTAAAGGTAGTGAATCACTAAAATCCAATTTGCTAAAAAGAGATCTTTGGAATGATAACAATTTAAAGAGAGATCAAGATGGTTGCTTAATTGGTCCTAGTTTATTTCCAGATATGCC